>LGAG01000020.1:472355-482773 GCA_001278395.1 Lerema accius
AAATGAGTCATATTTTTTTACGGATCGGTAGTAATTTCCCATAGGCACTTTTTTCGCTTTATACACGATGGACAGGATTTTCATAGATAAAACAAGAAGATAATCGCTCTCAAAGTTCTCGAAACTGTGTAAAGTTCCCGAAGGAGTGTGAAGTCTGCCAATACGCACTAGACCAGCGTGGTGGACTATATGGCCTGTACCCCTCACACTGTGAGAGGAGACTTGAGCCCAGCAGTGGGACTATTGTAGGTTGTGATGATGATGATGAAGGTTATAATCTATATCACAGTTATACGACAAAAGGATTGACGTCATAAAAATAAGACCCAGCACATAAATTCACTGGATATGAAAGGTTACGTAAAAAGGACGCATTGTTGCAGCATTCCTTAGGCTCATAAAACTGTTATCTTGACTGTTATTCTGTGACGCAATATGGCGATGTTGAACAACCTACACACATAAGTATGTAGAAGTATAGAAGTCTATATGAAGTAAAAATTCATTAGGATGTACCTACTAGCAAGAAATTGACTGCCTCAAACATAATTGTCATGCTCTATTTTTAAAATTAAAAGATTTATATTTAAAAGAGTTACTTCGTAACTTACTTCGCCTAAAACTATGAAAATATCTACTTAGTAGTACCTACTTCCTCAAGTATGAACCAAAGAAAATTTAAATCCCCTAGTCTATTATAAAAAAATTGAAGTATGTAAAAATTGGTAGTAGGTACCGTGTGTACCTACAGTATAGTGTAATTTATAGAACCTACCTATAATTACTATTTATTTTTCTATCTTCTTGCTCCCCATAACGCATCAACTTCCTCTCCTTGAGGATGATTGTTTGTCTATCCAAATGGTACTCTATTATCTCTGGATTATGGTACGATATACCTTACGAATCTATACTAACGCGCTAATCTCAGGAACTACTGGACCGATTTGAAAAATTCTTGTAGTGTAAGATAGTCCATTTATCGAGGAAACTTATAGGCTATATAACATCACGCTATAATGAATAGGAGAGGAGCAACAAAAAAAAAAAATCCAGAAACGGGAAAATTACGCGGGCGGAGCCGCCGGCGACTTCTAGTCACTTATAAAAATGCGATAAACATTAGCATAACACGAGCACCAAGAACGCAGTCAATTTCTTTTTAAGAACCACGCAGCTTTATTCTATAACAGTTAACAAAATCTTTCTTTGAGTCCATTCAATAGCACAATACAAATGTGTTGATGAATGCGACTAGGAGTATAAGACGATAGATTAAGGCCAAGAGGGTACCTCACGGCGTAGGTGGTCCTAACAGTATGTCGGGTTTTAAGAACATTATGAGGAAAACGCCATATTCGCACCTACAAAATCTTGTACATTACGGTTACTACGATTAGGACTAATTTAATATCTGTAGCAAGTTAACCTTTTAAATCCACAATGGAGCTTCCGATGGTGCTTTATTCCTCTAGAGCATGCCAAAGAAAATTATATGTACAGATATGTATGTACAGTAGTACTAGTACATACTCGAATAAGTTACTCTTTTTCGGCCCAGTAGGATAATATAGTCCAAGAAAAATCATTTGACATTATAATATTATATGCATGCCCCGGCCAGAAATCGAACCTGAAAACTCAAAGTTCGATGTCGGGATTCTCCAAACTAGACTAAAAATATTAAGTATAAATAAATTATTGTTCATTCAAACTTATTCGAATAGATATTGACCGTTAAACTAGTACCGTTACAGTTTTATCATTACAATCATTAACATTGATTGGGTGCAAATGATCTCACGTAGAGGTAAATGATCGCAGTTATTATTTGTTTTTTCCTCATATTTTTTTACACATTGTTATCATTTTTATTGTAATTAATAATGTTTGCGCTTTTGTTTGACGCGATCACGATAACGTGGCACTTTTAAAAGATTATGATCACAGGAAATAATTGAATAGAGATCAAAAGTAAATGACCGAATCGTACCAACCATTCTTAGAACAAGTCTTAGAGATTAATCTGGTCAATACCATCTCGAGTTTTATCAGACCCAATTACATCTACGTATTATCCATTTCTAAAGCAAATTATCTCATTCAGCTTCTTTGAATGTTAACAAACAGATTTTTGTATAACGGTACTTTGAAATTCTAGTTTATTAGTACCTAAGTGTATACATTTATTTATATTTTATTCAGATATTTACATTTAACCAGTATTCAGATATTAACACTCTCAAGAATGTATATATTATTTAACAATTTTTCTCTATTTCATAGTGACACTAAGAAAAGGGGCCGCAACAAAAATTGCATGGAATGACATTAAAGTGAAAAGCAATTTTTTGGTTAAGTGTGGGGAAATTTAATGTTAGAAATATATCCTCAAACCCGGTAAACACCAGCTTCTCTGTTAATTTGCTGGCTATTAAGATAGAAAAACAGCTCAGTCCATTTAAAGGCATTCATCATATTGTGCCACGAATGACTATAATTATTGTAATGACGGAACTAACATAGTTTCCCAAGAAATACCGTCCGCGATAACGACAAGCGATGAGAAAGTGTGATGTGCAAGCTTTGTGATGGTTCCCATGGGTTTTCTTCACAATAACATCCATCAAAAGTTGGTCATGTACTTTTGAAAAGTTAACAAAAAAGCAATTCTTTATGGTAATTTTTAATGGTAGATATAATAGAGCGATATCTAATGGTAGGTACAAGTAGGTTATGATGTATTTACACCATTGTATACCACATTCTATAACTTTTGCTATTACTTCTTTTTTAAATGTTACTTGACGGTTCTACAGTCCATACCCTAAAAGGTCTTTTACCAAACTACAATAAAAAAGAACTTTCAACAATTTCCAAGTTATTATTTTTGATTCATCGATACTTTGTTCATTTAAATCTCCTCTTTTTAGTCGCAGCATTGTAATCTAAGCAGTTGAATGACAGTCATTTCACAATTCATTTCCTTCGCGCATCATTCACATCCACGCTATATCGCTATGCCACTCGTTCCAAAGTCCACTAAAATCAGGATCTAAGCTCATGGAGCAGTTATATAGTTAGAGCCCGCAGGCCAAATGATCTGATGACGTCATGATACAGGATTAACGAACGTAAGTG
Source organism: Lerema accius (assembly GCA_001278395.1). NCBI lineage: Eukaryota > Metazoa > Arthropoda > Insecta > Lepidoptera > Hesperiidae > Lerema > Lerema accius. The sequence continues at coordinate 475,497 of LGAG01000020.1, forward strand.
GACCATGATTCAATTGAGACGAGCGCAGAGAACGGGCGTCATTTTAAGACATCCAACCAACTCATTTGCCGGACAAAGGAATTGAATGAGACTGAGATTGTTACAATACAACGATAGTCCAGGTGCAAAGAACAGCATTATCATTCGTTTTTTTGTTAACTCGTTTAACCTGCTTCGTTGTGGATACTGTTGCTATAGCAACGAAATCAGCAGCTTAACAAACTAATACTTAAGGAAAGTAAGGACAATATATTATGGTCAGCTGCTTCGTGATCAGCACAGAGATTGACATAAGGCATAAAAACAGTGATTTCCAATTATGTTTTTTGGTATAAATTTCTACGAAAAAAGTAAGAGTCATAAACATTGGTTAGAATAAAATCTTTCTCTTCGTAATAAATCTTATTGTCTGTGTATCTGCACGACGTCTGATGTTAACAACTAACAAAGAATGCTGTAATGTCTTACCGAAGTCATTTAATTTGATATATTGCGTTTTACACGAAGATAGATTAGAAATTGATTAGTGGTTATCTAAAACTTTTATTATGATTGGAGAATTTTGTGCAATGAACGTTTTTTTTATTACACGTGTATGTATTACAAGTACCTTTACAATAGTGCAAGTATATCGGAGGCATAAGTACCCTAAGGGCCGATTTCACCAACAAAGAATAAGTCTTATATCAAGGATAAGTCTGTTATTTACTATTACAAATACAGATTTATCGTTGATTATAAGACTTATTCTTTGTTAGTGAAAACGGCCCTTAGTACATTTTTTTGTAGTTTATTTTTTGGTGTCTCTGAATTAACCCATTTTCTTATACACAGTAGTAAAATATTTTAAGTATTAATCAACTAATGGAGAAAACTAAAAATGTATGAAGTTATTTACATGACGTGTTTGTCAACATGCGTTAGTTAGCTTCGAGCCTTTTCATACTGCAGCAGAATTTCCAATCAGATTTCAAACTCCGGAAACAGAAGAATCTAAATTTGAAAACGTTCGCTTTTCAAATCTCGGAAGTCGTCACTTCAGTCGCAGTTCTTCCTAGTGCAGTCACGCGATCGCAGAACGACTGACATTAGCGTAAAATTGCTAAATCGACGCTTCCGTCCGTACCCGTTATCTAGTTGTTAGATCGATTAATATTGGAAAGTGGCAAAAACGTATTGAAGTTTTTGTGCAGGATGCAACTCGGTGTGACAAACAGTAATGCGTTCGAGCGTGATCTTTGCTTAGTTAGGTTAACGCTTTTCTCCATTAATAAGTCACGCATCTTAATTAAATTAATAAAAAACGCTCAGTTGCGAATAATGTAATGTAACGATGTATTTGTATGGTACTTTAGATTTCATCTGACAGTAAACTAGTAAAAATATAAAGAATATGATGAATCATAAATTAACATAAAAAAAACATTAAATATAGATTATATAAAAACTCGAAACATTACAATTCATTTTACCGTTCATAGTTTTGTATTGTCGCAATATGATTGTGTGCAAAACTTAATAAGAATGTGTTCAATAGGAACTTTCAAGGGAAAAAGAATTTCATATTTTATCATGCCATCCGTCCACTAAACCGTAAATTACTCACTGGACATATAGGTCGCGGACAGATATGGCCAAAACAAAATAAGATACCGGCTTATTATAATTAAGTGACGTCCATACATTTTATTATTGTTTGTTTATGTAAACGGAACTTATTTGTAAATAGAGTCATAAATTACAATTTCAATTAGTTTTACACGTGTATTAATTTTATAGTAAATACGTATAATTTAATCTACGGCCATTCTCCTTTTTATAAGAAAAAGAGAATCAGCTTTACCTTTCTCCTGTAAAGATTTTTGTTTTTTTTTTCTGATAAGCAATACAAATTACTATGTCAATTTTACTAGTGACAAAATTTTGGTACCTATATAAAACAATGGGAAACTTTATGACCTTTGAGCCAAACTTAAACTAAAGGAAATCCTGACTACGGTCTTAATTTGAAGGCATTCATTGTTACAATTCAAAACTCCTTTTAAATATGTACTAGACGGTGACAAAATCGTGTCATTGTAAGTGTAAAATATATAATTTGCAGGTATGCAGCATGCAGCCTAGATAATCAACATTCCAACTGCACTGAGGGTTAATAAAACTTGGCTTACCTAATATTTTTTATTCAATTAGCCTACTTATTTGACTTTGATATTAAAGCGTATGTTGGTAAATGCATAAAACTATACATTGGATTCTTTTTGGACCATTTAATTCAGGTAGGCTTTTCTGTGGATATAGATACTAAATTACCTTTTTTGGATTTATGGCCTGACTATCTTCGTTAAAACCGATGGCTAAACTAAAACAACTACATCAATTTAGATGAAACTTGGCTTGGTATATGACGAGGGTTGTTCTACAATACTTTTATTCCAAGATACGGTTTTATCCTGCGGGATAATAAGTAGAAGTTTGGTCAGGACTGATTTTTATTAAACTGAGCACTTTTGTGGCTTTTATGACGCGAGATGACGAGAATGCTTTTTATCTAAGGGATTTTTTTGTTGAAATTTAACAGGTTTAATGAAGGGGAGCGAGGGTTAATCACTAGTCTGTTCAAAACTGTAAGAGGTTGTACCTGTACAAAAAACTGTGCCTAAATGGAACAACTATAATGAAAGCATTAGGGCAATTCATTTCGCTATCTTTTGAGTTGTTTGTGCAGAGTTGACGTAAAAACAAACAAATCTATTTAGTTGCGGTTAGCGACGTAAAGTTTTTTCTTTCTATCACTTTTTATATCATACTACTTGTGCCAGTTTATTATTATAGCACTTGGAATATTGTAATCGTTATCTTAGAATCGATGATTACATACATGAATAACCTTCATACCTATATTTTAAGCTTCATTTTAGCATGTCATATGGACTAATTTGCTGACACTTCCGATTAAAATTAGAAAAATACGATTTAGGCAGGCAATTAAAATAGTCTCACATTAACATACCTACCTTTCTTTTGGATAATAGTATATTTGATGTTTTGATTTGAATTGATATTGTAATTTTATCTTTATTTGTGCAGTATGAAATGACCGGTTAATTATATGGAAATATATATTTCTTTCCTTTATTATTTATTAACGAAGTTACACAGAACAATTCATATTGTTACCGGATTAAATTATACCGCAACGTAACTTTGTTTTTGCGCGTTTAATCGGTAGGTAGTCGATTAGCGCATTACTCATTGTATTTGAACAAATCTTATTCACATAAAAAGGAATTCCTTTCATTGTTTATTTTGTCAATAACTTTACACTTTTATGTACCTATCAATGCAACTAAACAGTAAAATGTGTTTTCAACTACATTAAAAAATTATGAGAAAACTCGTCAACTGTCGACACATAAGTTTACCGAGTAAAACGCTCAATTAACCTGCGTAACACAGCCATTTACAGCAAACGAACTGCATTGAACTCCACAGGCATTTCTAACTTACATAATTAAATGGAAAACCGTATCGGATACCGTAATCCCGTCGAAACCCAATCTGGAACACAATGCGTTAGCCGGTAAAGGGTTAACTTCGAACTTGCTTACCTCAAATGAAGAAAGGTACCGTTACACTACACATACACAACACTAATTATCAAAGAACAATCCCGAATCACGACCGACAACAGCAAACTCCGCGCATCGACTACAGCGGGTACCTCAGATAAGTCAATCTAGATAATGCAAAGTAAGTGTTATAAAGCAGTGCACACACGACACGCACGAAAGCATCGCTGAAAACAGATCTTATTGCAATCACGAATAACTCTTTCTTTTTTAATAAAATTTCACTGAAAATTTAAATTTAGTTACTAATTTAGATTGAGGTTTCACTGTTAACTGTTTTGTATAAATTGGTTAGAATAGAAAAGCTCGCATGTTCCGTGTGGTTGCGAGGTGTGTTGTACGTCACTCGCGATTGTCATGAGATCTTTCTCCGTGACCGAGCGGTCGGTGACACGGTGGTCGGCGGTAAAGTCACCTCGCTAAATACAACAAAGACCTCTTTTCTACGATTCTTACCGGATTAAAAAAGATTTACAGACTAGAAAGGAAAGAGTGAAATGACAAAAAAAGTTGATTTACTTAACGCAGTGTAATTATTATTAAATTCTAACATTAGGTGTATAATAGGTATGGTATAGATTTTTTTCTTAAGAAATAAATAATTGTTTTGAATCATTGATTTATAATTGGAATGCAGTGTTTTCAAATAAACTTTTTAATTTATAAATAAACCGAGTGGAGCGAGTTGGCCCAAATTTTCTGTAAAGAATTGATGATTGATCAGCAAATGTTCCAAAATTAAATTTTCATCCGTCTTGGGTTTATTCACATTTTGGTTTTTAATTCAAACCAATTATTTTTATTAATTTCTTCTAAGTAGTACCTAAGTAAGAAGTAAGTATCTGAAATTAGAATGTTTGCAAATGACATCAAAAAATAATAATTCTCTTAACAGTTCTCGTGGTAAATTAATTTCACTTTTATAAATTAGAATGCTTTTTTGTAGGAGCACTAGGTAGAAAGTTAATTACCGAGGCAATCTTATCGCAAAAATAAACGCTACTACATACACTTACTTAGGTATTATTTTTATGCTAATTGTTATTTTTGCTACAATAATTACACTTATCTATACTAATAAAAAACTATGACATGGTCAATTCTGTACCTAATTTGTTAAAGCTTGTTGCTGAAACCACTGGACCAAATTACATAAAACTTGGTAGTTTTGTATATCTAAAGAAGGTATGATGAATTTTATCCCGGGAAACGCTTATGTTCCCGCGGGATAACACGAAAAAGTGTGATTAAACACGTGCAGGAAAAGTTTTCTTTTGCAATCCCTGATTCAATAAAACTCCAGCGAAATTGCAATATTCTGAAGAATCGACGTCACAACCTCCTTGCTATTTCCGTTTTAAGCCAGAAAGAGACAGACTGAGGAATGGGGATTCGAATCACCGGGAATTCCCAAGTTGTTTACTGCAAGCACTGTAATTCATTATTTATACAACACATTTAAATACAAAACAATAGATTCGCTGGTCCTGATAAACATGTTAACTATTTACGGCCCTTGGTTCGTTTTGGTGAACTTTGACGACTCATATGGCACAATAGTTGCCGGACCGTTGGTTTACTAGGTCCTGGGTTCGACTCCTAACGAGGCAGAAACTGAAAAGAGAGAAAAAATATATTTTTGTTTTCTAATTGAGTGTGTTCTTTATTTTTGTGTCTATGCAGCGACCTCTACGCAATTTAATATGCAGTAACCATTTAACTACTTTACTGTACTTTTAAAATAATTAACATTAAAGTTTTAAAGTAGCTTTTTACGTACAACCTCCTCTGTTACTGTTAGATGTCAATAACATACATAGTACATCGGGATTAAAATATACATAGATAGTTCAAGTAAACCAATGCAGATAAACAATTTTTTTAAATAAATGAATGTTACAAAAGTAAAAACATGTTAGTATGCAGCTTGAAAAGTAAAATATAGGATTTTAGGAGTACATTTCATATTTATGTTATGGTAAAATGCTGGATGTATGTTATACCTAGTTGTGGACTATTTTCGGGAAAATCCGATACTTTCATTTTCAGATTTCACTTCGCCCTAGTTCACCTATTTGCTTTGATTAGCCTAAACTATCGGGCTATACCCTTTTGATATTTAATTTGGTGTAAAGCTGATAGAAAAATTAAAGAATTGTAATTAAAAGCCGAACTCAAATATTGTTTTACACATAACTACAGTTCCACAATTTATCCAAAGATAGTGTAATAAGACTAGCTGAATATACCATGTCATTGCTTTATGGTAACCATGCTGCACAATTTGAATAACTGTCTCGTTTGTACGTTTTTTAGTTACGCATTTACATAAGTGATATTAGTTACATCGGTAATATTGTCCACATTTAAAAAAGTGCGAATATCACATACCTACCTATAATGTCTTGTTTTCGTCTAGCTTTTGTTCAAAATAGGCAAACGATTTTGTTTAACATACTCGTAGATAGGTAACTACAGTACCTACATAGCTACTAAAGCCTTTCTGAGAAAATATGAAAGTCAAAGCCGACCCGAGTGTTGTAAGGGAGGGACCCCTCAATACTTGAGTAGGGTGTATCGTCCCTCCTCCCGCCTCTTATTCGTTAAAGAGCCAGAAATTGTGCGTGGTGTTCTACTGCGCATGTCGCAAGGAGTAGCTATGTATCTATATACCGGAGATAATATAATAAGTAGGTAACTTTCACAACTACTTAGTAAGGATTAGAGAGAATGCGTTCGCGAATACCCTGCGTTTTTTTCCGACCGTCGCGTCGTCGGAAAGGTAATGTTAATCGAAGCTATGTATGTATGTAAGATATTTTATGTTAATTTCTTTGCCATTATCTACGCCCTTATTGGTTTATCTATTAATTAATTAAATTACTTTTTCTGGTTGGGTTTATTACAGCTCTACGTTCCACTTTGGACTATGCGTATGTATTTTTCCTACCTTAATAAGCAATCTGTACAAGATCAATTATATTACATCAGCCGATCAAGAATGACTGTCCTATTCCGAGAAAGAAATTACTGGTCACATAAACATTACTACGAATGCCGTTATCTTCTGTCAACAGCTGTGTCGCGGAAGATTTTCATTGAAACTAGTTAGCTGCTTCCTAAAACCTCATTATGTCGTTAACAGTACGTCATCTGACACGAATCCTCCTTTTCTCACCCTTTTAAACAACATGTAAGCACTTTGGGGGGCGGAATCCGATAGGGGGCGGATAAAGCCGATGATATGATAGGTATCGTCTAACGCGACTTTGGGAACTTTTTATCCTATGTAAATTATCTTTTCTTATTTTTTTTATAATGATATTTATATCGCATTTTGATATTCGTTAAGTGGTTATTAGTCCCTAAAACGAAATAAATGATTAGAAGGGTCTTTCCTTTACTTATTTTTGATGATATGGGGGGCGGGGGCTAGATGATGATTACGTCAGCAGTAGTTACCTATTTACAATTTTGCATAAATATAGGTAGGCAAACATAATCATTCAAAAAATGCATAAATATAGGTAGGCAAACATAATCATTCAAAAAATGCATTATTATGTATTACAATATTTACTCGTATGTGAGCATTGTAGGAGGGGGGAGTCGTAAGAGCTTTGCTTACTTTCGCCGACAAGGGGG
>LGAG01000020.1:497676-520660 GCA_001278395.1 Lerema accius
TAATATATACCGACTTTATTTGTGTGCCCATATGCGGCGGGAATATAGAGAGACTAAAATTTGTTTAAGTAAGAATATCATTATGTATTTACCTGTATTCCACAATAAACGAGATTTGATTTGATTTGATTTGATTTGAAAGTAAAAAGTAACAAAAGGATTTAAAGCTCGAAATATATGTCTTACTTACCTTGTTATCCCCTAAATACAAAATCTTTAAATTCTTAAACTTTGTAGATAAAATTTTCAAATGTTCCAATCCATGGAGTTTATTATCGTTGAGATTCAATGCTTCTAGATCAGGAATATTCTCAGCAATTATATCAATGGCAGCCAACATTATAACAGGACGGAATAACGCACAGAATATATCGGAAAGATCTGAAAATAAAAACACTATGTTGTATAACTATTATCAGAAAGGAAAGTCTGTTGTTATCATGTTGGTAGTTCTAAATGCCAAACAGTGACTATCAACTAAATACTGAAAAAAACTCATATTAAAAAACTATATTGAACTAATAATGATAAAATAATTTTATTACCCTTAGGGCCATAGAAATTATGACATCTTATTACGCACATAAAAGAATGTATGTTTAGTTTGTATCTTAACATTACCTGGATCTGCATGGAATTTGGTCAAATCCAAAGCCTTAGTTGTAGCATTATATCGCTTTGCCATGGCAAGCTTCATCTTTTCCTTTAGATTGTCATCAACAACAGTATTAGGTATCATGTTTTTCACAATCACCACCATCTTAAAACCATCTGCCATTGTTATCTTTCTGTCTGCATTAAACAGCTTTTCAGCAAGTTTTACATCATCCACATAAAATATAGCTGCATTGCCGCTGATCCTATAATAGTGTGGTATGAATACATCCGGTGATAGGTAGCTTAGCAATGCCCGAAGGATGACATCTTTTTCATGTTTCGCTCCATATGGAATTATGATTTGATACCATGGTAGCAGGCCCGCGATGAACCTCTTTTTATGCATGCCATGTCCTGGGCGTGGCGCTGGGGAGCTCAACCTACCCCCTCGTCCTCTGAAGTTACCTTTCCGAGGCATAGGCGGGCCACCCATTCCTGCATTGGCCCCCATATCAACATCATCATCCAGTAATATTTTAGCAGCATCATTCCAAGTCTTGAACTTGATTTTGCCCTTATTAGTCCCCGTTTTGAAGCTGACACGTCTTGTGTTAATTGTCGTAACGCGATCATCATGTTCTAAAAAATAAGATATTTTATAGGTTAGAAAGTAATGGAATGTTTTAAGTTTTCATGTTGTAGAAGATTTAATGAGTCGGGATCGGGATTTCAAGGGAAAACTTTATTATTAAAAGAGCAAAATCTGTTAGTGCAGATTCACGCTTATACAATTTAAAGTAATAATGTAATTCAGGCATTATTACTTTTAAATTTCGATCATACAAAATTACGTCATAAAAGTATACATCGTAAGAATTTTAACCTGTTTCAATGCTATTAATTGCAAGATTGCAACACGTTTGTAAAGTTCATAGTCACAAGAAACGCATAAGGAAAATCTTACAAAAAAACTTGTGCAAATTTTGATATCGGGGCAATAATTATGAATACTTACCAAAATGGTCACCATCAGTCCTCCAATTTCTGATTCGGCCGCCTCCACGTTTAGGCATGTTTACAATTTCAAGATTTCTTAGGGATTTTGCTACGCATGCACTATAAACACCACGTTAAAAAAAGATGTCGCCCAAACCAAATGTCGTTCCTTTGTAATTGTATTGCGAACACTCACACACAATCGTCACTCACTGTTTCGATGATATTTGCGAGTATTGGTTGATTTTAATCCACAGAATGCGATGTATCCGAAAATAAAAACACGATCAAATAGTGTACTTTTTACAAGCAAGTGAAGCAAGAAGTTACAAAATTCTTTTTGTTTTTTCCTATTCCATTCCAGTTCCAGGACCAGCCAGGAAATTATTTAGAGTTGCTTACTATGTATGGCTAAATTATCGATAAAGTATCGATACTATCGTTACTATCGATGGTATGATTTAGAATATACAAAAATAGTATTGATAGAATCGAAAATATTAGCTTCAATAGTATAAATACTATCAAAACAATGCAAGACCGACATACGTTTAGGCTAGAAGTAATACTATTGATAAAATTAATAACTCACAATATCGATAGTTTAATTTACTTCTATACTATTACCTTCCAAAACTTCCAATAATCAACTATCTACATAGCTAAGAAATAAAAGGTTTTATCTATGAAATTGCCGTTTTTTGTGATAAGATAAGACACGGTAAGTCAGAATGATTTAGCATCAGCTTTACTTGAATCATAAGCTATAATCATAAATAATAAACGATCGATAGTTTTACATAAAAACAATACTATCGATACTATTGATAATATTATTATATAATAGTAACTGTACTATTAATATTTTTACCTCCAATCAATAGTATTAATTAATTTGTGATATTTGATAGTATCGATAGCACTATCGATTTTGTTACTAGTTATCGACAGCGTAACTATCGATAATTGAGCAACTCTAATCTAAATAGAAATGAATTTTGTACTCTATGGTTTATTGTTTTTATTTATTTCAATGTAACCTATGGCACAATATATTGAGCCTATGGTCACCGCTACAGTTCTAATGTTACCATACTATCCATTACATAAATACTACTAATTGATGATAATTTATACTAAGCTACTAACAAAATAATAAAAATTCACTGAAAAATTTAGATGGCTTGCTAAAAATATTAAATGTTTTCATAGATTTGGTAAGTATACAATGCTATTTACTAAAAATAAAATCATGTGTTTTGAGGTAACTTATATTAAACAAATCTTTAGGAATATATTTTTATGTCGATAAACTAAACCTGACGTCTTTGCATCCATAAAATAGGTACATAAATATAAATGTAAAAGATTCTAAGGATAGTTAATTTATTGTTGAATTATTACGTAGTTAAGGAGTTATACTCCAATAAAAGAATATACTTAAATAAATTCAACAGCACGAGACATACAGAGTGAACGTAGAACGGTCCTGTTGATTTTAACGTAGTTATATAAATAATACAAAAGTAATATTTTTCTTGTTTCTTTCAAGTTAATTAATGGAAGTTAATAGCTAATTTGGTAAGGATTAATTATGAAAAAAAAAATCTTCCGTTTTTTATCAACGTTTATTTATGTAAGCCTTAACAAATATTAAAACTTTTAAAGAGGCGTGACCACATTAATTAAGTAAAGTAATTAATTTCGTCACGTGAAGGCATAAATATAACAAAAAATAAGTGATGTTTATTAGGATAACAAGATAAGATAATATAATTGATTAAATTTTGTAATTTAATGAAACTGTATATTGTATACAAAAAATCTATTATTTATTACGTATTTTATATTTGGCGTTCTAACAATCAATTTTAATTTTTGTAAAAATCTCTGTTTCTCACAACATCATAATTACCTTAAAAAACTTCACCTTGTTACGTTATGTGGCGGGACAAAATGCTTAAGTTTGGCGTTTTTACACTTTATTTTGTTACATTAATTAGATTTTTAGGTTGAAAAATTTACTTTGATAAAATATTTTCGTATATACTGTTTTTTAAACTAAATGAGGATATGTTCTGCATTTTAAGTAAGATTAAATTCTAATTTTACTAATATTAAATATTTCTGTCGCCAATATTCTACCACAAATAAATAAATACATGTATGTGGCAACACATAACTAACTTTTTAATATTGTCTATGATACACGCTTTTGTGTTCCTATTCACGCAAGCTATTATTCATAAATTATTTTGAATGCAGTACAAATAATATAAAATTTAATAAAAGAGTGCATTTATTTTTGAAAACTTTGCCAAAATGTTATTTATGATTTATTAAATTTAACCAAAATGTATATAATACATTCTGAATTCCTTTTTTAGGCACGAATGTGATATCGGAACGTTCTTGTAACCATAGCTTTAAAAATAAAATGACCACAGACAAAGTTCGTGTGGTTTTCGTCGAGTCTGCCATGTTTTGTCCTACTTGTCGCGCTTGATCAACGCGTTCGCGATTTCTGTTATAAACTATTATTTTACTGAGTGTATTACGGGCTGTGTTTTGTTTACAAATAGTGTAGTTAATGGAGTCGTAATTGTCTTAGTGAAACTTTAATTCGATCACTTTTGATACTCGTGTGTTTATTGTGTAGTTCGTATTTCATCAAATTTTGAAATCTTTCACAAGCTTGCCATCGCCTGTAAGCCATATACAGTGGAATTCCGTCGCCGTTTTTATAACTATATTTTGCGCGAATCGTGCATTTCTCCGTCGTCGTTCCCGTGACGCAACCCACGTGCACATATAGGACGGCAAGCATCTCGTGCACATTTGTTATTATTTTGTTCGCGGTTCACGAGTTCGATTCGAACCCGTCAGGATCGGATCGAAGAAGGGAAATCGTCGTCCGTCTTACTCCCTCCCGTCGCAGTACGTTCGGTTGCATTCGTCGATTTTGATAAATGGAAATAAGACTGTGATTTAGTCAGTGGGGTGTGCATAATTGTTTTGGTGCGCGAGGATAGTGGTGGCGAGTGGCGAGTGTCGAGTGTGGCGAGCGGTATCCGCTGCGGCGCACACGTGACGCGGTCGGCTGTCCTGTGTTTGGGTGACGGTGCCGTGGTAGGGTTCGCGGGCGGGCGCGCTCGGCGCTTCCAGTCCGGCCGCGGCGCGCGGCGAGGTGAATCACCGCACCGTGTGGATCGTGCTTATTTACCCGCGAGTGCATCGTTAAGTGCGTGGAGCGGAAGTGCTGAGGCATGTGCGGCGCGCGTCGGCGCCGATGACCCGGCCGTCCGATGCGACGGCGTTTTGATCCAGTGAGCGTGTTAGCTATGTCTATTGGGTTATGAGTGTGTGACAAAGTTGTGCTGTGCTGTACACTGGAGCCCCTAGACGGAGTTGGGCCCGCCGGGGCGGCCCTGGTGCTTCTCGGGGCTCCGCACGAAGGCAAAATGGCTGCGTGGAACCGCCACCACCATTTCAACATGCTCATGGATGAGAATGCCAAAAACAAAAGTAAGTAACATTTACCTATCTTAAAACACTTATAGGACCTGTTAAAATGTGTATTTGTTGCCATGCTGTCAGGTAGAGATTGTCAACAAGACCATGCTGCAATCATGTGCCTTTTGTTTATGGTGAGAATGAGACATGTCTCACAGTATACTGCAATATACATGTTTACAGTAACATGTGTATGCTTAGGCTTGTTGTTGAATGTATTAAGTGCATCATGTGGCATGAAGTGAATGAAAATGTTTCACACATCAATCAGTGAATAGATGAATCTTAATGATTATTTTGTTAGAAAGTTTACACCATACAATGCAGAATTGTTTAAATATTTTTGATGATAATAATACTGAAATGATAAAAAATATAGTTTATAGCTTCTGTTGGAATCTCAATACAGTTGATTACTTTAGTTTGATCAAATACGGTGTCTTGTACAGTTCATGAGATGCAATTTTTCTGCATCATTACAAGCATTATTACTAAATTTAGATGTTTTCTCTCTATGAACTTGAGCAAATTTCAATACATAAATATGCCTAAACATAATGCTACTAGTTTTGTGATTCTATTAATAAATAACAAACAAAATGTACATAAATTGCTTGTTTTTTTTACTTGTTGGCGGGTGCTCAGAGCTGTTTATTTCTTGTCAACAAGATGGGTTTGTTGACCTTTAAATTAGTCATGGTGTGGGAACAGCTTTATCAAGAATAATTTGCATTTTGATAAATGTTTGACACAATAATAAAGTACAAATTTATTGGTATATTTAGCCATGATGTTTAGTGATTCTTTCCAATCAAGATGCCTAAAACATAGGTGCAAATATCCTGCAGTAAAATAAACTTCATTATAATGTGAAATGCTATGGTATCTGTGTTCAACTGTTAAGTTAAAAGGTCATTGGTTTATTTGTTTTTGAACAAATAGATGATAGTATTTAAATAAAAATAAAATTCACATGGGAATATAACTTTATTATGGGCAGAAAGTTCATAACAGAATAGTTTTCTGTGGTTTCCATCCATCCATCTGAATTCATAATTATAGTATGATGTAACATAATTCACAAATAATGCTTCTTTTAAATTAATAAAATAAGTTTATGTGCTGTGAAAGTCATATAATTTAAAATTCTCTTAATTAAAAATATACTGTTTGGTACTAATGAAACTCCATAGCATCTACTTTGCATGGGAATACTTTCTAGCCATATAAAATAATATAAATAATAATTAGTTAGGCTTTAAAATTATCTTTATGCTGCGCTTATTAATAATGTAAGGCAGTTAGTAAATCTTAATATTATTATAGCGGAATGTTTTATGTTAAATCTGATAAAGTTAATTTATATTTTTGTAGTTTATTTCTACTTAAGTATAATGAATGACTTAGAATTTAAATATACCTAATTATATTTTATTAGAAACTATGTAATGCTTGTCCCTAGAGCCATTTACATTATAGACTTTGCTACAGAAATGCAAATTCAAATATACAATATATACCATACCATTTACCAATTAACCCTTGATTGTCATAATAAAAACTACTCATCCTCAAATTAACCAGATACATTAATAAACTTTTATATAAACACTGGTGGACCCGCCCTCGCTTCGCTTCGGTAAACCTATGCCGAAATGAAGGTAAAAAGAAGTAGCCTAAGTTGCTCCTTACTACATCACCTATCCACCAGTGAAAGTCCTGTCAAAATCGGTTCAGCCGTTTCAGAGATTAGCTGGATCAAACAGACAGACGGACAAAGATTAAAAATAATGTTATTTTGGTATTTATACCGTGCATACATAAGTATGCATTTAGTAAAAAGCGGCTTTTTTAATATTACAAACAGATAATTCAATTATATGAATACAGTAGATTATTGTAGCATATAGTAGATTATTGTCGCATTGTGGCCTGGAGATTGAAATATATAAATATCTTGTTATATACCTTAGTTGTGGTTGTAGATATTCGGTGTAAGACAAAATATTTAGGGATGAATTTTACCTAATTAAACATGATGTAATTTACTTGATTCCATGAGACTTACATAGATACCTAAGTATTGAGAATAAAAATTTATTAAGCTCTCATGTTAAAATAATTATTCACTGCGCAGTAAGTTGATATGACATTGATTATAATTTTTTCCCACAAACATTGGAAGAGTCACGTAAACGCTTCATGCGTTATTAATCCGATCCAATCACCCAACAATAACAGTCATTTGTTATAATAGAGACACGTGAACATTATAAAGATGCCGCCATGGTCGTCCTATGATGTTCCGATGCCGTTTTCCAGTCAATTTAAAAGACGTAACTACCGCCGTATCAACTGTATCTATGATATAAGACCCCCACATTATAGGAGTTCCGAATGTGTGTAAGCAAAAATTGGTAAACAGTTGATCACAGTTGCACTTATACGCTTAGCCGGCGTTTTCTGAAAAAAAACCATATTTATTATACATTCAATTAGGTATTTAGACTTTGTGAGGAACTCTGTACTCGGTAACTTAAAAAATGTCAATAATATAGGGCTCGTCTATGTCACGCTACACTACAACGAATCATGTGAACGTCGCCGAATTTGATTCAATAGCTACAAACGCTACAATACAATTTTCCACGCAATCACCTCCTTAGTGTCAACACAAATGCATCCGGATGTCGGTGTGGCATACGTGCGATCCAATCGGCCTCCCGCCCTCACCTGCGGGTACGCGCTGGCCTACATCCCTTTGACCTGATTTTCCACGGCATTTGACTAGCGTCGAGTTGTGAATTGTTTTGCTTATAGCCAACGTTCGAACCGTTCGTGTATCGCTAGGCTCTCCGTGTCCTGTGTTTAATTGAATTTTATTATGTTAACATTAAATTATGTATGTAGATATGTAGGTTCTTTACGACAAAGCGGCTTGACAACCTTTACATACCTATCTTACATACTTATATTTGTCGCGCAAGTTTTCACGTGTTTAATTTGATTAAAAACGGTTTCTTATCATTTGCAGTATGTTTGTCATCCAGGTTTGATAGTTTTCTTTCAAATATGGTTATTAGAAAGTTAGCTAATTGTGTTTATAATTTCATATCACAGATATAGTACGTCGTCCATGATTTTGTATCGTAAATGTAATCGATATTCCTTGACAAATATTTACTCTCTTTTAGTTTCGCTCTGATCTTAATCTGCCATAATACCATATCAAGTTACAACATATAGGTTGTATTATAAATAAATAAATGTATATGTACTGACAAACCTGCACAATATGACTCATATTGAGGGTCATATAATAATGATATTCTAATTTGCGCTTACGAAAATCGTTATGCTCGTAGATATCGTAGGTATTGATATTAACAAATCCACAGAAGTTAGTCTTATGTTATATGCCTTTATTTATACTAATATAAAAAAGTACTATTGGTGAGTTTGTACAGTTTTTCGAAACAGAACCGTAATCATGTAACATTACTCGTGTACGTACGTACGTGTAGTCATGTTGTAAACGTGTGGATTTTAAATCTTTCGCTTATAGAATGTTACGTTATCGCTAAGGGACAAAATCTTAAATTTTATATATATTTTTAAAACAATATAATCATTGTACCCGTGAGAAGCTTAGACATATCGCTGTGTTAATAAAAGTTATGCCACAATGTCATAATTTAAGTTTGTCTCAATGTAACAGGCCCACACAACAAGGTTAGTAGACCGGAAGCGAAGATTGTTTTATGACATAATTCGAAGGTTATTTTGGGGCGAATTATGATCGCACCATCCCGACCCCAAAACTGTACGCTATTGATGCGACCTCACAACCTTTAACCCAATTCTCAGTTCAACCCCCGCGCTGTTTTGACTTGCTCAATGCTTTTTAGTTTCGACTCTGAGAAAACAACTTGTAGTACTGTGTTTGCTTGTCTGTTAGTACGTCCGGTTTTATCGTAACTGAGATATTAAAAAAATAGGTAGCTTTGTATTATGTTACTTGAGAAATGTAAGTGGTCTATTAAGTTCAGATAACAATGTTGCATGGTTTTCATGATACTATAATTAAATTTTTTAAATATTGATTGAGAAAGTATATCTACGTACGGAATTCAACTATTTTACGTCTCCGTTTTCTCTCTAATTAGGTATATTTTCAACTAACGTTATCATAATTTATAACTTATATATTTTTATTTACACAAAACAAAATATTCATGCGTACTAAGATTACAACTGAATAAAATAATATAGCGGCATAATTTGGAAGCCTATGTCCCCTCGCCGAATCTGATTTGAACAATTTTTGTTTATTAGATTAGATAACACATACCCTGTTCTCAGAAACTGTCAGCTTTCAATTGGGGTACAATTAAAGTCCTGCGTTCAACTACCACAATGCCGGTAGATTGGGTAAATCGCTTTATTTTCGTTCCTTATTTACGATACGGGCTATGGGGTGCCGGAGAAAAATGCCGGCGACCCCAAATGTGTTAACGTAAATCAACTCTCAATTTGTTTTTATTTCTTGTTGTGAAAACCGATATGGGGGCTTGTAGTGCGTACAGAATTATTCCCATAACACAATTTATGAAATTTTGTTTCAAAAGTTAGCTTTATTTAAAAAATATGGGTTAAACATAATTTTTTATGTATTAAATACAGATTAGTTATTTGAAACTCCTAATTTTTAAGCATAGCCTACTAAAAAAAGAAAAATAAATATTACACCTTTACATAATTCTTTTTTCTATAGAGCAGTCTGTTCTTTGCGAAGATTACAGATAACCCAAGTTTGCTTAGTATTCAGGGAGAAAGAAATCGACGAATAAACGCAACGGTTCTAATTTCAAATCAGAATCCTAAGTACCTATTTAAACGAGCTAATTCACTATCAGTTTACCTATTCTTAAATAATGCTTCCGACGAACTGAGGCGTGAAATAGAGGTCAGTGAGTGAGACACCCAGACACACGTTCCAATTTTAAATCGAATTCGCACCTATGAGAACACTAATTCAGTATCAGTTTACCTAATTCTCTCCTTGTAACGATGTGATAACTGCATCCACATTCTATCGAGAATTGCAACTCGAATTCTCACCACCCACGCTCTTGGCACTACATTGGAGATCGTTACGCCGGATCTACCTAAATAAAACAAAGATACTGTTCTGGATACCCACTTTCTGGGAAATTCGGAGCAATGTCTCCGTTTGTACTAGTTCACGTCTTGAGTCATCTGTAAACTGTAAATACTTTATAGGATCACGTGTTGTTATTCGAAATTAAATCGCTAGGCTGGTGGCATACGAATCTCGATTAAATGCGATTCGATGCTATTCGATTTGTTATGTTAGTTGTCCAATAATCGAAGATATTATTGCGTCGAAATTGTTTACATAATGTAGGGCTATTTTGGAATTGTTTCCGTGGAAGCAGTTAAAATTATTATGCTCAGACTTAGTTATTATATACCCATAATAGCAAGGCTTTTGTGAGACTATCGTAATAAATTTACCGTATTAAATTACACGTTACAGTATTACTCTAGGTAGGTGTTTCACATAGCGACACAATGAAAGCGCTCGCGCTAAATAATCATGAAGGATTTCGTTTGGAGCCCGAAGCTAAATACGAATCTTGCCTACTTATAGGGATAAGTATAGCGGGGACCCCGACAAATTCGTTAACGGCCTCCTTGGAATTCGTGAATACGAAATAAACATGCAAATTTCTCGGACCGGACGGAAAAAGAAAACTTCATACGAATAAATTAGCAGATGTGGAAAATTGAGGAAAATGCGGTCGTAACAAAATAATGCCCTAGTTGCTTACGGAAAAGCGGCAATATTGTAATTTAAAGCGGCAGGATATGAAAGGTTGCGTTAAAAATGTGCGGACGCCGAGACGCGACCGGCGACCGGCGCGCCCCCCGACGAGGGTACAGTATCCCAAATATTTGCGGCAACTTTCCACTTTCGACCTACTTGCGATGTACGCGTCACCTACTACGCGCTACACTTCAGCAATTAGCAGTCGGTTACCGAACACCTTAAAGATTCATAGCGATTTAAATTAAAACATTGTAACCCACAAGGGGCCATAATAGCTATTAGCGCCTCGTATCATACGAATTAATTTCGTACGGCCGACATACATACGCGCTTATTCACCGTCTTCATAAAAATAGTCATTCAAGGATATCGCGGAATATCGTGTGCGGGTTAACGAACTTGGTTGGTCTCGCTCCGAAATTGCAAGTGTACAGCGATAGTGTCTGAGTGTACACTGTAGTCGGTACGTACAGTGAGGCTCACCGGTACCCCCGTGTGGCATTTTTGCTTCGCGATCAACTTTCATTCACTGTCTGAAAGCTGTTGCTAGCCGGATGCTTCGATGCTGGCCTCACGCCGTAGGGATTTTCGTTACGATACGATATATCTTTATTTGATATTAATTGTTTAATACGATATTTTGACAGTACAATACGCTCGATGTATCGTAATCTTAACCTATTTCGTCAAACTATAGCAACGTCACATATTTTATAATCTTAAAATTTTATCAATATACTACTGGCAAAATTGTGTATAGAACAAGAGCTTTAATTTAGACTTGTAGGTAGATAATACAGATTGTTTTAATTTAAGTACATTTTGGACTTCACAGTAGTGCCAAATATGATAAATAATTGTAACTAAACATTAAAAAGATAACCCGTGACATTGATTATGTACACTTAATATGTCACATTTTTGAAGACGCAATAATTACTGTTGTGAAACGATAGACGAAGTGTCATACCACCGAAAGAAACAGTTACGTGTGATATATCGATACACAGTTTTTTGGGCATCCCTAGCAAGCGGCGTGCCACTATTAAACCCAAACGCTCGTGCGCCGACAGTCATGTAGATGATATCTTGCTCTTTGGAAAGTAACTCGCTAAGTTTACTTGTTAACCGTTTTATTTCGATCGGCCAAGCTGTGTCCGTTCGTTGGTAATACGACATCTCACCTACAAAGTCGATCTTGATGACGATGACTTTGATACACTAAATCAGAATTATCTGATGGCTGGTTGTTTGGTGGGAGGTTTTCCCACAGCATGGCTTGGCGGCCGCCTCGCCGCTAATTTTGACATTAAATAATACCAGCAACATGGTTCAGTGATGTAATTTTGTTTTTCAAGGTTGCTCGAATTGTATGACAATGTCATCGAAACATTCGACACTAAGTTATTTTCAAAGGTAATTCCTATCTGTTACTTCATATTATGAAGTGGTAATATAAGCGGGGTCAGACGTTTTATTAACACATATTATTTCGATATAAATATTGTAAAAGTGCGTGTGTGTAACCTTTACGAGCGGTCGATATAAAAACTTTATCGACATTGAGAAATTTCTTTATAGGTGTTGACATTTAAGACGTTTTTTAGTTTATTTAAGACACGTGTAGGTACATTTTATTGTCAATTTATTGGTAATTTGTTACCTTTCTGATACGAACTATAAACAGAAAGGTAGCAAATTCGGTTGTCTTTATTCACAAATGATGTAAATTCAATTTTGGTTTCTATCAGGATTAAATTATCTAGTGACTAATTTCAATAAATACTATCTATCCAGATAATCAAACTGTGTCATTAGGCAATACATTTAATGGATCTAATAGATCCTATCTATAGAGATTCACATTAACTTACGCCCTTAGGACATGAAAAACAAAGACTGTGGCAATAATACAAAAAAATATAAAATGACGTATATTATATTTCTATCAACATTATATTATAATACAATTCTACTGGCAGCAACGATGACAGTCAGAAAGAGACAGAGATATGGGCTGCGTCAGACACTAGACTGAATAACAGGTGCCTACAAGTAAAACTAACCTACAGTAAATAGTTGAAATTTTCCCGTTTAACAGCGCATACATCTCGGGCGCGGCGGTGTTTAACGGTAACCATTTAAGTGGCTATATCGCGGCGGAAGCGGCCAAGTCCGTCCGTCTTGAACCGGTGAATGGTCACCTTTCTCCGACACACAGTCTGGCCTGCGACCGCTCAATGAATTTCACATCGGAATGCGGAACGACCAATTTATTGTGCCCTATCAATATTCGTCAACCACCGGCCGAGTGAAACTGTCACGAATGTCATTAGAAATTTAATCGGTGCAAATGCCAATGCTGAATTCACCGGTTAATATGTAGATACTAGTTAAAGTTTAATTTGGTTAAGCGGAAAATGTAACTGAAATCAACTCTTATTATTTAACTGCTAGTTAGCGAACGGATTAATCATTTTTAGACTGGCAACGTGTAGAATTTATGGCTCTTCTAATGTCACGTATTTTTAATTATCACAAAAAATCTGACCCGTCCTGCTGTCAAATTAAACAAAAAACGAACACCCTAAGCTATAAAAAAATCCAAGCTTATGTATGAGTATGCCGTAATTAGTTTTTCCTACTTTGATTTCCATACGAACAAAGTCCTACAAAACCCCTCACACCAAGGGATGTTGAGTACAATGCGTGGGCCACGTGGGTATTGTCTGTGTGGGTATTCAGGTACCCGACGCTAAGATTTCTCCGGTGGTCGACCCATTATCTCGCCAGCCACGATTTCATTGCGCGCCGACAACCATTTGCATTTTAATTGGATTAAGACTCGCTTACACATCACACGCTTGCTTTGCTCGCGACGATTTTGAGACCCGACTACTGTGATGTGTATGGATGACGAACTTTTGTAAAATGCAATGTGATAATTAAATATATCTATTAATACTTGAAAGGTTCAACCAAGTCGATAATCCCCTCAAGTCACTGAAATAATAAAGTTATAACCTAAAGAAATGAAGTGATGGTTTCCAAAGTACCACTCAAGAAAATAAAAAAATTGCTAGTTTTTTCGCTTAATTTTTAGGTTGTTGAATTATTCTTCATAGCTTAGTGTTAAAGTATAACATAGAATTTAGTTAAAAAATATAATATTACTCCCATAGCTGTTATTCTTACTTTAAAACAAGTTATTTTGTACATCTGTGACCAGCTTGGTACGAATAGCGCTCGGTCGACCATACTCACGTACGTGTTGAAACAGTCATATATCACGTGAATTTCGGTTCTTTCTTATTAATAGTAAAACAAGAAAAAAAAAACAATAAAAGCCGCTTCCGCGAAAGCAATTTTAGTTCGTTGTGTGTGTTAATTCCAGTTAATTTAGCTATTACAAGTACTTCAGTAATCGACTTTTCATGTTTAAGGCGATTTGATTTTAATTGGCCTGTGTGAAGTTGGCACCTCGTCTTTTGTGGCGCGTGTTTTAACAACACGTTCACTATATGAAACATATACTGTTTTACATGAATGGTTATACCGAAAACCAATAAGATAAAAAACGTGCAAAGACTTGAAGAAATTATTCAGAAAGGATTCGAACTGGCTGCATTCACCGAAACGTGTCACGTGACACTTGTCACACCGCAGGAAAATAAATACTGTGTTAAGTAGGTATTATTATAAGGCGCGTTGTTGACGTGTGACGAGTCAGCCCTAAAGTGCCCCTCGGTGTCAACGACCGGCCGCGAAGGTTTTTGCGCGGCCAACGGTGTTTTATTTTAATATTAATTGAATGAATTGAATTAGGTGCTATGAGAATCTGCGCAGTATGTTTTATTTTATGTCCAGGTTATACGCCGTGCCGTTCATTTTGAATGAAGCTAGTAATCTAAATGGGTACTTCAATGAATTAAGTACTTAATGTTTATTATACAATTTTATACTACGTCTGTATATTAAAAACGAATAAACTTGATTAAATTTTGTCATACTGACACTGGCAGGAATTATGTGTGTACGTATGTGTGCGAATGACTATTCGTTGCTTAAGACATAAGTTGGATACAGGTCAAAGGTTTGATAAATTAATCGAATAGCAGAGCCCATGAGATACAATTCCCAATGTATTAGGCTACGTCATCTGACGTACGTAGACATACATCGCTAAAGCTTACTTACGTCATAGAAGGTAACTTCAATGAATAAAATTCCTACGTACACTAGCCACGTTCCTTTTTCGTTACCAAGAAATAGATGGGGGTTTATAAAACTCTTAGGTCATTTTTTTAAGTTACCTATTTTTAAGCACTCGCTTAACCAGTCGGCTGCTAGACTGAGCAGTTTGTGTTCCCACTTGGAGAAACGGAAACTATTTCGACCTTCACACTCGAGTGTTCGTTGCCCTTCGATACAGCGCAGAAACGTCTCAAAGCCGAATGGTCGTATGCGACATCGATATGCAAACGATAATGGCATGATCACCGCCGAAGCGTCGGAGCCGTTGATATCGTAGCGTTGTAGATAAATTTTCCGATAAAATATAAACTAGACGAGCGTTCGGAGCACCTGGTACGCGAACTGTGCATCGGGTTAATTATATTTCGTCTGCCAGGTGGTCGTCGGTTTACTTTGTTTTTGTTAATTTGTTGCTCACCAAGGTTGCACTTGGTTAACTTGTTACTCGGCGCTTTGTCGTTTTTATGGTTTAATTTTATATTTGGGGTGATGCTGAACTGCCTGCAGCTAAGTACGGATAGGATATTTTCATATTGCTTCGAATGTGCAAAGGAGACTAGGTCATTTGTGGAGGCACACTTCATCACGCGGATACATTGTGAATTAGTGTAGTGGAATTGTTAATCGTCCCCCTTGTTACAAGAGTTTTATTAATACACATAATTAATAGATTTTTGGCGCTTGACTCTCCACTTAGAACAATAAAGCTTTAAATTAGACATGCCGAAATCACAGATTATAAACAACGCGCCTATTTTATGGACAACAAACGCCTTCTTTGACTTTACCCCGGTTTGTTGATGTCACTTTCGCAGTACGCAAAAAAATAGAAAATGAGATCCTATCCACCATTCATTCAAAACTACGAATTACCTATAAATATTTCTAATTATTGTTTAGATGGAGCATAATGGAGGGCTCGTTCACACCGTCAACGGAAACCTCTCCGCGTAGTCGTGACTAATTGTCAATGACATGAATATAATGACAGAGAAATAAGTGTCGTAAAAAGCAATCACTGTACTTAATACAAACTTAGTGTTTTGGCGGGCATCCCGACCGGGCCCCGCGTCGTTGACCGGTAGTTTTTTGCACAACGGTGGCCTCCTTTGAGATCTAGAGCAGTTACTACCAGTGTATGCTCGTTCGACAATGGCGAGATTTGTTTTGATATAAAGTGGCTGGCAGATACCACTCGCAGCTTAGGTGAATGGCTTTTGTGAATTTGATGGGAGTAAGAACCCTTGGTCGTGTGATGTCATTGTGTATATGCAAATGCTGTATGGTTTTGGCTACAAATCATGTTTACATGCACGAATAATTCTAGAGGATTCTTGAAACTACTATAAAGGTTTCATAGCCATGAAACTCGGTTAGATAAATAATGGGACTCTCATTTCATCCGCTTTTATTTACATTTCTTTCAAACAATGAATGGCTTTTGGCATTAAGGCTGGTATCTACTTAAAGGTGGATATACCTAACGCATTTTATAAAAAAACACGAAAAAAAATATAGAAATAGAATTTGTAATTCGTATCGAAGAAACAACTGTATTAATTACGGAAGCATTTCGTTAACAAGATTATTTTATTTGCATATCATATTAATTGACATAATTAAATTGCGCATGTGGGTTTATTATCTGTCGTCATGTCAGTGCGTGGACAAATTTTTGACACCTAAGCATGTCACGAAGCGGCTCCCTCGTGTATGAAAATGAATTCGTCGACGGAACAATTAGAACGACTAATGTATCGCACTAATTGTTTGTGTCATTACCTTATGTCTACGTGTAATTTAATTAAGAAACACCGATGATATGCTGATATCGGTAGTGAGACAATTTTATGCATGCATAGGGACATGCATCGAATAGAGGTGTCTTTTTAAAGAATCTGGAGTTTGTTTTCTACGATTCTTTTCTTGGTGACCCTAATTTATTTTGGTTTAAGTATGTATTTGATTTTTACAAAGCCAATTATTCGTCAAATGAGCTGTTAGTTTCTAACACGAAATGAATAATATGATTTTTGTTTTTGACATTCTAGAACAAAGAATTTAACGAAGAGTGCCATGATAGCACTTGTAAATCTAAAGTATTAAAAAGGTAATTTTAAATTAAAATCAAAACTAATGGGTTCAAAGTTCGCGGTTTATGGATAGAAAATAATTAAAATTTTGTACGTTCATTTACCTTCATTTGATTTATTATGTTATGTTACATGTCTAGACCTAGACTGTTTGCTCTACGTTTGTTTTATTTCAAAAAGTATAGGTATATCATATTTTACTTTCATTGCTCAACCTATAGACGTCTTTATGGCCAATGAACCAACGTCTACAACATAATATAGCAACATAATTGCTTATAAATAAAATATTTGTTTACTTGTAGCCCAGGTGGCATAATCTTAATTTATCCTACCTATTAATCAAAGGGTCCCAGATTCCATCCCGAATAGGAGCAGACATTAACCTATCAGGTAACTGATTGTTATCGCCACGTCACACTTTTAGTGTTGGTAATGCCACATTTGTTTGTGACATGACACCTGCGACAGAGTTAATTACTGTGTCTAAAATTGTTTTTTTTTTATTATACTCAACAAGACAGTCCACCTGTTTGTTTGCGCACATTGTCACCGAAAACCAGTCGCAGAAAAATCGCCAATGTGGTTGTCATAAAGAATACACTTTACCTGAGCATAATTATGTATATTCCGCGCAACAAAGTTGCAAATATCGACGGATACGATAACGTGCAAGCGTGCAAGGTCCTCCGCACGTTAAAGAAAATAAAAAGCATAAAATACTGACCTTGATTACTGTCGGGTTCCATTTGAGTTGGACTTTAATGTTTTATGCTACTCCATTAATTTTTATAAAATTTTAAGGAGAAACTTCGGTCGCAATTTGAGCGGGAATGACGCTGTTGAAACTTTAGCAATACTGTTCGAATTCAAATGCGTAGGTGTTACTTGATACTGAGTAATAGGTGGTATTCATAGACGACCTTTTCTCTTACAGGAATTGAATTATATTATGGCAAAGGCAGACAAAGGACAAACTACCTGGAGCCCGAACCTGATAACCTAATTAAAAGTGTCACCATTGCGATAGACGCGACACACGTTTTCGATTAAATTATACACATAACTCGTAACAAATTATTTGACTATTCGACATTAATTATGACATATAATAAATAAACAAAATCGCAAATGGGCAAAACTATTCTCCTGAGACCCAATTGAAACTCGATTGTAGGTACAGTTTGTAATACACTTAGGTTTAGACGGCATGTTACCAATGCTACCCACGGCTATCCCTCAAAGTTAAAGTATCGTCGCGTTAAGGTCAGTCCTCAAGAGTAACAATATATTTAACCTTATATTTACGTATTAATCGAATTGGCATAACCTTTGCCATTTATCAGTCTCCGTCAATGAAATGTCAGTTTGTATCAAACTTACTTTTATTTCGACCAATACAGTTAACAAATCCCCAAATCGTAAATGTTTATTTAGTTTCGCAATATCCATGTACATCGTTATTACGATCATACAATGGAATGTCCATCAATGATGTACGTTGCGGTACTATAAAGTGTAAAGCCCTTTTCACATATCCGGCGGCGTGCCGGCGAACCTTCAGTGACTTCGTATTTTAAAAAATAACGATGATATGAAAGCAAGCTGCTAGACGTTCCGATTTGTGAGCTTAGGTTTCAATATCTCGCGTGAGACTGCTGAAAGTTCATTTTTACTGTACACCGGTAAATAATTACGCATTCGTGAGTTTGCCATGTCATTCTTAATTTAATACGTCACACCTTGGTGGATTTTATTAGGTTCTGTTTCTAGGAAGATACTAACAGTTATATTTGACGTTGAAGCCTAATTCTTAATGAATTTTCTATTTTTTTTGCTATCCTTATAACCTCTGAAGTAATATAGGTACTTTTTCGATTTTGATAGAATTGCAATCTTCTTTGAAATTGTCGTACGATTAAGAGTTAGGAATACTAAATTTAGTAATACACTCGTCCATTCGATGCGAGTCATCTTTAAGGCTTTTCCTGTGTTCAATTACTACACAAGAAAGCGAATGAACATACAATGTCTTCGAAAAGGCCAGAATGAACATACAACGTCTCCGAAAAGGCCCTAACCTCGGCTCGGCTCGGCGCGGTGGCGGCGCGGGCGCGGTGTTTTCGCGCGTGTTTCGCTACCCGCCCGGGGCCCCGGGTGAATGGCCAGACACGACACGGCCGGCCGTTAAACCTGCCTGGACCGAACGCCGACCAGTCAGAAACGACCTCTGCTCACGTCTAGACCACTGGTTCTTAACCACAGGTGGGCTATGGGGGCACCTGGAGTGGTCTACGAAGTTGTCCTGAAAATGTTAATACTGGCGACCCACCCCAGCTTCGCACGGTTGTAATTCAATTTTTTTTTAAATAAAAATCGCTTTCGTTACTCCGTGATAACGATAACGTAATATTCTCAAATAATCATGAATTTAATTTTGCAATTTTTCTAAAAAAATATCATGGTTGTTTTTCAACAAAAACCGTCAAATTAATCAGTGGTCGACGACAAGACAATATTTTTACAAATAGTCTCTCATCCCTAAAAGATTAAGAACCACTGATCAAGCGTTTTAGGGGACCATAGACTGTAATCTGTTTACGTACAACCTGCCCGGTGCACCGACTGTCCAGTTAGAAATGATCTCTCCTTAACGTTTTAGGGTACCTCCCGAGTAACGCTACACTTAAGTTTTAACGTTACCAACTGTCGGTAGTTGACTGGTGACTTGCGTTTTGAGGAGGCTCCCTTAGCGCTCGTCCCGATTTTATTTCCACATGATCTAACTATAGTGTGTTTTCGACGAATCCTAAGGCTCGCGACTTACTTTGATAGCTTTAGTGTATGTTTTTAATAGTTTTTTTGGGCCATTAAAAATTTTTTGGGATTGGAAAACAGTATACCTGCCCCGTGAATTTACATTGTACAACCAGAACATTTTAGTTAAGTACTCATTATTTGTAGTTGTATCAGCATTTTTCACAATTAGAAATTCTACTTGAAAAATTAAACTTTCGTACATTAATCGGTGATGGTATGGCCTTGTGACCTCCAACCTGTCTAGCATCGTTCGATATGTAGGAAAACACTAAGTTGTTCTACTAATAACGTACTATTCAGTTGAATAAGTGGGCTTTTAATTAATGTTTTCGTAGTTCCGTTACACCTCGAGAACTGTTCAATAACTAAGATTTTCATCCAGATTAATGTATGTGTGTGTGTAAGTTATTAACATTCACCATTAATATTCAAACATCCACCGCAGCGGTCAGTGGTGCGTGAATTAAAATTGCGCTTGTCTACGTTTCTTATGACGATACACTACACCCGTTCGCATTACAGTTTATACCAGCGGTACTCAACCTGATGCCCCAAAAGGATCGCATGCAAGACCGTTTGTTTAAAATATACGAGAAGATAAGTAATTTACGGTTAACAAACGGTTAGTTCTTTGACCATTAATTTTGAAATGCGGCCCGAGGAAATCGCTTGCTTCATCTTATTAATTTAATGAGCAATGAAATATTATACAAGTGTTTCTTTATAAGGACAGTGTTCCCATAAAGAGATTTGTTTAAGGTATGAAAATTAACTAGTTTAAAACTTATTATAGAGACGTGAAATTAGATTAACTGGATAGGACAATAATTGTTCTTTTCGTACTGTGTTTATGAAAATAACTGATGTTTAATATTCAAATTGCCCCAAATTAAAACTTCAGGCGATACCTAATAGCGATGAGCTGATTCTGACATACTTTACTTAAACCATTACCTACGTACTTGAATTCGTGACTTCACCAACAGTGGATCTCGAGTTAACAACTGCTTTTATTTATTGCCACGGCTAAGAAACGTTGGACAGCGCTGGAGTATCGGATTAAACACACAATTTGCAGTTAGCCGCGAGACGGTGCCGACAAAGAGCGATCGTTACCCTAATTTCTGATAGTCTATCGGCCATGCTTCGGTCTACCTCAGTTGTATCAACAGATGCGTTTTTATTACAAATCTCGATAGTATTATTGAGGAAATATATTGCAATGATCCTTAATTTCCTGGTGGAAACCCCATGACAAATTACAATTTCATATGTTTTTTAACTGTGTCTCTTTCCAACATTGATTTTATTTTAGTGTTGGAAAAGTCTTAAAAAAATTCGTTTCGCCTTGTATTCCCATTTTTAATAAACTAAGAAATGCTAGGATGCACCTTTTTTCGGATCTTGGATGTTTCTGATGATTATGTAAAGGTATGACTGTGCATGAGCATGATAATTATACGCAAATTTCGCTTCACAGCATTTCTCGTGTGTGTGTGGGCATGTGTGTGAGCGTAATGATCTCTCGTAGAAACTATTAATTTGTCTGTTTAATTATTGATAAATGCCAAATATTGTTGCTTAAAACATTTTCCATTTTAATAATTGTAAATTGGTGTATAGATAAAGCGCTCGGTAGTTAAACTGCCTTCATGTCTTGTAGTATTCCTTTGAGACCCCCATCTACTTTGACTAGCCAAGTTTACGATTCTAATATTGATAATTTATTACTGGTATAGAACAACCAATATGGGTTTTGGAGGGCTAATTAAATAACTATTTCAAAATAAGATCTATGTTATGTATTCACGAATATCTATTAAGTTGTAAAATCAATTGATATAATGCAATTTTTTTGTAGATAACTGCAATGTAACTAAATAAATACTAACTAAAACAATTACTATCCTAACGTAATGATGCGAATGTATTGGTTAAATAACTGGTAATATACCATCGACATTTAAATTTGCATAAAAAAAGTAAAAAAAATAATTAGATTTAAGGTATGTACCGTTTTTTTTATGCTGATTTTTGTAATTATTTATTTCGTAACTAATTACCTTGGAGGAATCGCTTGCTTCATCTGAATGAATTTAATTAGGTATGAAATATTTAATTAAGTGTGTGCCGTTGATATGAGTAAATGATAAACGGTAATTGGTTGAGAAACACGTGCGGTACTATACGAAGGGAGGCTATAAAGCTATTTACATTATCCTGTCTTACTTATGGCTTATTTGAATAATGTATCAATTGGCTCTGATCATACTTAATAAAAATGTTGATTGACTGACAGACACGCTACAGCCTAAACGAGTAAACCTGGAAGCATAAAACTTGACACAGAGGTTCCTTTTAGAGTGTAGGGGAGCACTAAGAACGGATTTTTGGAAATTCACACTTTAAGGGGGGGAAATAGGGGTTGAAAGTTTGTATGAATATTAACCAAATTTTAAAGCAAACAGTTTGCAAATTCGTATTTGGGTTTATGGATAAAAGGAATAAAAAACTTAATTCAACGTTTTTTTTAAATGAACCCTTAAGGGGGTCAATATCACCGCAAAACTATAATTTCCGCAAGCAAAGCTGCGGGGAACAGCTCGTAGCTTAATAAATTAGTAAATAAATACACACTGACACAATGTCTTGACCTTATATAGTCGGAAACATACTTTTGTTTTAAAACGTTTCTTGCAAACGCTTGTATGCAGAGCGGTTTGCTTTGAGCGTTATGGTTCGTGGTCTTTGCGTTAGTTCATTAAACCAAAAATACGTCTAAAAGTTAATAAGGTCTGTCATGCATTATAACAATCAGTGTCGTAACCGTATGATAATTGGGCCAAGGAGATTCAAA
>LGAG01000020.1:524253-591352 GCA_001278395.1 Lerema accius
AACATCCAAATATCCAAACATCCAAACATCCACACATCCAAACATCATTACAAACTTTCACATTTATAATATTAGTAGGATTATGTTAAGTCAAATAATAACAAAATAATTAAGTACATAATTATAGTAGGTATTTTCACATGATTATGATTTATAATAATAATTTTTATTGTTTCATCATATGTCGATACTTTAATAAAGTTGTTTAAATCTACGTTAACATGCATTTCCACAGACAATTTTTTTCCATTTGCCAATCATTTTATTCGGAACACTATTTTTAAGCCTAATTTATTTTATAGGTCATTATGCATAAGAACACTTTTTCTACACTATACTTGGTCTGTCTATAATGGGTTCCCACGATAACAATATTTATATAATGCTTTATTCTACATCTTACGTAAATTACACACATCTTATAACTTTGTATAGAAATAGAAAGTACATACAAAACATAAGAGGCCATACAGAAATCTTCTGGAAAACTGTAAGGTGGTGTCGGTTCTGTTAGTTTTCAATAAAATTTTAGTGCGTGTTACATACATACAGCAAGTTATTATCTAATTGTCTTATGTTGTTAATTCAGCTATGACGTATTATAAAGGCACTGGAATTATGATTCATTCAACAGTTGATTACTTAATCGGATGATAATGTAAACAAAAACTCAATAGTCAATCGTAGTAAGGCCGGTCTACATTGCGTGCAGATATATCGAGATATGTGTCAGTGTGTAAAGTGCCTTTTAATGCAGCTTATCAATCCTGAACACTGTTAAGGTCTATTCATATTGACACTTTTCAATCCTTCTCTGAATCTCTTCTGAGATTTCGTGAGATGCCATCTCCCAATCCTACACAAGATTTTTCAAAATGTGTTTGCCTTTATAAAAGAAACTTAATTTCTTTACTTTACTATTAACTTAATTTACTATACCTAGTTTTCTTGCAATTATACTTAATTTGCTTTTCTTTTGTTGTGGAATGAAATTATAGATTCGACTCGGACCAAAAGCCTTACGTAATTAAAGGATTTGCCTAAGAGACTATACAATAGTTTTAATAGCAATGGGCGGATGTAACCTGATTTTTGACCAGCTGAGTACCACGAATCCTGCAGCCTCGCACCGATCCTGTTCGGATGTCGATCATTTTACACGTGTATCCCGCGTCATATACGACAGGATCCCAATATCTAGTTAGATATAAGATGGATAGTGATCATTGGAAATTCTAGTAAAAAAAATCAGATGTAAAGAATAATAACTCTGCAATGTACGGTGATTTTTGATAGTTGCTTGGTAATTATCAGCCTGAAAATTTTTGATACATTAAATATTGAAATCGGTAAATAATGTATGATATAATTGATTATTTCAACATGAAATTCCTCGTATATTTACTAGAGGACTGTGAGGTAATTCTGAAGTAACTTTTTTAAGGCATCGCATGTTTGAAAGTCGTGTCGTTCTAATTTTGTTCGGCGATTATTACAATTAGTTTTATCCTAATTTAATTACTTTAATAATTACGATAGATTGCCGCAAAGTAATTGGACTGTTAGTGATTGTAGCTAATAAAAATTAAATTTATAACCAAATTAAATTTAATGAATATCCATATAAACGCCAGTAAACAAAAATTCTTTACGACTGGAGTTATAAAAGATATCAACAAACAATCGACCTTTTTAAGTAAATTCAATTATTTTATTTTCTTACTATTAGTAGGTATCATAAGTAATGTCTGGATGATTTTAAACAGTACAACATGAAAGGCTTTGGTTAAATTCGAAAAAGATTAAGAGATATTTTTCTACTCAACTTTAATGATACTAATTCAGTATAGGTATATTACCAAAAAACAAAGTAACTCAGAGTATGTATCAAAAGCAATATTAATTGCACACAGAGAATCTAATCGTATGAAACTGTACAAACACATATGCGTAGTAAAAACCAATTATGGCATGCGTAGAAACAAAGATGCATCAATCGCATTCTACTCGGCGTGTAGTCGGAGTGAACTGCGCAGTTCATCTCGTTTCGATAACATGTGACTGAATACAACGCATGTGGCGTGTGAACTCTGTACGAACGAAGGGCCTCCTTCTAATCTGTTTCCTTGATAATAATTGGTCTTGGTATATGTCGGTAATGCGTTGGTGATGTACGGTGATGTTAGTATTGAGAATTTTTAGAGATTTTTGATAGGTGTATTATTTTTATTTGATGACCTATTGGTGAGAGGTTTCCATTTTCGATTTCATCTCTAACAGATGTTGTGACATTTGACTTCATTTACTTACTTAATAGGTTTTTTTTGTGCGGTTAGTGTGAACCTAGGTTTAGCGCTAACTAAAATTGGCTTTTTGTTTTACTTAGGTAATATATTTAAGTTACAGAGGTTGTTGTGAACTGGATCCCTAAATTTTTGTAACAGCTATTGCCGATCTTAACTTTTCACGTAGTTTTAGAAAATGCATATGATGTGGGACAACTTCTGCAGTGGCGTTTATTTTAACTGTCATAGGTACAAGTTCATAAATTAAGTAAAACTTCAGTATTGAACTAGAACTTAACGTCTCGTCGCGTGATATTAAGTGTATTGAAATGTATGTGTATTTCAATATATTTTATACAGTAATATGCAAACACAAGTGACTGACGCGTCATATTGCGTTGGCGCCACCTTATTAACCGAGTTTTCTTTTACATAAAATGTAGAGTTATTCCGTTTAATTCTCGTACTTAAACCAGTCGATATACTTACGTGAACATCGATGCATTAATAAGGCGGTAAAGAAAAATACGTAGTGTTGCCATTGCAATCTATACATACTGTGGTAATTGTATGTTTACAATTGAAAAGTATGTAAAGTACGATTGAAAGTAGTAAGCTATCAATAAATTATTTGTAGACACATTTTTTTTTTGTTTCCGTGGTGAAATCTTCTAAACATACTTGTTTTTGTGGATATAAGGGACGTTTCAGGTTTCCTTTCTTAAAATAAAATTTGTCCTGTTGTCACCATAAATTTTTGCTTCAGGTTCGTCTTATAACGAGAACTAGTGAGGAAGCTGACAATAAGCTTTGGGTAACAGTCGATTGATGGCGATTGGTAACAGTCAGTTGATGAACGCATTTGACCTACCTGTTGCCGGCCGCGCCTTATGTAAAACAGGTCCAGAAATTACCTCGTAAATTACTCGAGTGGGTGCGAAGTAAAAACGAAGTTAGGAGACGTTCAACAAACTTCTCGCAACCGAGAATCGCCTTGAAATAAACAAGTGAGCCGTACGGTGGTGTTTTATTATGAAATGTCACGTCGTGCCAGACGGTACATAAATAACACTGAATTAACTTGTCTGCGACCTCTGCTGGCTTGCTCGCGAACTGAGAAACTTTACTCCGTCACCTTGCTTTTAAAACTGTTAACGGAGGTACTAGTAAACGGTGTTCATCGAAATTTTACGTTATTCGACTTTTTGCACACATGTTTGAAAATCTGCATAATTTCTTAATGAGTAAGACAAGGCAACGCGTCGTTAATATGTTACTATTATCATAGTAGTTTGTTTGTTAGTTTGTCAGCTATTAACATAAAAATAGTATCGGGAACCGGATCACCCCGACGGCTTTGTGAATGCGGCTCGTTTACATGGAAATTTGAACTATGGCATCTGACTTGATTGACATGTGCCACACGGCGGACGCGTGGGGCTTCTAACTGTATTCAACTAAACTATAAGTATTCATCGACGTATGGGGAAAGCCTTACACCGACCCCACGGTACGTTTGTATAGCTAATCAAACGTTTATCGAACATCCAGTGTGTACGATACACGATAAACCTTTAATACCTTAATGTACGCCATTCTGAGGCTATCGTTACGAAAGTAAACAGTTAGTATATTATCTGGTGTTTGTATTTTTGTATATCCGATTGGTATCGTACCCATTCTTGGTAAGTGGCCTCGTCCACCCATAAACGCCTACAGCGCGTAGGCCGCCAACGATCGCCATAATAAAGGGCTATTGACTTTTGTTCATGTTAACGTGAATTGTTATTTAGTATTACTTGAAGTAAATGTATTTCACTCTGTTCTGGATACGGTGTAGTTGCAACTTGGTTTAACGCCTACGCGAGTCATTTATAGAGATATGACATTTAAGACGTGAATATCTTAAAATTGTAACATTAACAAAAAAATAGTAACACTTCATCTGTTTAGGTACCAAAAAAGTCATTGCATTATAGTATCATTTGAACTAACTTTCATCATTTTCAGTTCTGACCAACACAGTCTAAACATTACATCATTTCTACAGTATATCTTATTATACATAATATAATTGTGTGTAGAACAAAATAAATATAGTGCGTTTGGACTGCATTGATAATAAAATAATAATTGTACAATGAGCGTAGGTACTCACGATTGACCTACAACTACGATAATTGTGAGGTATCTATCGTTTTCCCAAAGGTGTCAGTGTCCAAGTACTTAGCAGTAGAACCAATGCATGTACTGTAGTGAAATAGTTATGGTTTGTTTTATTTTGCATCGGTATAAAAGTAAAATTGACAATCCCGTCTGTCGTCACACTTAAAAGTTGCTCGTAAACTATCAAACCTACATGAAAAACATGCCTTCAAACAAAATTTTACATTCAAATGTATTTGCCAAACATGGCAAACATACCACGATCACCATTGCTCGTGCAACACGTATAGTTTGACATGCAGCTTGATGGTATAACGGGTACCTTTTTTTGGTGTAAAGATAGCAAACGAGCTGGTAGTGTCACTAACCCCGGCTGCCTATGGACATCGTTACAAATTTTGGGTAGGATTATAGGGGAGACTGTTAGTTACCTAAAACGTTTCAGCATGCTTGTTGCCTGTGTCAATTCCTCAAGACGTTCTGTTTGTTCCAGTGGGCGTGGTCGGCGGCGGTATGGCCGAGCCGGCCAGCGGCGACAGGCGGCACGTGCCGCTGTACGGTCGTCTCGTGGCCGAGGAACAGCTGGCCATCATGAGCGCGCCCTCCGACATACAGGTGAGCGCCGCCGCGCGCTTCCGCGACCCCGCCAAGGTAAATGATGCACGAGGCGGTTTGGACCCCGTACTGTGGATAACAGACAGTAACAAACACGGTGTTGCCAGGTCTACGAGGTTGTTCGTAGATTAAATAGCTTGTTTAGTTATCATATTCGTATGTATTTCTGTTTGAAAGTATTTGGTATTTAAGTGACCAAAAGTGAAGCGTGTAGATTTTCGTTTAATCGAAAAATTAATTACATTATCAAACCTCCGGACACCTGGCAACCATACTAACACCTGACATTAAGACCCTTGAAACCTGAATGTTGTACAAAAATAAAAATGTTGGGAGGGTTATGGCATGTTGTAAATGAATACAATGTTTGTAAATATCAGATATTTCTGAACGTTTTTTACGTATCGTTTTTACTAGATAGTTTTTTTCCAAATATCCTCGGGCAAACATACTTAATTGCAATATGAACGAGTTTTAAATTAAAATGAAATGAAACCAATCGTTAATTTACTTAAATATGCATACATTTAAGTTATTATTATGTAAATATTACACGGGAACCAAACTTCTTTCACTCATCAATAGAACAATTATAAGAGAAGAAAGAGTATCTACTAATGCAAACATATTATCTTCGCGTACCTAATTGACGCTCGTATGCAAAGTTCGCTTCTATTGTTTTAACAAAAGCGCTTTTAACAACGCGTCGGGCCAGACATAACACATGAGGAGGTAAGTAAATTATCTCCCAAAAGCGTTAATTATACACCTACCATAGTATCTTCTTCATAAAATGGCGATGTTTAGTTGAAAATGGACTGCTAACGGCCTATAATGGTACTCTAGACAGACATCTTACTGATTAGATGGTGTTCACTAGGTTTCCTATGAGATTGGGTCTAAAGACTCTGGTTTCAGTTTGTGTCATTATTTTATTCATAATTTCAATCATTGAGAAAATGGAAGACAATGGGATAGAGTAGTAACTTGTTGTCCAATTTTTCAGTTCTTGGGGTTTTTAAATAATACACCTTCAATGAAAATAGTCTTCAATAACAAAACTAAATCACATTCAACTGACAACAACAAACGAAAAACACGTTCTTCTGTTGATCAATTGTTTGACTAGTGATTGAAAAACTTGCCCACAATAATTCCTCCCAATATTTCGCAACAGTTTATAATCGTTGTATTTAATTAGTCACGCTTTCAATGACAGAACAGAAGGCATCGAAGGTTCGAGGTGTGAACCAATTGTATTGAATGCGTTCGATAAATGTTTATGCGAACCGTCTCGTGTTAAACGGTTAATTACCGATTTACCTTTAGGTAATTGTATGTTATGACATCATTGCTTGTTATATGTGACGTTACTTGTATTAATTCACTTTGGTTGTTAGTTTTAGTGATCTCTTTAAATGATGTAGACTTAGATCAGCACTAGACAAGTACTTATAACTATTCACAATGCATAATTCTTAAAACCAACTTCAAGAATTGACTTAAATGACTGTACTTATTAATTTGCTTTACAGTGTGTTAAAGGCCTTGTAGAAACTCCTTAAGATCTGAGCCTATTCCACACGTCTTTCTATTATTGGCTGACTGAAAACGGTTGCTTGTCAAAGCTTGAAGGTGGCATACAATATATTGCTAGTAGCGATTCCATATTATCACTTATCATAAAACAGTCGGTAGAAGCTAGAAAGCTCCTCGTTTCATTCAAAATATTTGTTTTCTGTATTAGCTATATTGTCATTTTCGTAGAATACTTTTACAAATTTTAAAATCATGATGACATGATATAAATTATGTTGATTTCAATTTTATCATAATTTACCTACATGTTAGTATCTACTTGATAACGTTTGACTTAGATGTGTTGCATGGTTCATCGTTTACAAAAGTGTATAATTAGTTTTACAAAATTAAATATATCTTAGTCATTAATTTTTTTTAATGTTGTTTGTTGTTGTATGTTTATCGTATTAGAATTCTGGTATCATTTTATCTGTAGCTTAGCTTGTAGTGTCGCACATTAAGCCTATATTACATCCATTGATTGAGTAATCAAATATATTCGATAATTATGGAGATTATCAGACACGTGTACGTACTTCATTTATACATATTTTACTATGTGCGTCATTGTCACTAAGCATTATGTTACACCGGTATTTTGATAGCTTCTATCGGCACTGCTATGACGGAGATCTGTAATACCACGATGCCACTAAGATAACGAAATACGTAATAATCAAATATCTTTGGCATTTTTTTAAATTTTGTGTATAAACTGCGACTTAATCATGGCCCAGTATAAACTAAAGTGATTTTCTAAATTTTTGATGATTGCCGTTAAGTCATGTCGGAAGCTTTTAGGCTGCAAAAAAACTTCCAATACTTCGGTTGGCCACCGACTCTCCACCAATGTGGGTTCCTCCTAGGCACTTAGGTGTGGAGAGACTCGTGGTCAATAGTGGGCCATTAATAAGTTAAAGTCATGCCATCAAGTATCACCCGGCAGTAGCATCGTGGTACTACATGTCTCCTATTACGTTTATCAGCTTTATAGTTATTTAGATTTTTAATTATAAATGGAACTGAGAATAAGCTAAGATTTCTGTTTGTGCAGGCGATGCAAGCGCGGATACCACAACACTTTCGGGACCCTTCAACGGCACCCTTAAGAAAACTCAGTGTAGACCTTATCAAAACCTACAAACACATAAATGAGGTAAGTTTCACGTATAAGTTATTATAATTTAATAATAGATTGATTGTGTGACGTGCGTAAGTCTTCGCAATATCTGTCTGGAATTACCCATCATTATCATGACGCTGATAAGTAAATTTCTGGGGCATCGATTCGACAAGGCTCTTTAAAAATAATAAATTAATCGGTAACTAATTAGCCTCAAGTTTCTTTTGCTCAAAAAAATGCAATATTTTTAGTTACTGTGTCTTACAGTTTAATAAATGCAACGTGATGTGTTGCCATATGTTTGACTGATGATTGGACTTGGAAATGGCAATTTTTTTTTCTGTTTTAATCTACGAGTACAAAGTTTATTAGAAAGAAAAATTCAAGTAGTTAATTAAAACCCTGAATATTCTTAGATGGTGAAAATATGCAATATTTTGAAGAAAAGAAACTGCCAACTTGTTTGTAAAAAACATTTAATATGTACCGGTAATTGCCCCTTAGACCATTTTCGCAACGATATAAATCAGTAAGATATCTGATTTCAATGTAAATAAACGGACGTAATCCGGTATGCCGTGATGAGATTAGAACCGATACCAGTAGAGTCGTGTAAACTGGTCGGTTACCGTTGTAATCTTCATTCTACATCTCGTTAGGATGGTAACATAGGATAATACGATGAGCGTGAATCATTGACGTAGGAAACCGAGCTTGGTAAACAGCGTTAAGCGTTGACCAATCGCTTAGATATGAAGACACTTGCCCTTGCATCGCGCAAATAAACAGCGGTATTAAAGACGGGTGAATGTGTTGTATGAAATATCTGACACGCGGTTTACCTCTATTGTTTTATTAATTCTGACTACGATCCGTGTATGAAACCTTGTCGCAAGTTCCCATTGGTATAAACATGCAACGGCGTGAATGATAAAGTGTTAAGTTAACGTCGGTATTAACGATGACATCGTGTTAAAACTAGTTAAAAGTAAGTTTTGTTTATATACATTATATATTGTTGAGGTTGGAGGGAGTTTGTGAGTGACCCTTTCTTAGTGCACCCCATAAGGAACCTAAAGTTACTTCTTTCTAGGTTCACTCTTTTAGGCTGTACGTTTGTCTGTTAGTAACGGCGTTTTGAGTAGATAAAATCTTCAAACGTGACTGTAGTAGGTATATGAGGTGTTCGCAAGCTTCAATGGGCTGCACTAGCCATTTGGCATCAGTTGAGACTTCATATCCGTATTATTGTTTACATGCGGAAACCGCTTGACATGCGAGAGTTTTCTTTTTTCGTTCCCACTATTTATACACTGCTTTAAGCGTTAGCGTATTTATTTTTAAACATCGGAATATGTAGAGGAAACGAGAGTTGGACGACCTTTTTTTGTTGTGAGTAGTGTGAACCGAGTGAGGGCGAAATTTATAGCGTCGTAAATAATATAAAAATCACTCAATGGAGTAGGTAAGTAGTCAAATGGTGAATGGAGTGTTGACGTGCGTCGATGTGGTGTGATATTAATATTTTATATGGTGCATTTCGTTTTCATTGTTACGTTGTTTTATGTGTAGAAATCCCGTAAAATTTAAGAACTGGTGTGTTTAATAGGGCTTTGGAGAATTCTGATGACGTATAGCCGTTTGTGATAGGTAAATTTAGAACTAGTGGGTATTGTAGACAATGCGCTAACGGTAGATGAATACGTTCTTTGGAATCTTAATAATTGATTTAGCACTATAACCTGTATAGTACGTACGTTGTAGGGTAAACGCCCCTAATGGCAGCCCTGCACCTAATGACAGCCTTTTGCTGCTTTTCTTGTTATAATAAGGTTTCAATGAGTATTACAAAATAAAAATAAAATACTAAAAATTCACTGCCAATCGGTAGAAATGATGTATTAAATATGACATTACTGGCATTCAAAGGGTCGACGTCAGTTTTTTATTGAAACTCGGGAGTAGCTTAACGTTCAAAATTTTTAAAGAAATTCGGCAAAGTTGGCGGCAACTAAAACAATATGTTTTTCATATTTCTTCAGTTTTACTCTTATTGATTTGTGTTATAACTGATAATGATAAAGTACTGCATCTAATTATAACTAAAAATTAAGATTTTGTCTTTCATTGCCATAGAAAATAATGGGGCTGTAGTTAGAATTCTTAAATGTACGGGGTATCTTATCTTAGCCCCCCCAGGCTGTAATTCGGTTTGATGGAGTACCTTTTGACAGCCTCCTCTACTAGTATTAGGGTTGCGACAAATAATTATTTTGATACTACACAATTTAAGTACCTATTTTGCAAAATATTAAAAAACCAAGAAACAGATACTTAAAAAGTACCTTGTATTAGTTTTCGGACCTGTATCTTTTGTTTATATAGACATTAGATACATATAAAGAGAAAGTTTCGGAATAAGAATGCTTGAGTTAAAAAAATTTAGTACTGTATTTAGTAAACTTTTGTAAGTATGGTCAGACAGCTACGGAAAAAGCGGAATTTTTTTTGACGCCGTAGGTAACAAAAAATTTAAATGACAACCCTACGCTAGGCTGAAATTCTGCACACAAAAGGCTGCCGGTAGACACTAGAAGGCTGTGATTAGAACCTGAGGGACATTTTACAGTTTCTATCGTTTTAAAAAATTATGGTTTGATTTATTTTCAATTTGAGTGATAAATATATTTCTTTAACTAATAACCTTATGAATTAAAAAAGTACAAAATATTTCGGCCTTTAAATTGACATACTACAATTTTCTAAAGCTGAAAATCCGACTAAAAGGCTGACATTCGGGGCGTTTACCCCATCTTGCTAACATTACGTGATGAAGTTAACTTAAAGCTTCTAGTCTTGCTCAGTATGTTAAATACCGATTGTGTGATGTCAGAATGATGACTGTTTTCTGGGAAACCTTATTTCCATCATTGTATTTATAAGAATGAATAGACCAGGACCTCATTTGTGTAGGTGTAGTGAATCAGTGTGGGTAGATATTAAAATTGCATGAAAATTAAAAATTCCATTGGAGTCGATTCCAGGAAAACGCGTGCTCATCTTAATGTTTGCATGTTTATTTTAATTTCACGTTGCGTAGGATTTTTTTGTACGTGAATAAATGATAAGCGAATACAAGCGGAATTTTAAGTGGCACTCGATTTAACACTGAATTAACCTTTACTTTTGAAATTGTTATCAATTTCGGAGCTTATTGCGTATGATCTTTTGGCAGCGTGGGCGGTTGGTTTCCACGGCGTAGGACGGAGAGGGTCGATCATGAAGTAGCTACACGCGCGGCCGAATGTCGACAGATATATTTTTTAAATCGAAACTCATTGAATTGATCCTATAAAGACCGCAAAAATCGTACCATTAAAATTTGTTAATTTCCTTGACGACTGTTCATATAAAAAATATCGCGAATATAAAAATTATTCGATTCATGCCGAAATCGTATGTCCTGAAATCGATAAAAAAAATGTAACGATTCATCGATTCAAAATCGTATTGTGTTGATTCGAGTGTCTTAAACATCGACTCAGATCGGGGGATCATTATTCGTCAGTGTGAAATTAAGTCTAAAAGCGTTTGATACGCGTGCGACCTTTGTTTCGTCCTTGCCACTGGAACGAGGAAGCGTAAACAGTGATTGCATCCGACCTTCGTGTGACGTTGTCTTTTCTATTCTCAGTAATTTTCGTCTTCGCGTTGTTGTTAGCCTGTAATGTTTATTTACGTTCATATTAGTTACACAGTTATGATTACTAAGTAACCAGAACACTGGCTTATTTTTGCTTATAACGATGTTACAAATTATGGAATGTACATTTGATATACCTATTAGGTACTCTGTTGGCATAAATGATTAGGTACATTATTGTATTGACCTAATCAACCGGTTTTTTCAGAGGGAGGATAAATACCGAAATATACAAATTTTACATACACCCGATATTAAGTAAACGATCACTATGTATAAAAAAAATAAGCACTTGTGCTCTTTAATCGACTGTATATTTTATCTTTTTCAATATTTATCGTTGCATTCATTTTAATCAGTTATCCATATTACATTCCAATAAGATGTGGGCGTATTATTTTCCCTGCAGCGTAGGACTGCGCGTTTCGTATATGCCTTGCTTGCGTCATATTGGTACACGCGTCGATCGTGCGCCGCATTTGCTGGAATAGGCGACATTAAGTTTATTTGCTGATCATGCCCTGTTCGCGGAATATCCGTTTAAAGTAGACATTTCTGTAGAAACGTCTTTAAATATTGTTAAGCGCAACAGTTCTCTTTATAATTGGATGATGTATTTGACTTTGTATATACCTACGTATCTTGATATGTGTATTTAGATGTACTTTATTTTTCGTAGCGTTTTTTCCTTTATTTATAACCAATAACAGCTCTATGAATTCGCATTGGAACAGTTGGTCGTGTTCTACACCTCACTGATGACGTAGTATATGTTATCATTCGAGTCTTAGTGATCGTTAAACTTTTGACGATGTCGTAACCGATTGAGTCCATGTTGTCGGTATTAATAGTATCCAGTAGGTGGAGTGTTGTAGTCAGGTATCTTATTCTTTAGTAACCGATATCTTTCGTAAAATATAGAACAATGCGATCGCCTACGAAAATATTTTATTGAAATAATTGGCTTGTTACTTACTATAATTATTGTTAGCTGAAAAACGTTAAAAATGTTATCTGAAAATCGTAACCCAAGAAAGTGCTTTTTTTTTACTTTTCATTCAATTATTTTTATCCTTTGCAGTTGCGCAATTGTAAATGTTATGTGCCTTTCCAAAACTTAAAAAAGCACTGCTGTAAAATTGCAATTTGTGAGTTACGATATTATACGTAGGAGGGGACGAAATATAATCAAAGCTTGAATAAAGAAAGTGAGATTTACATTAACATTACCGTTCGCTCGTTCGTGGAATCGGTTAGGTAAAAATTCGT
This sequence comes from Lerema accius, assembly GCA_001278395.1. NCBI lineage: Eukaryota > Metazoa > Arthropoda > Insecta > Lepidoptera > Hesperiidae > Lerema > Lerema accius. Next base: position 536,996 of record LGAG01000020.1, read on the forward strand.
GCGGTCGACAATTATATTTGTGCTAATTGCTTGTGTAATTAGAATAAAATTGTCGACCGAAATTGATACACTAGCAAACGATAAAACATGTAAATACGTCCACCCTAGAGTTCACTTTAAATGTTAACGCTACAAATGCTTTTGTATTTTCTAGAAATTACCGCTCTTTGATTTTCTATTTGCATATTTTTGACTTATTACTTATAAATGATACTAATAAACATACATATTAAGTTTATTACACATATGCACATTAGTTCCACACACTTCATTTATTTTATCGATTCATAAAGACTTTGAGTGTAGTAGTTGCAAAATATTATTACACACAATAACCTCCATACTAAAATAACTTTTATATATGAAAACAAAAAACTGAGGTAACATTAATCCAAGGATACAGAAACATTAAGCATGCAAAACATAAATATATTGTATTTTATTATTTATGACTACGAAACTCATAGTTAACTTCACTTGACATTTACCTCAGTACAGATGTTCGAAAATAATTCTCTCCTCGCCGACTTTAAACATTAACTATTCCTGTACAGCGATCCGGCTGATTAATCTAAGCTTCGCACGTGGCGCCCCCTACCCTGGAGCGGTATTTATTTTTAAATGTCGGTTGTAGGTTGTATTATTAGAGTATTCTATTTGTGTTCAGTATGGTCATTGCCCTATTTGGTCGTCTGTTTACATGGCGGCGCGCCAGTTGAGGGGACTTGTCACATATGCCCGATTACACTGATTATTAATAGGATGAGTTAAGAAGCGATTGTTTAAACTAAAATAGGGGTTTAGATTTGGTTTTGTTATTGTACAGGCGAGTGATACTTAATCACATAAAGATTAATGACGGTTATTACAATGTAAGTCTCTTTCCAAGTTAAAGTCTGATTTTGTTTACCGTTTAAAGAGAGGCGTAAGAATAAGAGTAGTTGTGTAGTCCCTATCTTTAAGGATAAGATAAGGATTAGTAATAATCTTTTCGGATTAAGCATTAATGTTGATATCTATTCTAATTCTGTATTAAAGTTTATTTTTTGTGTTTCACACGCTAATTACGGAACTCGTTTTAATACGTTTTAAAAATAGTTCAATAGTGAATTATGATTTCATTTTTGACCTCGAGGCCAAGATCACGTTATGACTGTTAATGATATAGGTATAATTAATTAGTATAATTACATGCGCCTTGTAATAAATTTGAATAAAACGTTTACGAAATTCGTATACAAATGCCGGTTAATATTATGTTCTATTAAAAGACTGCTTTTAATTTAAAATTATTTTGCGATAGATTTTAAAATTACTTATGTCACCGTGATATGATAGAATGTCAGATTTATAAAACTAACTCTATATCAGTGTATTTAGCAAAGTTAATCTGTATTAATAATATCTGCGGCTTTCTGAATACCTTTATTAACAAACATTTGATCGGAATTATTTTGTTATCTACCTGTTAAATGTGGGAGCGCCCCGATCTTGCGGCTGCACACATAAGAGTGAGTGGGCGTATTGATAATGTATTAAGCATACCGAACACTCTGGTTTGGTAGAAGACAGTAATTAGAAGGAATACTTTGAGTTAAAAATGTTGCTTCCCTGATTCGAAATAATTTCCTTAATCTTGTCAGAGGCCTTAGGACGGCCCCTTTCAATAACCATAAATAATATTTTCTTCAAAAATTATTCGGTTATCAACACTGGATGGTTGGTTATCAACCCTTCTAAAGCAAGTCCTGTCATTTTCTTACCTAGTAAAACCAGTGTCTGAATGACGAAGAATCTTGGTAGGAATGGTAGACTACCATTTATGAGCGGAGAGAGTTTGGCCCGTGCCTTACGTGCACCGGTAATGGTCGTAACCACGCGCGCGGAAATTGAGTTAATTTCGACAACAAACTGCCTTGTTCTCACTGTTTGTTGTTAGCGACCAGCTAGCTAGCTGTTGTGTGTGAATTACTCAAGTCATCGTCGCCTAGCTCGAGTCACATAATCGAGTCTCTTTTAAATCGAACTTAACGGGATTATTTCAAATTCCAATCATTTATTTCATGTTAGGAATTTATAGCTTACTTAACGAACGTCATGTGAATAGCATAAAATTAAATAAAAAACATTAAATCGTTATAGTAAAACTTCCTAAAGTCTCGATGGATAAAACCTATTTTACACCATCGGCTTTATGAAATACATTGAAAGTTAAGTTAATCGCGGATCCAGGTTCAATTCCGCTAGACATTAATGTGACACATAAATTCTCAGCTCAACGGAGTTAAGTTAGTGACAAGTACAGAAATGCCTATAGAAATTTATAATATACCTCGATAAAGTATGACGAAGATGAAAGGTTAAGAGTAATCTTCAAAGACGCGATTTGTGTTCAGTGTCCTTTTATCTTTGAACATGAATAAGGTGCTTGGGCGGGTGTCTGCCCCTGACAGTGGTCGGCGTGGGTGCGAACAAAATGTAGCCACCTTCTACTGACCTCTGTCGGGAACTTACGTCGATTTATTATACAAAACACTGGGCCTACACAGTTATACTGCGGCCAACAAGGTAATAAATGCCAACAAAGCTTCACTGCATTTTAACTTTTGTTTTTTTTTGTTCAAATAGTTTGATAATAATACATTGTTAGCCTTTGTATTAGATATAATGCTTTTCAGAAAGTTTTCGTTAGTATCATTTATTACAATAATATCGATTACATTATTCGCTAAGATATTTTTTAGTTTATAATTTGTATTATTTTTGTTCCATCCTTTATACTATAAATTTTGCTCGTAAAGAAATCGTTATTAAAACTATAATTCTTTCTGCCTATTTCATTGTAAGTGACCATAGAACTGTGAAGTTACCAAAGAATAGATAGGGAAAGGAAGTGTGGATCGTACAAAGAGATGGTTCAGTCGAATTTATTAGGTATCCATTTTTCTAGAGCAAATCAGCGCTAGTAGCTCTCGTACGCGTGAGTGTACCATTTCAGTAGACAGCAGTTCATTCGTACTAGTTTGCGGTTTCGCCGACCAAGTAGGTATCTATTGGTCTTAAATGACCCGGTTGCGACATGCATCCAACTCGGACATTCTGCTGACTGACAATGGATTCGCAGTGGCGAAACGCAAATAGCTCTTCCACTGCTCTTTAAGCTTGTTTAAAACAAAACTGGGAAATGATAATGATTTCTTTGTTTACTTGTTCTTAAATGTATCGTGGATACCCTTTTGCTCGATGATGCCTTGCTTGTATCGTTTTGAATGTGTGTTTGAAGGAGATCTACACAATCTTAAAAAAACATGATACGAGGTTCCCTTTAACTAATTTTAATAGACGTCACGTAAAAAAATTTAAATGTTTTAAATACTATTGTAATATCCTATAATTGTAAATTAAAATTGTTATCATGATAATTAAATTACCAGTTTTTCTTATGCCTAATTGAGGGCTTAGTATCTGAAAAGAAACATCGCGCAATGAGTTCATTCCCGTTGTTATGAAGCAACCGTTGCATTAGACCAGGGATCGGCCCAGTCTCTTGAACCAATAGTCAAGATAAAAAAATCTGGTTAATAAACACTATCTGAATTTATTTTTACTTGTTTGTGAAAGTAATCTATTATGTCGTAGAAATAAATACTTAATTAAGCTGCTTAAAATAATTAATTTAGTAAATATTATGCTTTCATCATCGTTACATTATTGTAAAGTGGGTCTGCCTTTCGTCATAGAGTTGCGTATTAAATTAGATAAGATGATGAATTAGATAAGAAGACCTGTAAACGTTAAATAAAATAATTTTAGAATTTAATTCTTCAATTAAGTGACCAATTACGTAAGTTTTATATGACCCCATGTCCTAATTAGAGATCTTGTCAATTTAATTAAGGTTTGATTCGCGAGATTAAATATTCATGTTACAAATGAATACAAGTAATTTGGTATTGTATATAGGATGAATAGGGAGTCTTGTACCTGTACTAAGTCTTGGCAGTATGAGTGTAACTGTAATGCTTACGCAACAAACGATCTAGTCATACGTCAGCCAATTGCCGAGCCCTGTACTATAGTCGCTGGGTGCAATGGGCGACAATAACTAACGGTTGTGGGCGAATTTCGCAACCGGCCGACACCGAGCCGCCGCAGATTCGAGTCAAGGAGAGTTCCGATCAATATTTATAGTTGTACCAACTCCAGATTTACTTTACTGACCCGCTTCGGACTGTATCGAAGATGATTTACGACCACTGTTTTAATTCAATTACGTTTTATTGATCTCGTGTAATGCATTATGAATGGAGGAAGGGTTTTTGTTGTTGTTATTGATAGAGATGGGAATTGGGATCCAAGTTCGATTGGTAGTGGCCTTTGCGTTTTATTGTTGCAGTTATCTGAACTAGTGAAGTTAAATTTAGCGAACGGTAGAGGAAGGACATTGGCTGTACTATTGTTTATTCCGATAGTATGATTCCTAGATTTGCATGTTTCTATGTTTCTGCACCTGATGTATGCCTACTGTCAATATGACGCGTAGTTTTTTGGCATGTTTTCCTGAAGCGAAGCGAGTTCATTTCAAATGAAAATGGAACATTACGTTGATTCTCGCCACCTAACAATCTCTCAACTTTGGCAACGAAGCCTGCTCCCTCCTGTTGACCTTTTAGCTCCTTTTGTGCCATTGTTTTGCATTGTTACACCCACCTGGTTTCCAAATAATAAGACGTGTTACGGAATACACTTTTTGATTCTCCCACACAATAAAGTTGTAAACATTACTTTCCGATTGGTAAATCTGTCCAAATGTACCGTTTACATTCCAAGAGACGTAAACAGGCAAGATCATCCGTGTTAGTGAGTAAGTGCACGTGCGAGTGGGACAAAAAATTGGCGCCGTAGACGCGTGGTCACCGCGCGAAGCGAAGCGATAGCGATCAGCCAGCCGCATTGCGCTTGTCCGTTCCACGTTCGTCCTGGGGCCCTATTCTGCTAATTTATAATATGGTATAGAATACTCGTAAAATAGTACCTGAGTGGTTATAGGTCACGAGCCCGATTCTGCTAATTTAACTAAAAATTTCACTATTGCGATTCTAGTGAGACTTGACGTAGATTGCCTTCAGGGATTTGCTTAAATCTAGTCTCAACTGAGCCTTGGATTAGGTGACTATGTGAATTATTGCACATCACAATCGAATCTTACTAGAATCGCAAACACATAATTCGTAGTTAGCAGAATTGGGCTCGTGAACTGTAACCATTTAGGTCCTACACTATTGTATAACATATACAGTACTAGCAATATAAGGCTACCTTATTGGATTCAGGCAACATCTTCCAGGCAGCCTTTAAAGCAATGTCTGGATATTTTATATTTTAATGTAAGATCCGTGAGATCGAATGCGGAATTGATAGATAAAGTTAACATACTAGTCATGTTTGAATCGGATTTATTGAAAATAAGAATCTTTTAATATCAAAATAATAGGTGTATTTAAACAGTTTCCTATTTACATAAGACAATATTTTCTTATGTTTTTTTCACATATTCTTGTTATTTTTTTTTTATACTAATATTTATGTTAGGCAATTATTAGATATAATGATCGTTTCGTTGATTTGATTCTTCTATACCTACCTACTATCAATTAGATTTGCAGATGCGACGCGCAAGCAGACACTCATATTTTTTTTTATTTCTTGAACAAAACTTGAATGTATAATGCGTTTAAAAATAATACAAAAAATCTTATCTGCACGCTATCAAGGTGTAATTGCAAATTATCGCGATTTAATTGACGCTCATAAATATTGCAATTGCTGCATTCCTGTGTTGTTGATAACTTTAGTTTTGGGTATATAAATAGATAACCCTATCCGTATTAATGAACCGATCATTATACGTACATGGGTAATAGTAGGTAACTGTTTATAACCCAGTCTTGTTTGCTTCCTATTGTCATAAAAATTAAAAATAAATCTAATTTAAATACATAGAACTTAATCTTTCATGACTAAACAAAAGACTACAAAAAAAATCTACATCGGTGAGAGTTTAAACGAGTTAAAAGGAAGTGGGGGGCTCCGTTAAGAAAATATTCAGATGTTAAGTAACAAACTTCCCACAGATGTATACCGGCGCAGTTACGATCGGCATTGTCATTACCACGCTTTCGCCGCGGTTAAGGTGCGATTCCGCAATACCGGACAAACGACAGATGGCGGTTGTCGGAACGATGGCAAGGAGCATAATATTTCCTTTTCCATTTTTACTTTTTTTCCTCTACTCGTACAGTTATCGTAGAATTTACAAGATTGTTTCGTATTGTAACGGCGATCGACTGCCATGCGACTAATGCAATCGTATACTAAAATTTCTTATATACAAAATGTAAGTAAAAAGTAAGATTTCTCGCCTTAAAAAGTTATACTTGGTCACCATATCACCTAATCGTGTGATAGGAAGCGTACATTATGTCTAATACGAATAGTGAATGTACGTAATGACAGCCGATGTCATTCCCTTTTGTCGTTTGTCGCGTTAGTGGAAGCGCACCTTACCACTATCCGTGTGGCGAACGAACATCAGCTGTTCGACTGTCTACTGCAAATTAATTGCAATAGCTCGAATGCGACACGGTGATTAGAGAAAAGAAAACACCGCGTTCCTATCGTACGTGATCGGATCGCACATGGTTCCGTGATGTGATATTCTTTGGACCGGAGTGAAATAGCTCGGAAACAGGATTTTGTTTCGGAATGGAACAGAAATTTTCTAATATGCTGGCTGTATACTTTAGTCTTTATAGTATTGATTGTAGTAATCATATTGTTTTGTTGATACGTCAATCGATAGTCTACAAGTACTTCTACGGTGATGACGATCGACTGAGAAGTACCTACTGATAGAAAATTTCATCAGGTATTTCGTCAATTTTGTACATGTCATACGTACATGTATTCCCGACGTCATAATGCTTATCTGTCTGTATGTTACCAAAGATTGAGGATAACTATCAATAATCGCAGCTTTTATAGCCTTTTTCTTTTTTATTTAACTTAAGATAATGTGATAGCAGAACCGCCCGCGCACTTCTGCTAAATACCAAGCGAGTTGTCTTGTGTTTGTGTTGTAAATTTTATTGAGGCCACTATATTAATGAAGCTCTATCTCAGTGAAGAAATGGCATACATCTACAATGTATCGAACAGATTTAGATATTCATATATTCAACATGAATATTATAAGGAAAAGTATTTATTAAATAAACTGCTATATCAATCTACATTTCCGTTTAGTAACCACATTCCTAATAACAAATGACACTAGAGAAAGTGCCACAGTTCAAAGTCCACGCAACGTAAACAAATTAAAGCAAGTGTACCCTACAATTCCTAGGTCACAAAAGCATGATGTAACATTCGCAATAATTTAACAAATAAGCTGACGTGACCTTAATTATGACACGTGTTTATTTATAAGTGCAAAACTTGCTTACTGTTAAGTAAGCCATGGTATGCGTGACGTAGTAGTGTGGTACTGCGCAACTAGGCGGTCGAACACGAGCAAAATATGACCGCGTTTGCCATTTAGTGCACACCGTGTTACGCAATGATTTATTTTTCTCGTAATTCTATCGAGCACCAACAACTGTTGATATTACGAAATGATTTCGCGAAACAATTGATGGCGTAATAGATTTTATGCATTTTTTTTCTATTGGTATTTAATTCACATATAGATAACTATATCGCGTGTTGTATGCAGAATCGATGTCGTGTAGATTATGGTAATGATATTGGGTTTGTATTGAGATAATTACGAAAAAGATGCTGACGGCATTTTCTTCCGTCCTCCTTGAGTATTTATTATCCTTCGAATCAAGTGTGATGCAGCTTCCATACCGCGTACTCGCAAAATGGATGAAAGTTGAGCGAAGTCGAGTGTAGATAAAGAGAGAGAGCCGCTTCACATTACTTCCTCTAACTTTTGGACTTCGCTTCACCTCCTATCGGACGACTTCGGTTATAGGAAGCCTTACACATCCCAAATGGAGCTAATAGTCTAGCAAACTAGCGACGAACGTCGTGGTCTATAAACCTTTGTCGTCAGGGAAGATTTTCATGAGTGAAAGTAGAAACAATCGTTGTGGTATTTCATTAAGGCTGACTGAAGTAATATCATGGTCGTCGCGAAAAAAATTTGGGGGGTGGCCCTAAATTTGCGAATATGCTTGATTAGGGATGGACTAGCGAAGTCCTTAAGCAGTACAGTGTACGAGTATAGAAACCGCATGACGTTGCCCGCTCGTCGATCAGTAGTTTCACTCGCCGACATAAAAATTCCAGAGTTGATAAGAACACAAGAGAGGCGATGTAATGTAGGACTAATCAAGAGTACACGCTCGCAAACAGTGTAATGCAAGCGGGCCGAGTAAAGTAAGTCAAGGTGAGCCGACGACGTCACACCGTTGTTGTGCTGTTGCCATCCGGATTCGATTGCCATTGCTTACTGCTTGCACCGTGCCAAATGCATTTGAGACGTGGTCTTCGTGCTTGTGGAAGTTAGATTGACTTGTTAGTCATGAGCGGAGCTTGACAGAGTATTAAAGCATTATTATTAATAACATTGGTTTCACCATTGTGTGGAACAGTATGCCTTTCTAGAATACGATGGTTTATCACCTTCCCGCACTTCCCTTTCGTCCCCTTGACGATAGATGCGATCTCAAATTACAGGAATTCAGAAGATTGTTACACACTACCTCATTACCTTTTGTATTGTCCAGACTTGAAGAACTGAGTTATTATTCATTTGATATCTTTACAAAACCGTATTTACCGGGTCCGCAACATTCTCTCAATAAAAACAATTAGAGCGTCAACGATAAAACTTCAGTATGTCGTGCGGTTCATAACATAACCGAGAGATTGCGTGCGCAGAAACAATGATCGACATTTGTTACCGAAGACTGTAACGGAAAAAGTGCGCTAAGCGACTCGGTAATAAAACTAGTCCGTCTACAACAGTATAAATAAAACAGCTGTACTGATCGGTTATGAAGCGCCCATAGCCCGGCGACTTACGTCGATCAAAGTGGTCAATGAAGTTAAGTGGGTCCGGTCGGAAAGTGGGTAGTGACCGATATTGCCAAAAAGTTACGTCGCTGCTCGTTCTTGGTTGTGGTGGTTAGGTAACAGATGTTAAGCCAAGTCGGAGATCCTTGGACGGCATCAATAACAAACTTAAATTGGGCCATTAACTATCTTCCGCCAATCCGCACTAGACCAGCGCGACGGAGTATCCTCAAGTCTTCTCAGTTATGAGGAGATACCCGTGGCAGAAGTGGTCTGTTAATCGGTTGAGGCCACTGATCAGTTTAGGCGTTGTCGTCGCATCCTCGACGCGAGTAAATTTTAAAGTTTTATTACAACGCATTTATGGTCATATCCTTAAGGAACTTGTTTGCTGCGTCTCGATTGTTACCATAATTACTTTTCACAGAACTTGACCTGGTTTTCACGTTTTTGATTGGATTATTTATTACCAACGATCGAAAACAGCGGCTAAGCGAGACTGGATTTTATTATTTTTTAAAGTTTCGTTAACGGTTTCAAGCTATAAGTCCCTGAACGACCTAGGCTATCGGTGCCAAGGTGTCCGCCGGGTTACTAATTGCGTGTTAAAATTTACTTGACGTCGCTTAACCTTCGTCTACGACTGGTGTACGTTGAGCCGCGGCGTGGTACCACGTTCTACGGAGTACAATAGATGGTCGCGGCCATTCTTACGTTGGTCACAGGCATGATTTACTCGGAAACGTTACCGTCTACGCTGTTTCTCAGGTGGTCCTCTGTCTACAACCTTGTCACAGTTAACCCCGATGTCGGTGTATTGAAACTTCCCCGGGAATGGGGACGCGATTCTCCGCCTGTTGTTCTGTTCGCTGTTTAATTAATGAATCGACCGCGGCTCTCGATATTTCATCGTTAGGGCCGTTTTCTGTCGCCGTTCTTTCGAATTAAAGCTTCATTGAGCACCGGTTATAGGAGAGTTGGTCATTTTGTGTACTGCTTTATTTTTGTAAGTTACCTGGTAGGAATTGAGCTTAGCTCTTGATTGAAAATTGATTGTCCTGGAACATTCGTTTCCTCAACCCACTGGTAGACTCCGACAGATTTTTTACATCTTATCGCAAAGACTAGGGTCCTTTCATTTTCATACCATGCTGAAACGGCAGATAAAATTTTGGTACTGGCTCATTTAAATGTTCGAAGTTTATCTAATCGGTCTCGAAAAAAACACCTACTCTTCATTTAAAGTCAACACTTAAGGACAAAGAAATCGAACTCAGGACCCTTTGAAAAATTGGGCCGGCACGGTAACCATTGCGCCATAGGGTCGTCATACTAATAAAGTTTACGTACAGTACAAATATACTCATGATTCACATTTAATTTTCGCTTCCTGGGATTTACGTATAAACATTGCCTACAACAACAAATACATACTGATAACATATCGCAACGAGACCAATAAGTAGGTAACAAAACTAAAAGGGAAATTTACGTGAACATGTTTATTTTGATATCAGTCGTAAAGTTTGTAGACTTCCTCTTCCTGTTTATTATGCTAACTTTGTAATGGTATTGTGGTTTTGGCAAATTAAATTATACGTGTATCTATTGAGTAATTGATATTAGTTACTAAATTTGGTATAAATTTGTTTGGAGTTTAAGCTTTAATAATAATTTTTGACAATCTTATGCTCTCCCACTAGATTTGGAATCAAAATAACTTAGATTTCTTCATCAGGATCTTAGTCAAGCGCTAAATTATAATCAGTAAAAAAGAGCTATGAGTTTCTGTGACATGTATTACTTAATGGTGTTTACAGGGAAATCCGCATCTCGCGATAGTAAACTGTTACAAGGAGATGGTCTAGTAACATTGTCATAGCGGTGGCGCCTCGCTTATGGTTTGAATTAGGGTTGCTAGATACCAGAGAAGTGTTCCCTTCCCTGGAAAAAGTCGACCAACGAACCACGAGACTGATAATGATCTGCGTTGCCTTTGGATATTAGTCTCCTAAGACTAGTGTACTTTTTGGCTATGAAAGATAAGGGACCAAAAAGTTGGTTTTTCTAAACATATTAGTTTTTTTTTTACAAATTGACACATGATTATTCTAGTAGAAATGTATGGTTAACCAGTGTGGCAGCCCTACTCCGAATACACAGTGCTACATGTAAAGTTGGTTTACTAAGCGTTTCACTCCGCTGAAAAATAGCATTTCGATTTATTATCCAAGTTACGACAATTAAATAATTAATGCAGTTTAATTGTAACTAGATTCTCCATGGTAGTCGAAAATCGACCGAAATCGATATTTTTTGTGGGAGTAACGTAGGCGTAGTAAAATTTTTAACAGTTGAATTTTTTGCTTTATATTAATACTACTAGCATATAAATATCGTTGACAAATTAAAATTCATTTGAAGTAATCAGTACAAAGCTTGTATGGTAACATCTGTACAGAGACCGCTGAAATCGAAGATCGACCGGAATAATTCAGGGCTTCCGAACGAAATGAACAGCACGTACATCGTGCAGACAGACAGAATCTGTCATATTGTCACTTCCTTCCGATGTGTTGGTTGGTTGGTACACGGCTAGAACAATGTACGACGCTCAATTTGACTACAACTCAAAATAAACTGTTCCATCGCTAATTATAACGTATCTCCCCAAAATTGGCGTTCCGAAACAATCAGCACAGATTACGTTACCGTTACCTCTGCTGAAATGTCTGTATTCAATTTGAACGGCGTAATTTGGGCCGCCCTTAATAAATTTCTAAATTTGTGCGATATTATTGTGTCACTCAGTGGCAGCTAATTCCGAATTGTTCGCAAACAACAAAGGATAGGGTGGTTGCTCCAGTTAACGACACAGTACCTATTAGTTCACGTAAACTTTTTATTTCGATTTATTCTATGAGTTGATCCAAGTATCATGTGAAATAAAATATGCGAAATATAACAAATAAAAACTTTATTTAAAAAATAATTTTCGGTACCAATGCAAATATATTTTTAAATGTTTTAACACTTTCAAAACATTCATAAGGAAATAAAGTAATAAAATCTAACGCATTCGGGCAAAAAAACAAAAAAGACGCGCAATTAATAGAAATGGTGTCAAAAAATATCCATGACTGGTACAACTACAACGATCGAACAATTTAATTCTCAGTGTTTCTATTAATTTTAATTTCTCGCAGCGTTTTGTTTTCATTGCCGCCGTTAACTGTTGAAATAGATATTTAAGTAGGTAGTGGCAGTCATGGGAGCAAAAAGAACAAACTTGTCATACAATATCCACGGGTAACTCGATAATGCCATACTCTAGCGCCTCAACCGCGTTTCACTGTATCTCTATAACTAACCTGACCTAAGAGTTATGTATACAGTAGGCTAAGTTTTATGAACCGTTGGCGTTGTTAGAATATTGTATTTTTTAAAGATTTCGTACTTTCTTTACTTTAATTCAGATTTTTTTTTATTGGATAGAGTCATAGAGTATTACAGTTGACTCTGTTTTTAATTTGATCTCTAACTGAAAGGTAAGAGATACGTAAACACGTAGAAGTGTCTAAAAATGAAAGAAATCAAAATAAATTTAAATCCAGTAGCTGGGTGCGAAATTATCTCGTGTCGTATAAAAGGGTGTAAAAGAGCGTCGTATTCTTAATTCCGACCTGAAAGCCGACGCTGGCGGTCGGAAAAACGTGTAATCCGAGGTGGGGTTGCGAGTGCAGTGTGGAAAATTCCGTTTTTAAAACAACAATTCCCCTTTAGTAATTGGATTGCGTCAGGCGCGATTGGGGCGCGCGTCCGACTCCGCTCCGGTCCGGTGTCGGATCGGCCGCCGAGTGGCCCGTTTGCCGGGATTGCGTGTTTCCATTGCTCTTTTACAGGTGTTATGGTATAAGGCTGGTAAATTAACAGTTGTAAAATATAGGCTTTTAATAAGACTTGTTTCGAAAAATACTTCAGCTGTTTTGTTGTTGGTCTGAAATAAAAAGAAATAAAATAATTAAAAGTATCTATTTAAACGTTCATCGAAATTAATTACAAATCGAATCGCAGTTCCGTAATATGCGTAATTCGTTATCAACTCGTTCTTTTAATTATGAAGAAATGTTATTAAAAACGGACTATAAATAACTCAATAAAGTATTTACGGATACATTTACGTCGAAAAAGAGTTAATTCGTAACAGTATCTTATTAATTTTTGGACATTAGAACTCGTGGTCAATAAAGCCGGTGAAATGAGAATATCCTGCTGTGCCGTGTCGTGTCGTGATATGAAGTGGAAACGTGCCGCTTGGCAGTCCGGCCGGTAATCTCGTCTGTCCCGTTACCGACAATTAGCCACCGTTGTCCGCTTGTCGCCTGATCCCACGTTAATCTTACCGGACACCGGACACGATTGTTTTAAGTTATTTGTTCAGCCACTTACTGCGTTTTGTTTTTCACGTTGCATATTTTGATATTTTCATATTGATGTGTTCTTATTAGACGTAAAGCATGCGTGTTTCTGTGGTGTTTTCTAGAAAAGAGCTTTTTAAAGAAAAATTTAATTGTTGTGCTGAGTACTATATCTTTACCTCTTAGTTACTGAAAATCTCAGTTAATTTCTACTTTTACTTAGTTACGAAAATGTAGCAATTACATAGTTACTTTTACAAATCCAATAAAACGTAAAATCTTCTCTTTAAGGTAAGATAAAGATAGTAAGGTATATTAGGTATACTACTACGTTTCTTCGACACCAAAAAAACTTTTAATAAGTATTACGATTTGGTAACTTGATATCGTGAATATAGAAAATTAAATGTAGCCAAGAGTTTCCGATAGTTTATCTAATTAGTGCGGTAGTTACCGACCGCCAATTAGTTGGTCGTACCCTTGTTGCCTCCCCAAAGATCCCTTGTGTTTGCGTTACCTACTAGTTGGCCTTGTAATACTGTTACAGAAGGTTATAGAAATTATAGATGTTGTGCTAACTCGCCAAACACTTTTAACATGAAATATATGCATATAAACTAACGTATATGATGTTGATTTAAAGGATGACCAGCTACAGAAAATCTCTTAAAAACAATTTCAACAGGGATCGCGTGATATAGTATTTATCTAAAAGTAAAAAAGAAAAACATTGCCATTATTGTTAAATTATTACCACAGCGTTATAAACAATCTAACTTAACGCTGCATATTACAAAGGGCATTGAAGTAGATAATTAGTGTAGCTGCAGTGTTAATATTAGTAGCTAATAAAGTTTTATAGAGGCGCGGAGTTTAGTTTCACGGTCCGATGCAACAGGCGCGTTTCGCGTGGTGCGCCACTGGGAGCTTTGCCCCAATAGAACGTAGATATCTCCTTTGACTAGGGCTGCCATCTGTAGAATTTCCCCGTTTTAACCTAGTTTAAAGGGTTTTTGAGGGCGCTGGGTCATCAAAATGCACCCAAAAAATCCCGAACATCGTTACCTAAGAACACGACACGCGCAAGTGCTTTTTACGCATTTGAAGAAGTCTCTTGTGCTCACTATAGACATGACCCCTAGTGAGGTTTGAACCCACAACCTCCGGTTAGAGGAACCGGGCCTTTCCCATTTGGCTACAGGGGACTGTTGAAGGCCAATAGGGCCGACAGCAAATATCCATCAAAACAAACACAAGTGTGTTTAAAAAAAAATCCTACTCCGCAAGCCGCAGAAGATAGACCTCGTGTAGTTGACATGACGCCTCTGTAACTAGGAGTAAATGTTTCTAACACACACACCTCCAGTGTAAACAGACAACAGACTTTCCTGCCTCCTGGTTGCGGTTTGTAACCCGAATAGGGGCGATACGCTTACCGTACGGTCAACTACGTTCGTACGGCGATACATTACACTTTGTTATGATTTCTAATAGGGTTGAAAAAGTTTTTTGTCGGACATATTATAAAGTGTAACTTTTTTTGTAGCTATAGTCGTTTAATTGGATATTTGTATTATAACTATAAGCCCTGTCATGTTTGTAAAGTTTAATGGTGATTTAAATTATCTATAAGGAATGACGTTTTTTTATTACTTACCTTGATACATAAAAGTTCATTTACCAAAAAATTTATCATGTTTTTGGTATACATTTCGCCAAAAATATTAGTTGATACCAACCCTGATTTTAACAGTCGTAGCGGATCTAGCCGGTAGGCAAACGACTCTCGCAAATAACTTTCTTTGATCGGTAACCGCTCGCTGTACTATATGACATGTATTAAATTATTGCGGTTGGAGAAATTGTTTTGTAATCCGATACACTTGTAACATACGATCTTGTGTTGTTGTTGCGATATGTTCGCAATCGGACGCTAATTTTCTGATCATGTTATGTAGATGTTTATTTTTTACTTATTCGATTTTTTATGAAATAGATGTAATAATCAAATTTAATATGCGGAAAACTTATTCACAAGAAAAGGATCACTGCTCTACTCAACATAGAGGTACACCTGATATCTAATATGGAAAACGTCAAATGCCATGCCGCTTCATGGTCCCTTCTCCATGGAGCTACTTGAGTGTGACATCGTCCATAATGTTGCAGTTAATTACTACTGATTGCGCCGCGTCGCCTAGCCGTCGCCCTCCACTGTATATCGAGAACATTAAACTTGCCTATAAACTTCTTAATTCATTCAACGATACACTACCATGAAACATGTCGCAGCAATTACTAACCGTTCTCACAGACTCATAGAAGCTCGCCCATTTAATGGTGTTGATTTTACGATGATTACTAAGTTGCTAATAAACATAGGCGTTATCTAGACGTTCTGCGTAATAAAATAAAATCTATTAGTGGTGTTGTAAAAGAAATGGCGCGGTAAATAGAGCCATCTAGCGTTTATGTAGTGCGTCTGTAGTTGGCGTTAATCTCGTTTCTCGCAATTAGTCTGTGGCTCTCTGCTTCACCGTCCCTCTGTGAGGGAAATACGGCTCCTCACTGGATGTTTATGTATTTTAACAAATTGCCTCCGATTCGATACCGTGTTTAATGTTACGACCTTATGTAATTGGGTATATTTTTATTGTTTTTTTCTTCTGCTAAACAAAGGTTTCCTTCCAGGCTTTTAGGCTAACATACTTTCCGGTCTTTATCACTTTCTTGATTATATTCATCAGTTTCATCACAGTGATCATAAACCTCATTGACCTACATGTTTTGAAGATTGTGTTGTAGAACAACAATCTATTTGAGTGTTGCGACTTCAACGATTACACATAGGATCGTAGGCAGGTTGTAGGTAGGACGGAGAACGATGTAGGCAGTAACTATCAAAATCGGCAGTTATTGATATTAAAGTTAGTCAACGGTTGAGATGTTGTGGAAATACTCAGTTGAAAATTGTTTAAAAGCGATTTTTCTTTTAAACAGATGTTTGTAAAAAATTGAGAATCTATTAGAAAACGCGCAATCTTAAAATAAATTAACTTGAATACTGAATATTTCCTACTGAGTAATATAGCAGTATTAGTCCTGTGATGCCATAAACAGTAAACTTGTAGCTAATCAGCTTATACGGAGTTCGACGAACCTCGTGCCGTGGGCCGCGGGGGTCACCTCTGGGTCGCGGGTGTCACCTTGCTTCCGAAACTTGAATAACGATATTTTTATCGCATGCATAAATACTAGTCACTAACTAGTTTGATTCGTCATACTATTGTTCTATAATTGCTTCTATTTTCGGTCGGTCGTTCTTTTGGTCTTCCGATTCGGTTTCAAAGGTCGTATCTGCTACTTATCGTTGTCTGTTACTTAAGATGTTATGTTGTTATGCAGTTCTAGATACTAGCATGCTGCACTAATATCATTAGGCATTTCTTCTATGTTAAGAGTAAATGAGTTAAAAACAGTCCAGTAGTTTAGTTGTTCATGACCTACTTGCGATAATAGATCTACCGGATTCGACTCCGGGACATTGCAGACACGTTCTAAACGCCAAAATCGTAACTCGTTTGATATAAGTAGGAAGTTACAATTTTTTTTTTGTAAGTGTGTATGTAATATAGGTTTCCTATACAGCCGCCGCATACTTTTGTTTTAGGATTACCTAATTATAATAAAATTTGTTATTAGCAATGTCTGGTACAATTGTCAAGCCTTAGCCTTACCGGTTCCTTTTCGATACCGGTACAGCAAACAGTTACCGTTTTAGAAACGTTGCGTGTGCGACGGTCTTTCGTCTTTGTCTCTTCCGACGCTCTCAAGATAAATGTTTATCAATCTCATAGATATTTATAACTTGTCCCTCGTATGTTCCCTTGCTTGTCTATGTAACCCATAACATTGGTAATACTATTGTACAGCAGCGATATGAACGTAACAGCGTTTGTTTAATCTACTCGAGTTAAACCTATTCTGAGGCAAACGTCAAGGTTGGTTGCAGAACTTGCAGATATTCACGTGCATCTGAATTCGCTTAATCGCAGAAGATTCCCTCTTCGTGCATCCGCATGCCCGTTCGTTCCTTACATATTAACATAAATAAAAGATATTCCGCAGTCGAACTACAGAGACTACACGTAAACATGGCGCCTAACGAGATGATACGAGCACAAGATGCTACGTAAGATCGTCCTTTGTTCACATTTGTATGAGACGAGTCTTCTCGACTGTACTACGCCGTTCGCGGCCATGCCCGTGCATACAAACGACAGTATTTGCAAGTCCCGCTACAATCTTGCAAGTCCATACTTATCCTTAAACCTCATATTTTGACCACGTTTCGTATTAAACTTTAATTCGAAGACCGCACTTTTATATAAAGGCAAATAAAACTAACAGCAATGGACTAGAATGTACAGCCTAGTGTTGACCTAATTATGGCTAATTATGAGCCACGTCATGAATGTAGGTCCCGATCGGGAATCGAACCCCGTATCCTTTATTATGCAGGCCTCAACTAAACTTCAGATTTATATCACAGTACACGAATGAACGCAGCAATTACCGTTCCCTTCGCTCGATTCGAATGAAGTGCGAAAATCACGTAACTCCAATTAAACTAGTCAATGAGGCAACGACGGAAAAAACAAAAGCCTCGGTGCGTTTGTCTATCGGCACTTGTCCGCTGTACCGCGAAAATATCCTGCTAAACAATAATTAGAGTCAATGACAGCCTGTGCATTGCATGCAAGGCCGTCACCGCGCCACTGTCGGGCGCCCGACAACGATCACCCGACGACCGGCCCGACGAATGAATCAGCTGATCGCAATTGCCATGACCCGAACGCCACGCCGCGTTTCAACTAGCAATTTTTTGCACAAACCGCCGCCCGAACGTAATATTTTATTTCTCGACCCACGAATTGTGCCGGCAGAATGTGAACACCTTTTGGGTAGGATTTTTCAATTTGATATTGACTTTTTGGATTTTGTATTTCTTTGTTTGTTAATTTCATTTTCTACTGTCGAGATATGGAGGTTCTTCTTTCTTAATAACCTGTGGAAGATATTACAAATTAAGTAATATTCAAAAATCGGTAGGTTTGATTAGATGAAAATGTCAACCTCGTTAAAAAAATGTAATGGAAATTCGGCGGCTTGTAATGAGTTTATTGCATTTTTTTGCTTTATATATATACCGATTCACTACTACCTAGACTAAAGAAATATTTTCGTAGAATTAATAACCAGGTGTTAATAAGGATAAATTGTAAAATTACGTAAATGTACCCCCTCCCCTGTAGCGGCGTGGGTTGCGGATGTTTGTGTGGCACGTGGATTTACCAAGTGGAAAATTTTTATCCACATTTATTATCCTTATTCGAAACGTTATCCTCGTTGTCTCTCCCGTTAAAAATAACACAAGGCAAAACATGCGTAACGTTACATTTTTTATTTATTTATTTATAGGTACTTAACAGAATGAGAGAAAAAATAAGGGATGGCAAATTTTAATATAATTTGTTCTTAAATTTTTTTCGACATCGGTGTTCTATAAAAGCATGAGATACAAATTAAACTGACAGTATCTTGATGATTGACTACAAACGCGCTAAAAACGTTCTTACACGCAATACTTTTTTTTTCATCCATCGTTTGTGTATGTAATTGTCCAATAATTTATGCTGACAATGACAGCTATTATCAATTATAATAGTTATCTTTGCAACTATAATAATGACAATTAATTCGTCATCATTATGGTGATCACGACGGGAAGTGATGGTTGATGTTTGTAGTATATTTTATTCAAGATTTTTTGTAGGGACAATACAATAATGAAAATAATTAAACTGACATGATTACCTACCATAATTGTGATCATAATTATTTTCAAACCTGAGTAGCAACGTGAAAACTCACTCAAGAACGGTCAACATTGGACCACTTTGAGAAATATTCCATTTAGGTAGAAGTTTGAGAATTGACATAGTTAAGATTTACACGGAGAATAAGAGCTGATCCTCTAGCAGTAGTGACTACATTTTCAAAAGATCTTTACTACCTATCGTTCTACTAACTAACCACATGTCATACTAGCTTATAAAACTGTTAGTCACCATCTGCAAGGACCTTCAGAGCCAGCTAAAACCAAAACATGATCAACATCGCCTCTCAATAACAGTTAACACGGCCCCACACCGATCCGGCTGCGGGCTATTATCATAACAGCTGAGCTGAATTAAGGACGCAGCGAGAAACAATGGGTTTCCCATTCCCATTCACCGGTGAACTGAGTCATCTGATGTGGCAACGGCTCATGAGTCACCGCTGATCTCATAGATTAACAAACTGTCTACGGATACGGCGTGTGGTTGTAGGCTAGCTTACCTGGCGAAGGGACGACCACTCATCTCATAGCCTCGAATGCAAGTTGCTGTAGGTACGGGAGGTATGCTGTCATTTTGAGTCACCGCTCAATTCGATGATGATGACATTTTCACCTTTTAAATGGGCGGAGACTGTAATGTTGTGCTCTGTAAATTACGATACATTAATGTATTGACGAGGTAATGGATTAAAAATAACATAATGTCGGTACAGCCGTCGTTTATAAAACGCAGTGACTTCAAAAGACTGTAGGTTCCTAATATTAAATGACAATAACTTTTCAGTTCACTTTTTTTGGTATTATCTTATTCAAATACCACATCCAAGCGAGCTGAGTTATTCGTTAAATATAGTTGTGTGGCGCGGGCTCTAGCGAATCGTGTCCGCAGATTTGGCGGAGGTTTTCGTCAGCCGGCAGCCCGGCAGGGTAGTTGAACCTATTATTGACACGACAAGCCGTATTTGGCCGTCTCGCCGATCTGCACTCGTACACACCGTAATGATGATTTCCCACAGTCGCTCGTGATGATGACTTAATTTAATTCTTTGTAGTTGGCGAGTTTATTGACTCGATGTCGTTTTCTGAGAATATTTAGCTATTCAGATTTTAGTACAAGCTGTTGTTGCTAAGGTATCACTTATCTTTTCTTACCTTTAGTTGGATACCAGAAAGGATGTGTCGTATTCGGGCATAAACTTCTCGTTGTCAATATTTAGATTTAACTAATTTATTTTTTAGATTAAATCTCAATCTTAACTAATGTTATTTATTTCGTTTCAGGTACGTATCTATATACACAAGCACCGTTTGCGTACGTGGTGATCGTAACACTTGTAAGTAGATAGATATACAGATAAGAAACTACAATGTAATCCGGTAGTCCCCATGCCAGTAATAATAATCGAATAATACACATTGTATAATGAATCGTCAATCTGTTAAATTAAAAAATATTATTCTGCAGTTTAGTCAGGGGTGGAAACGTAGGAAATACATCTGAGTGTAAGTAAAACATTGGATTTCTTAATTCTTATTCTTTTGTGAAGACCGTTGTCAATCAGTTAAACGCTAACACACTCATACCCCCACAGTAGGATTCCCTGTGTCGCGGGTGCCATGGACAACACAAATAACACATCATTAATACCCATGACTCGAGAACATACATTTATCTATTACATAAATATCAGTCTGCCCTGGCCGGGAATCGAACCCGGGACCCCCCTCGCTTCGCAGGCAGGGTCACTACCAACTAAGGTACGAGGTCGTCAAATTCATATTCTTTTGTGAATTCCGCTATCACTCAGTGAGTTGTGAAGCTTATAAAAGACGAATCTGAAACACCCTGACATGACGCAAACGTTCGGTGACGTTGGATTGCCGCGGCATGCGCCAGCGGTGGCCGATAACCGCCCACTCTCGGTTTCACCCGCTGACGTCGTCGATAAGCTGATAGTTGCACAATGTACACTGACTGCTACATAGAACGCCACTGATGCATCATAGCTGACTAACGAATTGCGTAGACGCGATCGTGGATGTAAACATCGCTTGCAGCGTTTTATGACAACCCGTGTTGGATAATGTGGATGTTGCCCCGTTGAATAATGTCTTTTCTGTTGCGTCTGTACGTTCTGTTTGTCTGACATTAGGTGCGGAGAAATTATGGCATGGTCAGTAGTATTGTGTGGTATAAACGCATACATATTTGTGGAATGGTAAAGGAGATGATAATCTTTTTTACAAAGCTGACATAGTTGGCTCGCGATCCTGGAAGTAAAAAGAACTTCGAGCGGTTTTTTTTTGGCTATAAGCAAAGAAGGCAGTATCTTTCCATATGCAACGTCTTCTTGGATCAGTCAGTTACCATTAAATAGTCTCCGTTTGTCAGCTGTTTATATTAAACGATTCTCGTGATAGACAATGCTGATACCCATCGGCGAAGTAAATTAGTATAAAACAAAATGCCTCTCCGTTTATAGTAATTATTTTGACTTATTAGTAAATATTTTGCAGAACCTATATTCGCAACTATCAAAGAGTTATCAGGTAATATGGGTGGCACAATCCAAGCGAATCGCATAAAGACCCAATTACCGTTACGTCATTTAAGAATTAATCACAGATGGATAGCGTGGCGGAAGTTGTCACGGTCTCAGGCGAGATATAAATGGTTTATTACTAGTTACATCTGTTTTGTAATAGATTAATACATAATCAGTCACTACGCGCTTCGAGGCATCTAGTATACGTCCAGTGCAGAAGAACTTAAAATGCACCTAAGGCGTATGAATCACAGAACATTTTAATTTAATTTGTCGGTATATATGTAGTCGTCCGGTAATCAAAACACGGAAGACATACTTTAATTCGTTTTCCTGGACGTTTATATCTTTTTACTATTGATTACAAAGCCGGTGGACTTTGCGCGGAAAATAACTGTGTAAATGTTTATCCGGCGTTAAAAAATTCTTCCAACGCGATAAGTCAACGCTTTATGAATGAGCGTCGAAACCGTAATAAAATTTAACGGTGACGAAAGTGTACAGTACTGTTACGGGGCATATCAATAGCGTGGCGAGTTCAAAGTCAAGAGGTTAATAAACTGCTGAAAGTTGGCCTATCTCTTACATAAACATCCGTTCAGATAGGACGAGAGCACCTTCGATAGCGGTCAACGCGGCGCCCGATAATGTTCATACGCAATGTTGTTCTTGCAATATTCAGATAACGGGCTTGTGAATGGGGATTTTGTGCCTCTAACTAGAGGGGTGAAGACTCAATAGTGCTAGTTTGATTGCAGTAATAATAGGTCTTGGAAACTAAAGATTGGACTGTTTGTTACAATGGCAAAATGTTGCTGCAATGACTGTTTTTCAGTCAAATTGCGCGCACCTACCTAATTGTAACATATTGCATACAAATCTTAACTTTTATGTGAATAAATAGTGAATAAAACTCCCCGCGTCCGATGAGGGCGCGTTAACAACAAAACGTAAAAATGGCGATGAAAACGAATACAATTATCTCGGAGCACAATTGTTTTATCGAGCCCATACAAGAGGCGAAAAAGGAATACGAACTCGATTACTCTCCCACATATCGCGTCGTGTTCGCAAGTAAAACGTTGTGAGTGGCCCACTGATATTAGCATTTTAAAACCGAAACAATGCGGTAGTGTTTTTTGTTTTTTTTTAAAGCGTCTTTTTTGTTAACTGCCAGTAAATAAACGGATGTGTAGGTGACACAGTAGTAGGTTAGTTAAAATCTAGAGACATTAGTAAATTACCTAGGGGGTCAAAGAAAAGACGCGTTGCTGATACGATGCTGATGGTCCTACAGAACTGATTCTACAATTTTATAAACTTTCGAATTACTTTTGAAGTACAATAAAATTGATTATGAACAAGAAATAGAAAGTTTATACCTAATATTACTTAGATACCATGGCAAAAACCATTGTTACACAATAATGAAATTATCGTTTGTGGACTAATTGATGTATGTTCGCAAAACCATTAGTTATCGTAAATATTATTTCAATCCGAATGAATGAATGAACAATACATGATGACCACTCGATCAATACGAATACATAATACAATTGATTCCGATTTGACTTCCTAAAAACCTCTTTTCATCCGATAGCCAATGTACACTTCACTCGAAACCATTTGAAGTAGGACAAAAATTAATTTGACGAAAAATGGGGTATAGCTGTGTCATGGACACGGCTGTGTGTTGTATGTGAATGCGTTTATTTTATAGGTTAATATTTTGAAACAAAATATTTTTAGGTATTTAAGTTTTTACGTCGTTAAATAACCTGAAAATGGCAACGCTTCCCCCCTCCCCGCGCACAAGTTAATATTTTAATAAATTCTTTGATCCTTTAGCTATCCAGTGATGTAATTTAATTTTGGATGTAGGCGATAGATTCTACAACTAGAAACTACAACGCCAAACAGTATGCCCTGGTTTTTGTTATCATTAGGTTTTTAGGAGTGCCCCCATTTGGTAGCTTACAGGCATAAACCAAGTCAAATTCAAATCAATTATTTCGTCTTAGGAAGTAATAGCTCACTTAAAGAATGTCAAAAATTTATAATACAAATAACAATATAAAAAATAAGGAGAGAAAAAAATATTCGATTATTAAAAAAAAAAATTTTGTCAAAAAGTTATTTCAATATTACGTAGTTTTTTATAAAAGTTTAACTGGATCGTCGGTTAGATTGTGAATGGGACAGATGTTGATCGTTAATTATAATTATTATCAGTGCTTTGGCGCCTCGCGAGTCACACGGTGATAACGCTTCTGTGTATTTCAATCGCATCGGGAATTATCAAATATTAATAATAACACATTCATAATAAATGAACTCACTCATTGGGCTTATTCTCAAAGTACTCCGAAAATAATTCTCAGTTTCCTCCGTGAAAAAAAATTGTTTAAAAATTCATTCTCATTTTACTCCGAGGCAATTAAAATTCATTCTCAAAGCACTCCGTCCCTTAATTTGTGAAAAATAAATAATCCATATATCCATTCTCAAACTACTCCGTACGTTTACGAACGGTACAGTCAGAAGTAAAAAGTGTCTTTGGGAAAAACCTGAATAAAATGCAGTAGTTCTTTACGATTCTCTATGTCTTATATTAGTATACCTAAACATGTATGTCTTAATCAGCCTTAATTAAGAGTAAACAAAAATTTGTTGATTAAAAATATTAAATAAACATTAAAATTCCACCAACAAAATGAAAATTAGATTAATCAATAATAAGAAATAGTTTTTTAATCAATTACATACTTATTTTTCCGTCCCAAAAATTTAACTGTAGCGCATCCACTATCACTCAAATGTTCTATATTGATAGCTTTCTTTAGTTAATATAAGAGGTAGACTAATTCACTCCGACTTCCGACTATAATTAACAAACATACCCATCGCTAATAGGGGTTAAAAAGTACATTTTACTTAAAGTTGCAGATACCTGAGCTACCATACTCTAACCCTATTGGTCATACCTAGAAACCTTAGATCATTAGCGAAACATTTAAGCACTCCATGTTCTCTGTCTCTCTAGCACGACGGTTTGCTATTATATTTTACATCAATAATGACTAATAATGGAAAGATGTATATTTAGGTAAAATGCCCATACAAAAAAAATGAAATAATTTAATATTGCTGAGAACCAATTCTTTTTATCTGACTGTACTATATAAGCGCGGAGGAGAATGAGAATTGACGAAAATGATTGTCGGAGGATATTGAGAATGGACGTAACACCTTGCGGAGGAGGATGAGAATTAAAAAAGAGGTATTTAATTTTATGAACAATTTTGCGGAGTATTTTGAGAATCAATGTTAGAGATTCTTATCTTTTCAGAACAAAAGAACGGAGGAATCTGAGAATAACCCCTCATTGTTAGTGCGTCATGTAATTAGTGCATGATGTTGTTTTATGATGATAACTTTACTTTCGACGGTTGTCAGGCAATGTTTAAACTTTTATGGATGCTTTACAATTATTTTTTTTATTCATCATGCATTATAATGTAAGTATCTAATTGTTTGTGATGTTAAGATTCTCAACTTTTTAATTAATTACTTGGTTTAATTCTCTCAATATTTTTTTTTTGTCTAAAATAGAAATGAAAAGACGAAAATGTGTTAGTTTTTAAGTCTGACAGTCGATTAGCTAGCGGGATTTTCGCTTCCTTTCTGCCCGACAACGCATCGGTGATCCCTGTCTCGTCTATTTATATGTATATCAAAATATTCAGAAGTTATGGTAGCATCTTATGCAATACGAGTACCAGCTAAAAGAAGTTGAAAATAAAGATAAAATTATCAATAATGCCTCTAGCTACATGTCTCCCTCGCTGCCCTCGTCCCAGATAGACATTCATCCATTGCATTGATCGATCACGTAATTTGATTAAGTTAATTCATTTTAATTAAATAAAAATAGTCTTAATCACTGCGCTCTACAATTTGATAGGTTTCTTTATTGCATGACAATGTTGCGGTTAATTTGTTTGTCATTTATATTCAATTAAGTTTGTTACGTTCGTTCATATATTTTATGTATGTATATGTAGACATGTTTGTATGTACAGGTACAAAATCTTGTGTCAGATTATCAAAAAATGTAAAAAAAATACTTATTGGAAGTCCCGTATTGTCAATTGTCATATACTTGCAAGGTGGCTAATTATTTTTTTAATATACCTAAGACAAAGAAGATTCGAATCGACGGTGATGTAAGTTAATTGTTTCGTAAAAATTCTATAGAAAAATATTTGAATGCCTTTGTCTAAAAAGTATGGAATCCAGAATGCTAGTAAATCGATTCTCGTTTGCTAGACCTCTTTTAAAACAATGAGTGGTTTATTAGCAGCAATAGCGGCAAATGACTCTTTAATAACTTCGAAACTTAGACAAAACGTAACAAGTGTGTCATGGCTATGCGCCAGGTTGAAATATTGTCTGTTTGGTGTCATGGCGAGCATACATCAAATTGTTCTGGTGCAATGGAGATAGTCGCTCGGTTGCCAAGCGGAGTGGAGTAGCCGAGATCATATCGTGGTTCGTGTGAGAGATGTGGCGCCAATTGATAAATTACACTTTAAGTAACCATCTATTGTTCAATTTAAATTTTAGTATCGAAATTTTATTTTTGTCACATATAACGTAGGTATGATTTTAAATTTTTGAACTCATGTGACGTATACTAACACGGTGCTGTATTTGCCGATTGGTGTAGTCCAATAACCCCTACGGGTTATGGGCCAACTAAAGTATCGGAATGTCTTATCAATAATGTCACCCCGAAAGTTCTCGAAACTTAGACCTGGTAGGTACTTTAAGTGCCCTTCAAATTCAAACTCGTTCCACGGAATGAAACGGTTCGAATTTATTGCTGCATAATTATCTGCAAATTTCCTTGCAGAAAATTAAATCTTGAAACCTTGTAGTTAATAGGCCAATCCGAACAATGACACGCCAGCCGCTAGACCCAAACATCCGGCCCCTTATCGTTAAACTTCCATAGAAATACGAACGAGGCTAATCGGCGTATAGGCGTGAATGAATGTGCTAACGCCACGCTGACACACTTGTGAACTTTTAATACTGATACTATTTAGCCTCCAGGTCCGAATCTTAACTCGAGAAAATCAACTGTCCGTTGTTAATAGTTTCCCGCTATTCAGAGTGTGAACATTTTTCTTTGATGTTCCAAATTTTAATTAGAATATTTTATTAGTCGTTTGCACCGTCGCCTTTTTCGACTCGTTTCGTTTCATTCACATTTTTTGCCGCCCCTCAGACGAATTATGTTCCGAGTGGAAGTACCGGTTGATATTTTCGTTAGCGAGGAGCACGTATGTAATTAGCTGTGTAAATGATAATTATAAATGTTAATTGACGGCCGCTGCTATGGCGGCGGAACCCGCGGCAACAGCGAAGCACCATCGGCGCCGGCTAACCTTGCCACCTAACAACCTCGACGGACTAATAAGCATATTCTGCTCACACGGCGAGACGGAAACATGGCTCTAGATGTTACCGATCTAGACTGTTGCCAGCCGGTGGAGTGCGGCCGGATGAATGGCGCGTGAGTGGATTGCGCAAGCGCGCGCGCCGGTGACGCAACGCAGTGCGCAGGCGCACCGTTGCTTGTTAGTATGCAAAATAAGTGAAATATTCGTGTCGGTAGCCGCGTCACCGTTCCGTTCCGCGGTGCGAACATTTGTCCAACTGTACGGCTCGTATTGTTCGAGCGCGGATTTATGAGCCCCCTTTCAGTGCGGCGAATGACATCTCGTTAATCTGTTTTATAAGTAGGTATTCGCCTCTTGCTAATTCATTAGAGGTCGTTCATCTGTCGTGTAGTACCTCTTCAACGGTATTATGTGAATTGTATTTTTTCACATGCACAAAATAGGTATTAAATCGCGTGTATTTAAAGTTAATAACGGACATTAAGTGTGTAACTTAAAACATAGCTCGAAGACCATTATTTTCTTTGGCCACTCTTAAAACGACATCAGCGAGTCGACATCATTATTCATTACCTACTTAAGATAGGCGACAATTTGTCTCGAATGCCGAAAGAAGATGGGAGCGCTTCCGGTTGATGGTGAAATTATCCCACTATTATTTTTATGAAAAAATACGCCAGTTCAAAAACTTCCTGAGTTGTTCGATTTTATTATGTTTCTGTTGATATTTTAGTACCTATCGTAAACCCTAATTTGAAAAATTTACTTTTGAAATTATCTGCTGATGTGTAATAAATATTTATTAATCATTTTTTAGGGAAAATAATACACAAGCCGTTGACAATGTTTCGCAGTATCCTAATGGAATTTTTCTTATTTAAAGAAAGAAAGAAAGAAACGTTTTATATTTTTGTAGTTATATGTTCTATGAAAATTGTTCAAAATTATTTCAACTATAGTATAATCAGCATCTACGTAGTACTTAACTATTTCATTGTTTCCGAAACAGTAGAAATGTTTATTTTAATTAAATTTTGCCACTCACCTAAAATCACTTCGTTTCATTAATTACTTTTACATTTTGATAATAGGACACGCAATATTTTGCTGCTATTAAGTATAACCCTACAAGTAGCGACGTGTTACAGAATTTCGTGCAGAAACAAATAAGGTACTTTAAAATATGAAGTGATGAAAATAAGTTCTTACCTCTTTCACAAAGTTGTAATGATAACTTTGCGCTGTCAAATTTTAAGCCCTTACGTTCACGGGATATTTTAAAAGGTTCCGACGCCCTATGTACCCCTAGCTGTTATACCATAAGAGTACCTACATAAGTTTTATTTTTCAACAACTTTTTACATTCTTTTAGGACCTTTTATAGGTAGGTTACTTTAAAAAAAATATAAGCATAAAAAGTTATTGAATACTTAAACCCTTTTGCTTATCTGTCCAAATTGATAAAAATACTGGCGTGAACAAATATAATTTTTCTTTTATAAAAATGTGCAGATACACGTTCCGCTTAAGGTAATCAAGTTTACAATAATAAATTCATTGTATTCATCGCGCCGTGATGAATGGTAGCTTATTATAAACGGAGAGACGTCGATTCGCTAATTTTTGCTCGTTATCCTTTTAATAACAATTTTGAGTGACTTGCAAGTTGCAAGACCGTTGCGGATCCAATAAAGCCCATCGCGAGGCAAACAAGGCTACCGAACGAGCCAATATTTTTCGTTAAATAAACAATTCAATTCTCATAATGGCCGCGTCACGATCAGGAGATTGCAACTTATTGCAGTGATAACTCACAATCACTGACGCGGACTCGCTTCGGTTTTAACGCTGAGTCACGCTACGACGTGACGACACGACGACACGACGTCGATTGTCGATTATGGACTTGTCGTCGTCGTCATGGATAATAATATGCTTATTCATAAATGATGAACCAAATGGCAAAATGATTACCACAACGGCTTGCCGGTCAATAAGCACTGGAATCGATCATCTCCGAAGTGGATATATTGATGATGATTTTAAATTTCTGGTCTCGGTGTGGGTGGGGGTGTCTTTCCTTTGTCTATTTGTTATGTCTTTAGTATCTCTCAAAAGTCAACTTTCAAGAGTTTCGTCCCGTCACCTTACTCTAGCAGTGATCATGATCCTTGCAGCTGGATTGAAATATCGCCATTAAATTCAATCAGTGAGTACCACTGAACAGGTGATCAGATAATAAAAAAGATAAAGATTCTATTAGTACCTTCTTAAAGATATTAATTTACGTTAAAAACCTATTAATTATGCATGTACCCGAGTCTCTGTTTGTGTACAAAAAGTAGATACGTATCAGTAATTAGGTATAAACTATTTAGGCGCCCCCTGGTCGTAAATAAATAGTTTATCGTCTTAATCGCACGCACCGGAACGTTTTTCCGAGAAAACCAAATTAGTTTTCACTCGGCCGAGTCGACCTATGCAAATAATAATGATTTTATTACGAGTTTGTACTCGTAAGTCTCTTGAAGCCATGCGAAGCTTTATAGTAGCCGATTATGATTTTTTTCATATGTCCGATTTTTTTAAATTATTTTAAGATAAAAGTTATGTATAACATCATCAAAGTTTTCAAAAAAAATGTTGTTCTCATCTTGTCTTGAATTTATGAGTGGCTAGTACCTACTGACAATTGACAATATATCCTTTACTTACAGTAAAAGCTTCATTATTATGTAGTACAATACTCATATTATATTGGTACAAATTATTATTTAGTGTCTATTAGTAAAAACGAAATAAAAATTCTTACAATATTTATTAGATTACCACGCTCAGACGCCTATAAGAAATTATTGTATGCTATTTAATGATTAATGCGATAATTAAATACAAGTTGATATAAATTACAATTAAAGTTAATAAAGCATATAAAAATGATCCCTTCGTATAATTAGAATCGAGTCAATAAGGAAAAAACACAAATAACTTTTTGTTTGCATCGCCTTTACAGGAGATATTGCAAAAAGAGATCGATGCATTCCAGGAAACTGCCTTAGCTCGTACCGTGTCGCCCCGTGTCTATGGACCTTCGACCGTCCTAATTTGAAACTTATTTTAAAGTCTATAAAGCTGACAATCGCTTGTATAACATTGAAGCGAAAAGAATGGTGGGCCGATGGCCGGTTGAGAATGTTTGCCGCTGACCTGAGTGGCCAATAATGATCTGTTATACACTTATACAGTTTATAATATACTTTTGCTTGCGTATAGCGATAGATTAGCAGCCTTCGTAGATAGCTGGGGACCGATTCTACTAAGTAAGGAGTAACTAACAGTTTATTATTGCGATAAGTGAGATTCGGTTGTACATAATACAATTATGATAGTGCTTAATCACCTGCTTTGCCACAAAATTGAGCTACTATTCGACCGAGATGCGATTGAGACTAAATTGGATTTTTTTTAAAAGCAGACATGAGGTACACTGAAAAATTAATCGCGTCTAAAATATTGCGGATCAAGGTTGTCTACGTAAACAAAAAACGGACCGTTGAGATTTTCGACCTTTGTGTTTGACGAGCGGTTGGCTTCTTAGGGTCGAAAAATAAATTGTAAATGTCAAATAGAATTTGTTGAGTTATATTAATAAAATAAAACATGCTAAAACAACGATTACTAACTGAACTGCTAATAAGTTAAGTATTTACTGACAGGACTCACCCACACTAACAGTCCTAATTTCATTAGTAAGGTAACAACCACTAGATAATTACTTTAAAATCTTTAACTGACAGAATCTACTAACCAACAAAGTCCTTCTTTTTTTCTTATTCTGGTTTCTTATACATTTATACCCACGGGCGATAGGGAGTGATGCCACTGCAAGCTCGTTTACTATTCTCAATACATCGTAATAATATGTAGAACTGTTGTATACATATCTCTTGTATAAAAAATACTGATAACATGCCGATTATATTCTGTTTAGTAACAACAGGTGGACGGTGCGCATTTAAAAATAATCTTGTGCAGCTGCGACTCGTCCAATTTCAACTTGGACGTGTTTGCATGTGAGCATCGGTTGCTATCGAGAATGACCGCCTTGTCTGAGGACAAACACGACAATTTTCACCTCTTTGACACAAACATTTCACAGCTTTGTCATGTTATTTATTAAAATACTAATTGCGGAATTAATAATAAAGTTATTGTTTACAATCGCGGCAGTCATAAACGCATGTAATTTAAAACAGTAATATTTATTTGCAACAGTTACTTACTTGAAGCTAATATTAAGAGTGTTAAAAGATACAAAACTATAGTGATATATAGGGTATACATAAATTTCCCATGAACTAGCGACACAGAGCACAGTCATTGCTTGCAGTTCTGGCACCTCGCGGTAATTAAAACGGCATCGCGAGCGAACCTCATTATGTTACTTAATCAGTGCACAGCAAGACAGTTACGTTAAAATGCGAGGGGGTGGGGGTACGCTAAATGATAGTTTCGCTTTTACGAGCTTATTCATTCGCTCGGGGGTTCTTAAGTTAATTTTCAGGTTAATAATTATGAAGGTGAGAATCGTCTTCAGGGGACCGACGCGACGCCAGCTGCATTCGACACCAAACATTTGGACGGCTGCTAATTTCCAGTTCTCAACTTCGCGCGTTCAAATTTAATCTTGTAATGTTCGCACCTAATATTCCACGTTCGAAACTCGTAAAAGCTTTAATGCTTAATGGCGCTACAATGTAATCCGCTTTTATTCGTGTCGAGGCGCACTCGTCAAGTTTAAGTGCGACCGATAAAACTATGCCTTCGATGATCAGTGATTAATGGCGAGTTCCGAGAAGTGGGACCGGGGTCTTTGTAAAATTCATACCGTTGACTTCAGACAGGATAAGGTCAAATATACCTGTGTTAGATAGATACCTATGTCTGCCCGCGCAGATTCTAAGAACTGATCTAAGAGCGCGTTCTTAGAATTAATCAGACAGTCCGAATTGCAATCGGCTTTGCATAAAGGTTGGCATTTGGCGAATTGAAAAATTATTTAGTTTACTTATTATCCTCCTCAGTAGCCACTGGTGCAGTGGATGATATGCGTCCGAACGTGGCTAGTTGAATGCTCTGAATGAAAAACTCAAGAGATTTTATCGTGACTTTACATGGCTTAATTAGTACTGTCAACAGACGTAAAACCTAACTTACAAAAGCATACACGTAAACCTATAGACTGTTCACTAACATCTTTCCTCTTACAAGATTAACTAGAAATATTAATAACTTGGGCGAAGTAAATGGAGTACAATAAAAAATGTAATGCTGTTTGACGAGCGCCCTCCCCGCGTGTTCGGACCGAAGCCCTAGGGCTCCGGGCGGTCGGGAAATTAGCGGTTAGTCACCGTGTCGTTGGCACTCTGATTGTTTCCTTGTCGTCTTAATTTTAAACTGGCGATGTTTTCTTATAACGGTTTCCTACGTTTACTTGTGCTGTGACAACTTAATGGCTCGAATATTGGCCTTTCAAGCTAGTTTGGTTTAGGTTTCCATGGGACTTTACGATATTGAACTGTCGTCAAGGCAAGTTTTACCATGATAAAAAATTACCGAAGTTCTATTAGAAAGAATTGATTATCAATTTTCTAAGACTACTGTGTACCTAACTACGAATCTGCACAGAATTGTATTACTTAGTATTTATTTTCTTTATTACTTAAATACTAAACTTATGGTCAATTGTGGTTCTGTTCCTGGTTTGAACTCTAAATACGTGTTGTCATAAATATCGTTAAAATAACAAGATTCCTTTTGAATGTAACTCGATAGTACAAACCTCAACTGGTAAATTATTCTCGAAGGTGTGCTAAATATAACGATTAAATTTAAAGTTTTCAAGTTTTTGGAGTTTGTCGACGACGAACTTGTTGATGGGGAAGTTATATTTAATTCAAACTTGGAACAAACTGAAAGAATACATAAATAGTTGCTTTAAGAAGTGCTATAATTATGTTCTTAGTTACACACCATTTTAGGTGTTTACTACATATTAATATTGAAAGGGTTAAAATTTTGACCCCAATTCAAGAATTATGAAGGTACTTATAAGACTTATATTCCGTATAGTAAGTTTATATGAAGGAGAAGTGTAGAGAATAAAACAAAACGCACACTGTCACACTGGTACACAGACAAGTCACACTTACGTCGGATGGAATACCTCGTTGACAGCTTGACAGACTGTTGCCGTTAATATTGACGGGTGCCAACCAGATAAAGGAATAAGTGATGGTTAAATTTCGACCATAGAACAGGTTCTAATTCACATAGTTTGGTAAAACGTCCCAAAACTCAACAGTAAGATTTTTTAAGCAAATATTCTTTATAAATACATTTCAAATCATCGTTATGATTCATTCATTCACCCTCCGATTCATTCATTCATTTACGTATTTGTCTGGTTCTATCATTCGCCGTATACGTTAACAGTAAAAGAATCCGTGGGCGGGTAGCGTCTTCGTAAATCGTATCTATTTATAAAATTTATGCGAAATTAAAATAAGTTCACAAGTATTTGTACACAAACCTGACTTTAGCATTATACTCGTAAATAAGTCAATAACGTAATTTTACTCAATCAATATTAACTTAACAATTTAATGTAATGATTGTAACGATCTGAAGATAGACATTTCTGAAGAGAGAGGAAATTAATTGCAATTCTCCAATAGCTTGCGTTGTCGTCTTTTTATGTAGAATTGCCAACTAAATCTCAAATAGTATGTAGTTTTCTAATATATGCTTAAAACTAATATTAGACTTTAACGGGTTGATGTGATAATTACATGTAATAAACTTTGAATGATTAATTTAAATCTCTGTTTTCGGTTCTCTGGGTTCGATTAAAAGTTATGAGTCGTCAGTACAATAAAGATGTATGAAAACAAGATCAACACATAAAATTAAATTTTATATTAAAAATGACTATTTAGAAACCGGTATTTGTCCCGTTTAGTAAACAAACGTATCGTCTGTATTTCTTTGATGTTTTTGTCACTTGGAGTATTTATTGTAAGACATTCTTTATTCGGCAACCGATCCGTAAAGTCTTTCACGGCGACAAACCGCCTACTCGTTCATTATGTAATTTAGTTCCTTTAAATACTTGGGTATCAGGGGTGTCCTTAAGATAGAAATAGAAATCGATCGGTTAAAAATAACCGCGTCACATGACACGAGAACGCGTGGGCTTCGCCCTATCCCGCCGGTTACATTGCCTGATGCTATTTATAGATTGTAAATACGAGAGGAGAAAGTTGCTTTAGTTTGCCTTTTGTACTTTACTCTGTTGGTGTCGAATCTTCTACGAGTTTTTCTTGAGGTAGTTGACATTACATTGTTGTCATTACATTTCTCTATAGATAGTTGTTAGATGTCTTTGAGGAAATTTGTAAAAGTACGTGGTCCGATTCTAAAGTGCCTAGCTTCAGATATATCACTCGTGCGTCATAGCGTTTATGGTTGTTGCGTCGACGATTTATTGTCTCACTCTTACACCCTAATTCAATGTAATGAAACCGCTGTATAAGCGAAAATGTGCAAGGTGAGCAGGGTACTAGTCGTTAATATGTAACAAAAAACTGAGTGTGTAACACTTATCATAAAATTTTGATTTGTGCATTTCTGATCTATCATAGCTTAAGTAAGCAAAACCTTTAAGTCGTACGTGCCTGTATTGTTTATTGTTAAAAGTATACTGAAAGTTGAACTCCTCACATATTAATGTAGAGATAAACGTGAGTAAACAAAACCGTTAACTTGAAAAAATAAGTAAAAATATTTACAGCGTAAAACATTTCATTCAATAGTAAATTATTATGTAAGAGTAAATAAAGGTTCTAGTAAGTCACGGTCCTCTTAAGACTAAAATAAATATAGACCTGTAGATACCTATTTATGTCTGTTGACTTGAAAGAGAAAAATTTCCACGTAATCATAGTAACGATTGAACTGGAACGATTGTGTAGGCGTTGCTATCTGTTATTTCACAATTTAATTAATTGAAGAAATAGACTTTAATTGTTCAATGTTATAACATTTAAGTACTATTTCTTGTTATTAGTAAGTAGTGTTCCAATAATTATATTTCTATCTATAGGTAAAGGTCAATATCACAACTCGTAACTGTTCTCTTGCTGAGCTCGGGTCTCTCACAGTGGGAAGGGCACAGGCTTTAGTCCACCACGCTGGCCAAGTGTGAATTGGGGGATTTAACACACCATTGTGAACTTTATGGGGAACTCTCAGGTGCGCAGATTTCCTCACGATGTTTTCCCTTTAGAAGCAAGAGATTATTAGTTGATCTAATACGCACATAACTTCGGGAGAACAACGTTCAGCCCACTTTCACTGCTAACTGGTATATCTCGATTACCACGACTTATGTATCTTTAAAACTTGCCGGAAAATTTATAGTAAAATCGAATAGATCGGTGTGTTATCGGTCCTGGAAAATCTAGGAAAAATTGCGGTTTTAATGCGATACCGAAGAGCGATTTCCTAGTATGGCGTGTTTACTTTTGAAGTGTTGTCGATGTCCACAGTACATATCGGTTATAGCTTTTAATTATTGTTTATTTAGCAGTGTGTCGATGTATCGTATTACGTACGTTATAGGTAAGGCTCAGAAATGTTTTTAAGTCTAGTTTCGACACTGATCTACTCAGGGGCAGCGGTAGACTAAGCTACAAATACTCAGAAAAATACTCAGTAAAAAATCCGAGCTTTAGAACATTCAAAAGCAAAAGTATACTTTTCGAGACACAGTGCGTTTTCGTATTCGAATCGAGTAAATAATTTAAAGAAACCAGTTCCAGTTGTGGAAACGCTAATTCTAACAATGTCTAGACTACTCAATAGCTGAGATATGCAAATCGCCATTGCAGCTGAGCGTTCACCTGTTTATACACACGCCTGTCTCGGTGTGTGTGTGCCATTCAACTTTGTGTTATCTACTTTTATATTTACATTCGCTGATAGCGACGGAGCGAAAACTTTAAATGATGGTGTATAAGGTGTATTCATTTTCCTTTGCCACGAGTTGACATACGATTTTGCCGACTTTACAAATGCACGGTTTTACCGCTAACTTCTCCATAGTTCTCCGCACTTATTATTTCCGTCTTAATATTTGAGGATAAAATGTTCTGACCTTTTACACTGGAACGTGAAGCTTGACGGTAATTCAGAAATAGCCAAGTGTAGGACAAAACGCCTCCGCTTTAATTGGGCCGGCTGTGGAGGTTTCCTTTCTCCGGCGCGAGAGGACTCGACTGTATCAAATGAATTATTAAAAAATCCCTCGTAACATATTTCGGGGTGTTTAGAACACAGGGGTCCAGTCATATTTATGCATAACGAGGGAAAACGGGTGACCTTTCAGCGAGTGGCTTTAACCCCTGACGATGCGTACTAGCGGAAGTTACTCGTCGTAGTGCTAAGGGATGCAGCGTTAAAAATTCATGTGTGTTGAGGCGTCATCCGTAACTCATGACGTGGTTTAAAGTTAAAATACTCGTAAATCTGAATTAAATTTTGGCATATGTAAAACATTTGAAATGATGAGTTTCTTTGTGTATTATAATTATGTAGTTAACAATCATTTTATTTTTATTTGTGAAAAAAATTGAAGTTTGAAGCGGTCGAAGAGTTGCTAGAAATATTTAGGATTATTAAAGTTACTTGTAGACCTTGTAGTATGATTTGTTATCGTAAACCATGGATAGATTATCGGCTTGTTTTTTAAGAGATACATACCTATAGAGAGGAAACAAACTAGAGTTTACTAGAAGGAAACATGTAACCCAAATCCGCAACCTTTAGGCGGGTTGATGTTGCTCGATGCATTAATAATGGGGTTGCGTTAACCAGATAATCCGTTCGCGGGTATGTGGACCTCTGATTCCGCTTATGATTATTTCCGTGTTTTATTCTTCTCTTGTTGTCTTTTAGCGCCCCTCACTGGGTACATCCGAATCTGGTCCAAACGGAGCCCTAATATAGGTCACTCGGCTCTCTGACGCATAATATTATTATTACTTTTAGTTATAGGAGACTCGTTTTCCAGTTCGTTCAATATATAAGTTTTAGACAGGTTTGGGTTATAGACCTTTTTATGTTATGAGAATAGCAAACGAGCGGACAATGTCACCATACTTATGAACATCACGACAAACATCAAGTAGGACTATAGGGGGACCTATTATAACATGATCATAATCATAATAAAGGAATATTTCTATAGATGTATCGTAAGGTGTAGCTATTAAAATAAAGGTAGGTACTCCAAAAAATATGATCACGAATTTATATAAAATGTTGAAAACATGAAATTGCTATCTATAGATACTGAATCCTAAATACGTTTAAGTATATTCTAGAAAAATCCTTAATATACAGACGCGTCACCGATACTGTTGTATAGTTTATTGTTTTTGCACGTTTTATCGAATCATTTCATGTTAAGATTACTAAGTGATGTGAAATAAATGACTAATATATTTGTATGAAATAATGAGTGAATGGCGGTTTCTTCGTACTTTTTATAATGCAATGGTTTAATTTATTTAGCACTTCTAATATTGCGTTTTATTCTTTACAGGTAAGCGTACGAGACAATATACATAAATAGTAAGGTTATTTATAAAACAAAGGTAAGCATATTAGTTGAAAAAATGTAGAATTAATATGTACGTCGGAAGTTTTTTAACGTGGCCGGCAAGTTATCAAAATGTCGAAGACAGTGGATGGTTGACACTTGATTGACGTTTCTGACAAGTGACGTGACGTTTGCAGGTTTTCTTCACTTCGGCAAATGAAATATTAAAAGTTTTCATGCTGTCTGTGTGTTGAATAAAAAAATTCAAGAAAACTAACTTATACTGCAAGTACTAAACTGGACGTCAGGGTAGACGTTGTTTTAACTTTAATAAATGGTCATAATATTGAATTAATTTAGCATGACGGCGTATCAATATCTCTAATAGTTTGGCTGATCCCTTTGTTTTCAGTTACAACACACATTCCCTAGGTTATTATATATAAAGATTATGATTTTAAGAAAGATTACCTATGAAATCCTTTAATTAAAAAAATCGAAAAATAAATAAAGTTGTCTTGGCCTGTTTTTATACAAAATTTTATCATTATACGACATCAATTAAAGGTTACTTGTGCAAGGTATGCGATAATCCTCACAAAATGTACCGAGGCTTCGATAAACGGAGCCATTTATGTGTCATCGTCGTAATCGCTGGTATATCGACGGTTGATACGACGGCACTCCCTTTCTCGCAACACTTGTTGCACTTGGCTGTTACTATAGATGTTTCTAGTAATAATATGTATATCTATTAATTGTTTATAAACTGTAAGGAAAAAGATTTCTTAAAATGACAAGGAACGTATAATGCAGAAATTGCTTGAATCGAAAACAACGGCACTTCAAATACTAAATGATTCGTATATCCGCCTGTGAGCCATTATCGTTATATGTTTATATGTAGCAATGACTATAGATATACTATTCATAGCACATAGCAGCAGTTATCTAATAAGCATCAATAAAATGTACAGTCGGACGTGTTTTCCTGCGAGCCGTACAATTGGCGCGCTTTCCACTTGACAACCGCCGGTCGTAATCGGTAAACAGACGCGCGTTGACGTCGGCGTGATTATTTGGCGCCAAAATAATCTTATCAGCGGTTTCAACTAGTTCAGTTGTACGTTTCTGTTGTGTTACCGGTTACCGTTCGCCGCCGCTCCGATGCGCTCCGCCAATCCTCGATAACACCCCAATAATAGCGTTTTAATGATACCGTGTTTTTGCTGTTGGTATTTGCTTGTAATCTTTTGATTGCATGTGACTGTATATATGACCTAAAAAGATTAGGGTGTAAAGTAGGGATGGATAGGATTTCATTCGCACACTTATTAATATCTAGCAATAGTTTGTTAATTTTTCTGCCACGGATCTTTTTTCGATTCTTAGGATTAAAGGTCTGGGTAGTATTTTATTTTTGTGTAATAAATAAGTTTTTGTTCTCGTATATTATTTTTTAATCACTGAAGATTCAAAATTCATGAAATTTGTAGCATAGTACTCAAAACGTTATTGTACACAATTAAGATGTGTGTCAAATCTAAGCCACATTTACATTTTGAATTTATTAACTAATCGACCGTGTAGGTTGCTATGCTAAACTACTAAAAACATAAACTCATTCAGTTGCACGTTACGTAAACATCACTGCTAATCCACGTCATGATACAGGTAGACTGTTATCAGTAGAGTAAGTGCATCTGCACTAAATTGATAAACGAAAAAATTTCCAGTGGTATCTTAAATATGTACTTATGATATTATAAGTCGTAACAGGTAGACAGAAATGACACTAAATAATTTAACTGTAACGGTTACTCATGATTTTTGTTAATAAATAAACACCATACAATATTTCCACACTTTGGTATTAAAGAAAGAAATAACCCGGCTAAACGTGGTCATATGAGTCAGTATCATTAGGGCGTCAAAGAAACGTTTCCAAAAGAAGTGTACGGGACGGTCCAGTTTTGTCCACTTTACGCCTATTAACGAGAGTGTCATTTGATTCCAAATTGATTTACTAAGTTATAAATTGCCTTTAAAATTGATTACCCAACAGGTGAAATCTACAAAGCGTGGTTACTATCTTAGCTACATTAATTTCCCAAAGCAGCGGGACAGTATCTCATGTTTTCGATTTGCACTGAATCAACTGGTCGGCAACAGCGCTGAACGCTTAGAACTGCCCACGCAGTTGTTTCTTGTAACCTTACTTGTAAATCTTGTTATATCAACTTGTACACTTCCATTTGTTAGCTGTCCTTGCTGCGGTTTTGAGGCGATGTCGTTAAAATGGAAAAGCCGTTGGTAAATATTGTAAACTTTTTTCTTTGGTTACCGTTCATTACGGCGTGGTGAGCGAAGGATCGCGAATTCTTGTTCGATTGTTCAGCGATAGATTGTATCCAATACGTCTAGACGAACCGATAGGTTCAATGAGACTGTTTAATCCAAACAATGGTAACTTTGAACTC
Organism: Lerema accius; assembly: GCA_001278395.1. Taxonomy (NCBI): domain Eukaryota; kingdom Metazoa; phylum Arthropoda; class Insecta; order Lepidoptera; family Hesperiidae; genus Lerema; species Lerema accius. The sequence goes on from LGAG01000020.1 coordinate 577,560, forward strand.
GAGGGAGTTATGCAAATGTTCTCTGACTAAACAGACGTATGTTAAACACACGGTCACTCCAAACAAAGTTTACACATTTTTAAAGTCGTTGATCGCAACACGTTTTAAGACAAAAAATACAGTTCTCTTTTCTTAATTTCTCTCATTTTAAAGTGATATCCGAAGCAGTGTTCGTGCATGTTTATTTTTATCATTTATGTTTTGAGTAAATGCCTTCACTTACCTTAATATAGTTTGATGGAGACGAAGACGCTTAATAAAGCAAAATGTACCATTTCCCCCCTGACTCGACCAGGTCCAGAGTCTAGCTTTTCTCGATGATAAGACGAAATCCTCCTGGATAAAAGTTAATCCGGGAATCTAAGCATGATCCACATCACAGATAGATTATGACAGCCAGTCATCTACCAAGTAAGATCTTACATCTATTTCTCTATTGAATTGTTATAAGACTAACTAACACACATAGCTTCAGAATGGAAGACCTTGTCTGCTCTGAGGGTTGGATCTGCAAGTGTCCAAAGGTCCTAATGATCTAGCTCGCTGTAGCAAGTCTGCGGATGAACTCTTGTCCCTAAGCGCACACGTCATTTGGCGACGAGCCAGAGTTGGTGCAACTGACAGCCGCCGGCGCTAACTAACCAAGTCCCGTAAACATTTTCGCGTTTGGCGACCTTTGGTTCAATTAGTATCACGCTCGAGTCTGTAACAAACGAGTCCTGGTATTGTTTTTTATAAAAAAATCATAATGACTAAAAAGAAACGGAAACTTTTTTATTTTGCAAATGCAAATTGAGCTTACTTTACTTATGCCTTGAAGTCATGAAGTAGTATTAGGGAGGTTCTAACTGCGTGTTATTACCTGGATATTAAAATAAGCTAATAGGTTCTGTGTAATAATTTATGTCATGTACACTTTCCTGTACATACGAATAAGATAACTTCTGATTTTGGGTCAATTTTCACTTGATTACTCACGTCCGCCTTGACAGCTGCTATGGCATCTGCAATCGGAACTGGTTTTTACAAGTTTACACTGAAAGTAAGTCATCACCTTCATTCCAATAAACCAACGTAATGTAAAAACTTGTCAGCGATACGAATAGAAAGTGTTTGGTTACAACGAATTTAGAATTGAAGATAAATCTAGAAGTCGCTGGAAGTGATCCGTGAACATACGTGAACAAATTAATGGTTGTTATTTATATTGTTAAGTTTTTTTTCACACAGCTGTTGCGTAGCGGTTTCGAGCTCGAGGTCTCGACACGAAATATTCGCGTTCATTAAAAGAGCGAGGAAATAATAGCGACGGATGGAATGCGGCGACCTTGAACCGAAAATTTCTTCTAGCAAATAATTCGAATATTGAAAGAGTCTTCGGTATTCTCATACTGTCATGGTTTTATTACGGAATTTCCGGGAAGGGGATTTTTATAACATTCTTTCTTGTTCTTGAGTACGTATATTATATGAATTCGTAGCGGTTGTTGTTAGGGTGTATGTGCCGATATTCAAGGGCTTTTCGGTTCTTCATAATTATATTACTTATTTTATTTTATTACGCGTTAATAACTAATAGTATAACTTTGGAAGGATGATTTTTATTTATTTGGTAGTGTTACTATAATGTTTTAGTAAATGTAAATAAATAAGAATATGCTGTTCGAAAATATGTACATGTAAAATTTTATTGTATGAACAAGCTTACTAAACGAATCACAAATTAGATTAACGATTGACGCACACACAACCTACTTATACATAACTTTATTCGTCTGGATGTTAAGTGTGATAAGTCACAGATCAACTTGTTGACCTTTCACTTCGAAATTATTTTTCTTTTTGCTAAGCATTTTGAAGAATTAACAACTGACCACTATTTTCGCAGTTTATTTGGCGCATATGTTAATATTACGATGATAAGATACGGTAATGATTAAATGCGCTTTAAGGCATATAGCAATACGAGTTGTTGAAATAATTCAGTAAGCGGAATCTTGACTTACTCGTATTCATTTGTACGCAAATCGAAAATGATAAAAAGCAAAGGTTTTTAGAGAATAATAAACAGATTAAAGGTCTCCGAGCATGAAAGAATCTATTTTTGTTTAATGTTTACTTAAGCTCCGTTAATAAATTGAATTCTAAACTGGGAGCTGAAGGTCGAAACACTACTAAAAATAGATGAATAAAATAAGCTTTACAAAACTATTATCGGTTACACAACACAAAAACGTTAATTTAATTTACTATTTTAACATTATTCAGAAATTATGTAGACAAAGATGCGCTGTCTGCCCCGACCGGGAATGGAACCCGGGAGCCCTCGCTTCGCAGGCAGGATAACTACCAACTAGGCAATGGGGTCGTAGGTAGTATGTTGACGATATTTTAAATTGAATCGAATCAAGTGGAGTGGAGTGTAGTGGCGAGTGGCGTCCTGACGGTCAACGGCACGCTCGCCGCTCGGCCGTAATTACTGCGCGGCCCACCGACGACACCTGTCGCCCACCGATGAGCCAGCGGTGTTCAACCTGTTTGTTTTGATACCGCGCCGATCGCACTGTACCTACATTGTGTAGTGACGGGTTGGTTATGTTTGTCTTACTTTATGATGTTGAGACAATTTTCGATTTTTTTCCCGTACTTTGTAACTCCTTTTTCTTTTAAAATTCAGTTCTATAAGAATTTTCGTAATGGAATTACGTTAATTACTCTTTTAGTTATATCGTTACAATAATAAATTACATTTATAAAATAAAAGATTTCAAAAAATTTTAATTGGTGCTAATTTAAGAGCATTTCAAAATGCAGTTAGACATAAAAGTAGGCTGACTAAACGTTGACCTATAAAACTAGTAATGATAGTTTATTTTCTTATTGTCTTCGATGACATATCGTGCCACAAACACTTAATTTCGTTTATTTTATTTGTATGTCGCCCGATAATTGAATAAGAAAAAAGGACTTTAAAAAAGAACAAGCCATTAGCAATGGTTCCACACAATGATCTGCACTGAGGGTAAATTTATTAGAAAAAAACTTAAGCACTATTGTCAATCGTGCGCCTGTCACTCCCGCGCGTAATCCTTTCACTCTATACGTTGCCACTACGCTGGCTCTAGGCGCTTTGAAGACGCAACATCTTCCCCCCCCGTTGAAAGCTTCTTTCAACAGTCCTTAAGCTCTTCAGCGGTCGGTAGAGGGCAAAGACGAACAAGCGGTCTTCGAACACATCCCTTTGTAGTGTTAACATCCGCCACCCGAGTGATACCGTCTGGACCCGGAAACAAGCGCGCGACTCGACCAAGGCGCCAGCAGAGCGGGGGCGTAAAGTCCTCATGGAGCAGCACCATGTCACCAATATTCAATTTGTCAGCGCTGATTTTCCACTTCTTTCTTTGTTGCAGCTCCGAAATATATTCTTTTTGCCAACGGCGCCAGAAGTGTTGTCGTATCTTCTCTACCCGGGCGTATCTCGTGAGCGTGCTTTCGTTGCAGTTCTCCAGTGCTGGTGCTGGTATTGCAGTCAACGGTCTTCCGATAAGAAAGTGCCCGGGGGTGAGGGATTGGAGATCGTCGGGAGAAGAGGAAAGGGGGCACAGTGGACGACTGTTTAAAATAGCTTCTACCTGAGCGAACAATGTAGAAATTTCTTCGAAAGTCAAATGACTATTGCCCATAACACGTCTGATGTGGTATTTTGCTGACCGAATTCCGGATTCCCATAGGCCACCAAAGTGCGCACCATAAGCAGGCGATAGGCAGAATCGAATACCTTCTTGACCGGCAAACTGAGACAGAGAGTCAGAATTTGATTTAAAAAATGTTCCCACCTCTTGGATAGAACCTATGAAGTTGCGACCATTGTCGCAGTATATTTCCGCTGGCTTTCCCCTGCGTGCGACAAATCTCCTTAATGTCATAATAAATGCATCTGTTGACATGTCACTTACAGCTTCTAAATGTAAGCACTTATATCGAAAGCAAACAAATAGACACAAATAGCATTTAAGTAGGCGGCTGCCTCGTCCTTTACGATTTACAATGTAGAACGGGCCCGCGAAATCTATACCTACGGTTAAAAAAGGAAAATCTGGCATGATTCGTTGAGAGGGAAGATCGCCCATCTTAGGACACAAAGTTTTGCCACGAACACGTCTGCAACGCACACAATTATTGACCACACTCCTAGCCAGATGCCTACCATTGACTGGCCACACTGATTCACGCACAGTCGCTAATAACAATTGTGGACCAGCGTGCATGTTACGCAAGTGCTCCATCGCAAAAAATAACTTTGTTAATTTATGGGACGAATGAAGAAGAATTGGATGTTTCTTCTCATAATTGTAATCTGATGAATTAATTCGTCCACCCACTCGTATAAGGCCTTTGGTATCCATAAATGGCGATAAAGAAAGAATTTTCGATTTAGAACTTAGCATTTTTTGCTTAATAAGTAGGTTATACTCGTCTGGAAATGATTCCCGCTGAGCGACAATACATAGCGTACGGAATGACTCATCTATTTCATCAACCGACAAACAACCTGTGCGTCTATTTTGTTTATTTCGTAGGTTAAAGATAAATCGATGTACGTACGCAAAAATTCTCTTTAATTTATTTAGGTTAGAATAGTTATCAAATGTCACAAAATCGTTATTATCGGAAACTGTAACCGCATGTGATTTAATTTCAGGTAGATCTTCAAACTTAATATTTTTCTTTAAATTTGGCCATTTAGACTCATGCTCTAAAAGATATTTGGGGCCTGACCACCATAAGTCCATGGAGGCCATGTGGCCGGGATTTACTCCTCGCGATATCAAGTCGGCCGGGTTATGTGCAGTCGGCACATATCGCCAGTTATTCGCGTGAGTGAGTTCACGTATTTCGCGTATTCTGTTGGCTACAAATACTTTTAATTTCTTTAAATCGCTATTTATCCACGCTAAAACGATACTCGAATCGCACCAGTGCACGACGCGTGTAAGTTTACACCTAAGTGAGTCTATAACTGCTTTGTTTAAATTAGCGGCGAGTAAGGCGGCGCACAACTCGAGTCGAGGTATAGTAGTCGAGTCAATGGGTGCTACCCTAGACTTAGCGCATAACAGCCTCACCATGACGTCACCGTTCTCATTAGTCGACCGAAGATAGACGCACGCGCCGTATGCGCTCTGCGAGGCATCGCTAAACGTATGCATCTCCACTGTGGTAGGTAAATTGCATAACACTAGTCGTGGAATCTGCAAATTTTGTAGATAGTTAATACTAGTGGAATACCGCTCCCACTGGTATTGTATTTCGCGTGGAACTAATTCGTCCCAACCGATCTTTAACTGCCATAGTTTTTGAATTAATATTTTAGGCTGAATTATTACTGGACTTAAAAGACCTAAGGGGTCAAATATTTTAAATGAATTTGACACTATGCCACGTTTAGTTATTTTGTTATTATTAATAGTAAAATCTTTAGATGGAAAAAATAAGCAATCAGACTTAGGTGTCCAGCCTAGCCCGAGCGTACTTGATGACTCACTTATTGTTAAATTATCTTGAATGTTTATGTCGGAATTATGAAATAAATTAGGTAAATTACTTTTATATTTTCGTAAATTAAAGCAACCTAATGATAAAGCTTTAGATACCTCTCGTTGTATATAGCGTAACTCGTTCTCATCGTTCGATCCCGTTATCAAATCGTCGACGTAAAAATCATGAACTATTATAGTTTTAACTAATTCGTCGTTATGCTCTTCTCCTAATTGCTTTAAGCACCGTGTACTCAAATAACTCGCGCTTGCGGTACCGTAAGTGAGAGTATTTAACTGTAGGGTTTTGATGGGCTGCGACTCGTCTTCTCGCCACAAGATAAGCTGCAACCTGCGATCTTCGTGGGCCACCTGGACCTGTCGGTACATTTTTTCCACATCACCGGTAAGTATGTACTTGTACAGGCGCGATCTTATCAAAATGGAAAAAAGCGAATCTTGCACGGTCGGGCCCACCATCATTATGTCGTTCAGAGAGTATCCCGACGAAGTAGGAGCAGAACCGTCGAATACCACTCGCAATTTAGTCGACTCACTATCTTCTTTAAACACAGCTTGATGGCATAAAAAATAAGATAAATCAGGTTTGTATACAGGTGAAATTGAGAGATGTTTCAAATCCGAGTACTCTTGAATAAATTTGGTGTATTCTGTTTTTAGATTAGGATTTCGTTTAAACCTTTTTTCCAGGTTTAAGAATCGTTTTTTAGCTAGACCGTGTGAATCCCCTAGGCAGTCCGGGGTATCGACTAAAGGTAGTCTCACACAAAATCTACCGTTGCTTAGTCGCTTAGTATTTTGTAAAAAGTGTCTTTCGCATGCTTCGTCCGCTTCGTTTAAAGCAGGCTTGCTGGTATTTGGAACTTTCTCAATTTCCCAAAAGATCGGTAACATTTTGTCTATTTCGCTGTGTGTTTTATTTCGATAAGAAATTATGGAGTGATTGCATTGGATGTGAGAGTGTGTGTTTTGTTCATGTATGTTTGTTGTGTGTATAGGACCTGAGATTAGCCAGCCTAGTTTAGAACTTTGTAGTTTAGGATTGTTTGGACCGAGAGATTTTTGCTCACTCCCTAGGACATCCCAGAAGACATCAGCTCCAATCAGCACGTCGATTGGCGCCGGCTGGTGGAAGCTGGGGTCTGCGAGGCGAATGTTGTCAGGTAAGTATAAATTTTGTATGTTAATAGGTACCTTAGGTAGATTACCCGTCAATTCATTTAGTACAAAACACGAAAAACCTATTTTGAATGAAGTATGTAACGACTTTAGTTGTACGTTACACTTTTCTACAATGTTATTAGAACAATTGTTGCCAATCCCAATTACCTTTAACATGTTAATAGGGATAGAATTTAAGTTTAACCTTTCTTTTAGTGATTTAGTTATGAAGGAGGACTGGCTCCCACAGTCCAGCAAAGCACGTACTTGCTCGGCTCTGTTAGTTGTTGGATTAGTGATCTCAATAATTGCAGTTGATAACAGCACTTGTGTGATATTCTGTTTTGTGAAATTGACAAAAGTCTCAGGTTCGATAATCTCAACGTTACTTGAAATTTGATTTTTAGATGGGCTATGCAATAAACTATTGTGCCTCTTATTACAATCCCTACACGGACCTCTGGTGCAATCAGCTTCGGGGTGACCTTGTCTCAGGCAATTAGGACATAGTCGATACCTTTTAACGTGCGCCCACCTATCTTGTATAGATAAATTCCGAAAAGTGACACAATCATAAATTCTGTGATTGTCGCCACAAATTATACATAAAAAATTACTTGATTTATTTGTAGTTGTAGATGCAGGATAAGATTTTACATGTTGAACCTGATTAGATTTTTTGTAATTATTGTTACTATGTGTTTTGTGATTACTGTTACTTAGTGCTTTATAATTATTGCTATTTTGCGTAGACTGTAAATTTCGCGATGTAGTTGGATGATTTTTATTACTATTTTCGTTTTTGTTACGATTTAATGACTCTAAAACGTCGGCGCGATCATTTAAAAATTTATAGAATTGCTCTAAGGTGGGACAGTTCCGTAATGAATTTCTGTACTCTTCCCACTTCATCAATGTTTGGCTGTCAAGTTTGGAAGACAACATAAATATAACTAGAACGTCCCACTTGTCTGTGGGCTGCCCTAGGTTGGCTAACGCACGCAAATTCTTGGTCACGTGATCTATTAAGAAACGTAATGATTTCTCCGATTCGCGAGTGACTTGAATATTAAATAATGCATTGAGATGATGATTGGTAAGTAGCCGTGTATTGTCATATCTGTCGCGAATCAATTTCCAAGCGAGCGTATAATTAGCTTCCGAAATTTCTAAATTAGAAATTACTCTAGCAGCTTCGCCTTCTAAATACGAAACAAGATAATGAAATTTGTGAATAGGCAAGATGCGTGTATTTTTGTGAATTAAACTTTCGAACGTATCACGGAACTCCAACCAGCGGAAATACACTCCGTCAAATTTCGCTATTTGTATTTGTGGCAATTGAAATCCAATATTATTATTACTACTATTGCTATCAACATTATGTTGAACAATTGGAACCGTATTAAATTTATCAAATAACGTTTTAGCCTTAGCAGTAGTGGTGAATAAGTCTCCTTCTACTGCTTCTCGCTCGTCGAGTTCTTCATCAAGTGACTCCGAATTCAGTACCTCTATCTCATTCTGCAACTCATCGAATTTGGCCGCTAACGTTTTAATTCGATTTATTCGAAGGGACAGTTCAGCCAGTTCGACGGCCGTCAAAGAAGTCCTTTGGCTTAGGGTATTTAAATAATTTTTACATTTGGTCACTTGGCCTTTGATTGAAGAACGCTTTTTCATTAGATGACATAACTGACGAGATGTTTTAAAATCAGTCTCCGGAGAAGCCATAGTTAATGGATATTTAAATCAGCGCAGGTAATTATAGAATTTGTAATCTCACGTTCCTCGCTTCTGACAGTCGCCGCTATGGGAACCCGGTCACACGCACAGCTGATAAGAGAGGAAGCCGGCCGGTGGCTCACGGAGTACCGGACGCGGTGTTGTTAACGAACAGCTCACTGCGCGGCGCGTAGAACACCCTGGAATTAGTCGGCGGAAACGGTCACTGATATGTGAAATGACTATGTGGAAATATGTATAAATTTAATATCTAGAATGTACAATAATGCACGAAAATGTAGGTACGCTACGCACCAACCCAGAAAAACAACTAAATTTAATTTATATTATGTAATGAATAAAATTTGTAAGTTGTAAATAGTTTTAAAAGTATATTTACACTATGATAAACCTTTATGAATGAGTAAACCTTAATGATAAATATTGAATGTATGGGCACGCCTTGACTTACATGGAAGATTGCGTCACCGATTTAGGTAAAAATAACGATTATCGACTAATGAATCCACTGTTTTAATAAGCATAGAATATTTGTCGCCTTGTAAAAATGAATGAGGTAGGAAATACGTGGATTGGAACATGTACCGTTATGGTTTAAGGTGATGAGGTTATAAAAGAGGTTATGAAGGATGGACACTTATCTTATATTCGACGCTGACACCCGACGTGATGCTTTTGCTGCTTCACTGCTTCGGTCATCCGCTATCTTTCACCTTTGCTCCAGCCACCCAGGAAGGAACATGACAATTATTTTTCAATTTCGTAAAATTCCACACCGTTACGTGGTTTGATCTTCTTGTAATTATTTTGTTGTTCCCCTCTTATGGTCCACCAAATTTATGTCTTCGATGACATATCGTGCCACAAACACTTAATTTCGTTTATTTTATTTGTATGTCGCCCGATAATTGAATAAGAAAAAAGGACTTTAAAAAAGAACAAGCCATTAGCAATGGTTCCACACAATGATCTGCACTGAGGGTAAATTTATTAGAAAAAAACTTAAGCACTATTGTCAATCGTGCGCCTGTCACTCCCGCGCGTAATCCTTTCACTCTATACGTTGCCACTACGCTGGCTCTAGGCGCTTTGAAGACGCAACACTTATAGTTTTGTATACCTACCTAAATAGCAATATTACGCAGATGAGCTTATTTGTACGTGCATAATGTAGTGTTGAAAACCTGTGTTCGACGGAAACTGGTTCCCTTCGTCGGCGCACGACCGTGTGAATGATTGTGATGGATCTTCTCATATCCCCCCCCTTCCCCCCTCTGCCGACTAGGTGGTATGTGCGAACGTTTTAGGTATTCAGTGCGGTTCGGACGGACAACCGTTGATGCCATTTACTACAACCAATTATCATAGTTATGCATTGTTTCGACTAATTGGGAGATTTTAATTTTTGTTGCTAGGCGGTGTTCATGGGAGATTTTTTGGTGTTTTGGTTCGAGTAAATTACGCTGACGTGGGTGTTAATGAGTCGTGAATTATTTTTCTTCATTAATCCCTCATCTTGTGCTAATTTCTAATGCTTGTTGTCTCTCATATTTCATACTTATTGCCTGTCAAGACAATATGTTAGATGGTAAAGAATGAGTTATATTACCTTAGGCCATAGAAACTGACCGGAAGTGGTCCACGTCACCGCTCAGCTTGAACAGGAAACAGAGGAAGGAAATCAACATCTTCCCGCGTTAATAAGTTGCTCAAACTAGTGGTGACGTAACGGAACGACCTCGCCGGGCTCATTGGCACAGTTGGGCACGCCAACCGTGTCACGAGTTCCCGCGGGTTCGGCTCTAGGGCTGCTTGTTGCTAGAGATACGTAACCTAAATATGTGGATACTCTTTAAGACTATTAATATTTGTGGGTCATTGTCAGAAGAAATATAAATGATAAGGAAATCGTTTTTTAAAGCTATAAGCGGACTTGGTGGCCGTTGTTCAACAAATAATGTTTTTAATTAAAATTGGTCCAGCGAATTAGGAGTTGAGTGACGATTACACAGTATAGATAGATGAAATACGAATGTACCGTTTAGGCGAGCCAATAAAGGAAATCATGTTTATTACTAATATTACCTACTGCTTCTTTAGGAAAACTATTTATTGTAATATTTTAAGCTTTGTCAGCATTCTGGACATCATTTGAAAATTCAGAAGATTCTAATGAATTCCGTTGAACCGGCAACCCTATTCGGGTCGGCCGGCATCCCGCAATAATGGACTGAAATATAACAAGACGCGCTCGCGGTTCCGATCCAACCGTTGGCACATCTTCACCGAATATTAATCGGAACTGCCTATGGAATTAAACTCGAAGTGCGTTACCCAGACGCGACGCATGTTCCGCTTCGTAACAGGTTTAGAAGGATAGCACTTCCTCGGTTATATATGAACATAGGTCCAAATGCCCGGTTGTGGCCTGGCCTGAAAGCTGATGCTCTTTTAGCCGGATTTTCTTTTCATCAGGAACAATTGAGACTGTTATGTAGAAGTCGTTATCTTATTTGCATTATAATAAATACTGCTTTTTATTTCTATCCAATCTATTTGAAATCTATATTAATCGTTCAGTTAATATTATAGAGAAAGCTGTGTGTTGTGGCAACAATTGCACGAGAGGGCGCACCGCACGAATCGTGCTGATTTGTCGAAATGAACACGTTGCGAGTTTCCTTTTATTGTTGCCCGTTCACAAAGAACTCTTTTAGACAGAGGCGCAGGCGGGACGATAGGAGATTCATTCCTTTTAGTGACTCCACGGTTTTCGTGTTTGTTTTGGTGGAAACTCAAATGTGGATGCGTGGTTATTTGAGTGCTTGTCCGGCTTGGACTCTTAATGATGATTGTTCTTTCGTGTTTGGGGATGTGAAGCGCTTAGGACCAGGTTTTTGTCCCTCTTGACTACAGTGCGATATGCTTTAGTTTAAACTCACTTCTTCTGGTGGTGGTACACATCTGGTGCATGATAGGCAATGTCGCTATGGCTGATTGTAAGTGTCGAAGAAGTCGAGGATTACTATCCTCAGTAAGCACATTAACTTAGTAAAAGCCTATACACTCACCTTGAAGTATCTCATCTTTCTTGAAGTATCATAGACGACCGGAAATACCAAAAAGTAGGTATTACACTATTTTGTGAAAGGATCGGACACGACCCGAAAATACCAAAAAGTATTGCCAATGCCAATGCTCGAATGAAATAGTGATTGATGCGAATTGCAACGTAGCTTCTAGACAAACGGCAGTAATTCCCCGTATGAACAGTAGGTACAAAGTCTTCGCAACATAATTGTACAGTTAACGATACAACGGTGTCCACAGTCCGTCACAGTCGAGTTTAATTATAACAATTTAAGCAATACACGTGCCTTAACAGTCGGCCGCGCCGATCGCGATCCAGTTATCAGCTGTGTTATTGTTTAGGTGCGCATAAACACCATTATTGAACTGCGGTAAACGTAGGGTTGCCGCCCCATACCTGTGTTTGGTTTTGTAAGTGAGGGTCTATTAATTTCGTCAGGTTTTCCGGGGGACTGGGGCTAAGTTGAAATGAATCTCATCTCAGTTTTGAGAGCGTGGAGTCTCGGCGAATAATACGGTAATGTTATAGTAATGTTTGTGCCGAATTTATTTTACAAATAACTATACGAATCCTCTGGTTCTTGAGGTAGTCGAAGCTTTGTTTTAGGGACCGACATCTTCTCTCATTTATTGAAAGTGATGGGTATTTTTTTTTCAATTGTAACTGGATGTGGGTTATTTGGCTTCAGTTTTACACTTTCATTTAGTATGATTTAAATACTAATTGTGTCGAGTTCTGCTATCAGGGCTTCCACTGTCGTAGATTTCGTCAATGTAGTTCTACTACACAGTCTCTACTATCACAGATTTAGTGAACATATACTAACGCTAAGTAGGTTAGGTAACCCCATCGACAGCCCTATGTACACGTGCAAACCTTTCATTCTAGGTGTGGGAAATACCCTCACGGCGCGGCGCTTAGCGTGACCGGCTTATTCAATCATACACGGAACTGCGGTGTCGCCTGTTAAATTAACTAACTTACATATTTAGTTAATAAGATGACTACCGTTTTCTAACAATTTGAATTTAATCCACTTTCGTGAGTAAACATTTGGGTGAAAGAGTTTTGGTAGCGACCAGCGCTAATCTAAATATTGTTCTAGTACTCGAGTTTTACCAGTTGTTATGAGGGAGATCAAATATTTGCTATTAGTTTAATGTTTAATCGGACTACCCAACTCTTTACAGAAACAATAAGTTGATTGTAACAATATGATTTATTTGTAACTGGTTAAAAGCTTCACACTATTAATGGCTCACTATAGGGCTCGGGTATCTCCTCTTCATAGCGGAGGCTTAGATCACAGACCACCATGCTGCTCCAGTGTCCACACTTCCATTCCATGCCATTCCATGGCTTCCAAGCCATGTCAATCAATTGTCTGTCAACGGGACTTCCCGCCTTCCCAGTATGAGTGTGACGTCTCTGTGTATCAAATGCTTAGTATAGTAGTCTTGGAATGTTTTATTTTTCTAAATTTAATACATTTGTTGCCAAATCTTGTTACTTATACCTGTCTACATTATTCTTAAATACAGAACCAAAGTGGAACTTTTAATGTATTAGTATTATAGTAAGTATAACGCAATGGGTAATAGAGCCTGGGTTACGTACGAGTGAGATCTTCCACATGGTAGAAGTGTGGATGCATGTTTTAATTTATAAAATCTTTCCAACAGGGTTTATCACTCCGGCGAGAAACTAAGCTAATAGAGTGGTCGGTTCGCGCTCACTATTAATTTTTCTAGCTTTCAAACATATTGCCTTTAAATATTTAAGAAGAGATTCTAACGCTACCTACAAGTATAATACAACGTTGCAAGCCATTTATTCTTCAGGTGCTAATTTTAAAAAGAAACGATTTTCAGAAGTAAAAATATAAAGACACTAAAAGACCGGGCTGATGTTGTTCTGGCATATAATGATATGTGCTTTGTTTCTTAAAATTCGTTTTAAATTTTCACACCCGTACGCTATGATTAAGAAGAATTAAGTTAACACTTGACACTTTACTTTCCCAGATAATAATATGACGTAAATGGATTGAATAAATCGTATACGTCCATAAACCCTGTATATGACGGCACCATCATATTGCACCATTATTATGCTATATCAAACATTGACATTTAATGCGTTTCTAAGAAAACATTGAAAGGGGGGGTCCCCTGTTCATTTCCGCCTCGATGTGCGGTTCGCGGTATAAACATTATGAGGCCAGTTTTTGTGTCGTT
>LGAG01000020.1:651493-668959 GCA_001278395.1 Lerema accius
CTTAAACGTTCGTATTTACAGGTGTAAAATGTAAACGTGATGTAAGAAAATTATAGGTGTTTCGTTTTTGGAACAGAGTTTTAAGGCACATGTATTGGGGTGCTTTTTAAAATTGTACGTTTCAACAAAAATCATACAATTGCTTAATTTTATTTTGTTACTACTCTAAGGAGTTTTAATAAGAGATTGTGTTAAAAATTACGTGTAGGCATTCGGTTTCATTTATTTAAAGTATTTTAATGCAAAAAAAACATATCTCAAAAATATCTGATAGCTGATTAATTAACAATTAAATTAAAAAAAATAACGATTGTTAGGATAATTTTTTCTTTAACTCATTGTTTACATTTTATATCTACAAAAATATGAATAATCTCCATGAATTGCTGTTGCAATGATCGTGAGTGAAAGTTGGTTATCTTCTTCCAAAACAGGATCTCTGGATTTTATACTCTATTTCTTTCGTAATAAGGATCATATTTGTATAATCTTAAAAATAAATTTTCAAAACGGTGTAATAACATGATCATAATAATCATCATTATCACTTAATGATTTATTTTTTTATTTTTCGTTTTTTATATCAACTTCACTCACTAGATTTGCGTTTGTTGATTGTAGTAGTCGTATTTACGCTATGGATGTGTTTCATATATTTTTTTTAACCCTTATGTTTACTAAATGCGAATTTGTATGAATCGACAATAAACAATTTTATAACGTTTATACAAAGTTTTTACGCCCTTTTTATTCTGTAGCTTGCCCTTATTCATTGTAACGCATGGTCTATTTATTTTTAGTATCTGCGACCATTTTTAAAATAATTAAAATTGGAACTAAAATTACAGTAAACTTCTCTTTCGAATTTTGTTTTTCTTTAAGTGTTAAAGAGAAAGGGGTTATACTGTTAGAATTAAAACATAATGTATTTTTAATTACAATTACTATTTTAAAAGTGGTTGCAGTTTTCTTAGTGATTCATATAAATTATGTATTCTATTTATTAGATCCCTTTTCATATGAGGTAGCCTGTAATAGACAGTTCAGATAACACGAATATGATTCACTTCACCTTTAGCTAATCCCCTTAATAGATATAGGACCTTAGTCACATAATGTATCATGTAAAGTTAAAGTTAATTAATTGTAGTGTATTACACTACAAAATCCGTGACGCAGCCAGAATTACACCTTCATGGTTTTAATTACGGTTTTGGGTAAATCTGTATGTAAGTTTTCTTTCAAAGTTGGTTCTTATTGCAAATTTCGCCCCCCTACAATTACCTTGTTTTTATACTCGTATGGTACTCCATAAAAATTGATGTTTAAGTTTCTTTTTTTAATTACATAGTAAAGCGTAATTCTGGCTCGGTTCTACGGACGGTAGAGTGAATTGAGTGTGGAGTTAAGTTAGTGAAGTGTGTATGTCTGTGTGTCCAGTGGGCGCAGTGGGCGCAGTGGGCGCGGTGGGCGCGGTGGGCGGGCGGCTGTGGGGCGAGCGCATGGAGGTGGAGGCCGTGCGGCGCGACGACGACATGCTGCCCGTGTGTCCGCGCCCGCACAGCCCCGTCGCCATACACTAGCCGCCGCCGGGCCGCGGACAGCGACGGACTACGGACAGTGCGCGGGTGTGTGCGAGTGCGCGTGCGCGCGACGTGCGCGAGTGACGCGAGCGGACGACATGCGTTCGACCGACGAACTCGATCCAATATTTATAATTCTATATTTTTATTTAATGCGATAAGTCTGACTGTAAATGGGATACGTTATGGACGACTAGTTTGTTACGCGACGTAACGTGTATTGTATTATTTTTGTTCTTGAATCGCTTCACTCGACAGTACTTAGGAGGTCCGCGGGACCCGACGCATCGACGGCATGAAAGCTAGGTTTTTTTATTGTTACGCAATGCATATCAAGGACGCAATATGGTAGAAAATAAATATTGTAAATAAAAAAAAAATTAGGAAACCGACTAATAATGGATACAGACTGCAACCTTACCGGATAATCTATAGTTTAGTTAACGTATGCTAGTTAAGCTTCCCTCGGTTTACTATCGCAAGCTTTATATTTTGTAAAGTGTCGGCAACTGACGACTGAACGACTGAAGGGCCAATCGGAATTCCGTTTTATCGACGCGATCGAATATTGAAATAGATTTTGAACATGTATTTTTTGACTGCACAAATTTGATTCGATCCGACGATCCCGACTCGCATCGAATCGTTTGAAACTTTGCCCTCGCATTTCAGAGTTGTTGTATATTGTAAAGTGTTTTATTTGAATATCTCCAATGTGACGACGGATCGTGTCGTGTCCTGTGAAGTTATTTTGTGAGCCGCTGAATTGTTCAGGCGATATGTAAAACAGAGTATCTATAGTGTATAGGTGAATCTATAAAACACAAAATGTACTTGTAGGTTACGGGAATGTTGAATCGTATATAAATAAATTTTTGGGTATTCAGATAGGAATTAATAAAATTGAATTACAAATACTGACTCGTTCAACCTTTTTGGATTTGAATCTACAATAGAGTAACCTCATCGCAACAGACTGGACGTAACGTATTAATGTAACGAAGATATTTTGTATAGCGAACACTATCACTGCCTTATTGTGCCGACTGCTGACTGCGACTGCCGACTGCGACTGCAACTGCGACTGCGACTGCGACTGCGACTGCGACTGCGACCGCCGCGACCGCAGACCGCCGAGGCCCGCTACTCCCCGCGGTGACGTCACGATCCTAGTGTTGTATAAACAACTTTTAGAATTTTTTATAAAAAATTCACTCACGACTACTCGATGGCTTTATGCGTTGATATTGATAATATTGCATTGTGATAGTGGTGATGACGTTTTACCTAAATCAAAGAGATGTCCATAATATTTTGAATATTGATGACGTAGACATATTTTAGACTGATAATTCTACTTAAGATACATTTAACTGTTAGGTACTGGTGAACCATTCAACGCAGCCGAATTTAAATTGAAGATTGTAAACCTCGTTCAAATGTTTAAAGGATAATAAGTAATGTACATGTGTATTTAATTAATTAAGTAGCGCGAGTGGCGGGCCTTGGACGCGGCCGCTTCGCTCTGAACTCGATGTGGTTTAGTTAATGACTAATTTATCAATTGTTTATTGTTTGACCGACTGAAACGTTCTGTGTACCGTTCAGAGCGAGGTTGCCGCCATGATGTGATACTAACGCCGCGCACCGCTCACTCACGGGTCATTCCGGCAACCGATGCTCGGGCTGAGGGTTGACGCCGTAACCGTGCTAATTTTAAAACATTTTGTGGTTGCAACGCAATAAGAAATAATAAAATTATTATGTGTAAATAAATTTAAACGTTAACCCTAACTGAACATTATGATGGAAGCGAAATGAGCAGTGAGTGTGATGTGTGAGGTTGAACAATCATCTAACAGTTGAAATTGCAACCGATTGCAGAGTTTTTTCTTTCTGCGAGGTTGCTGTGAGTTTTTATAAGATAATTCCCCCTCCCCCCCCAATAAAGTTGTTTTGACATTGACAGGTGTACGGTCGTCCACTTGTTTGATACATGAAGCAAAGTATGTATTACGTCGACCTCTCGTTGGACTGTACTACCCTCTTATTTATTATTTAATTTCATTGTAGATTTGAATCTATTTCTAATCTCGCTGTTCTGAAAATATAAATTTTTGAAACGTCTGTATAATATATTTACTGTAATACTTTTTTGCTTCATGAGGTTATAGGATCGTTAGGTATATAAGAAATAGGTATGGGAACATAATTTCATTTGATTCTAGGGAAATACGAAACTATTCAATGGGCAGGTTTCCAAATATCTGTAATAACTTAATTGTAATTATCTTAATAACTTTTTATTATTGTAATTGTTGACTTATTTTTTAATATTCCAATTGTTTATCGCTCCGCTCTGTATCGTACTGTGTATGTATTTAACAATACTATTGTTTGTTTATAGTAAATAAATATTTAGTTGAATTGTAATTGAAGTTGAAGACTGACTGGCCGGCGCGGCGGCGGGACGGGACATAGTGGACCGCATCGACTCCGACACTGTTCGGTAGAGGCTCGGTCAGTCTGATAACGATTTAGAAGTGAATGATAATTTAAAATTAGCTCAAATACACGCGACTCGCTTCGGCGGCATCGGTCGTTGTCGTTATTATATATAATTATGTATATATAAGATATAAAGTGGAGGCTTGTCCGTTCCGTTGTTCTCTCGCTGTCGTTATGCGTTGCGATTCGTGTTATTGAAGCCTATAGACGCGGAAATCTGCCGTACCATGCTAGTCTGGAACTGATTGTGTCAACACGGACATCGACTTGAATAGTTGTCGCTGGATCTGGCTTTGATGAGTGGTCATGAGCTCTTCCGTGCTCTGGAGGGCACGCCGAGCGATGATCGACGATTAGGCGTTTTAAGATCTAGCTTCGATGGCAACCGCGGGGGTCATTCATTTATTATGAAGCATTGTTTTAGTAAATATTACCCCTTGACCCTTATTAGCGAAATAAAGCTCTTACCTTTTACTTAAAATAAGCCAAAAATTCCCCCCTCGTAATGCGTGCGTAATACATGAATGGCCCCGACCAGTGTAAGTTGAGCTGTCGCCGGTGGTCGGTCGGAGCGAGGCGGGGCAGTGTTAGCTGGTCGTCGCCTGTATCCAGTTCGCCCTAGACGCGCTTGAGTATGTATAGTATACTATTTATTTACTGTGACATGGTGCGCCGAGAGCATATTATGTTTATTTCCTATCGGATTGTCAGTTTGCAGGAATGTCAGGCACTGTAACAATAAAAGGATAGAGCTTTATGTCACTAAGTTTTGTATTTTAAATCAATAAACGATAGCAATGACTTTGAATTTTTATTGTTCAGACCCGACGCGATGACGGCACTGGAATAAAATGAAATGTTGCTCTAGTTCGTTTTGTTTTATTTTTTATCCCCTTAGCCCCTTGGAAACAACGTTGATAGATCATACGTGCTTAATGTGTGGCGCATTAACATTTTCTTAGGTGAACTGTGACATGCTACCAACGATGTCATGACCACTAACTACTCAAAATATAGAAAACCCACAGACCAAAAAATATATAGACGCAGTCTTCAAACCAAAAAAGCATGGTAGGGAAAAGAATAACAAATGATAACGTTTCCCGGTACATTGCTCGGCAGACCGTGCTCGGTGACATACGTCAGATCGTAAAAAAAAGAAAATGATCTCACATTTTTGTTCAACACTGAGTCTATACATTTTTTGGTCTGAGAGGTCTTACTTATACACTTCTATTAGCTACAAAATAGATTATTGAGAAGTATTTTTAAGTATACCCCGTTTTTTTCGTCGTGACATAAATTGTAAACAATCTTGGCACAACTTTTATTTATTTTATTAATTTAAAAAAATATTTAGAAGTATACACAACGTTATTTTAACATTAAATTATTGTTGATTCTTTAGTTTTTTTTTTTAATTTGTGTCTGTCTTATTTTTAAATCGATAATTACAATAAAAAGACAGTGTAAGATTGTGTACCTTTTATATCACGACGAAAAAAACGAGGTAGGTATAAGTAATTACAATACAAAGTGGATTTCGGCTTCCTCTAATAGGCCTCGGATATATGACTACACCGTGCTCAATAATGGGCCCTTTAGATTCAACGTACGTAGTGCCCATAGCTTGTACCGAGTTTGTTTTATAGGTATATTTATGTGCTATGTTAACAACTCAACGGATAGGTGGCGCTAGTAAAATAACTGCTGAAACACGCAATCTAGACTCCTTGCAAAATGTTTAAATGATCTCATCTAATTGACATGGTTTATCGTTGAATGAAACATCCTAACTGTTCTTTCTAACAGTTAAAATAATTTTTGGATAGGTGTGGTACTCTTCCTAGTACTGCCTTAGTTATTACATTAACTGCTACTACATTAGTTAGGATAGGATATTAATGCATATTCACTTGGGCTAATGTCTGCTAGGAATGTCTTTAATATGTTGGTGTTAAAATAAGGTATGTATGGTCCATGTTTCTCTTGAAGTATTTTCCTCAGAAGCAATATTAATGTCCAAGTATTGTGATATGCTAACCCCTTAGTATGTCTTGAAAAGTAGCACTCAAAAGATAAGAGTAGATTTTAAGATTAGAAAATATTATTTAAATTACATAATATAATTTAGTTTCCTTTTAGTAGTATTGCTGAAAATTTAGCATTATAAAGTATGTTGATTTGTATTGGTAGAAATACATAGTATTAGTTCTGAGGGAAATAATACTTCATGAGCAATAAATTGCTTAACAGTAATTTTAGCACATACAAACTAGAGCCAGAGTTCCTCACCTGAAGTATTATCCCCGTAGGGTTAAATCAGCTATTTTAGGGGGCTAATGAAGGACGAAATTACTAGGATCGTAAAATAAAAGATACACAAAAAGGTTACTAAGTATTGTTTCTTTTGATAACATTTTAAAGACGGGGTAAAATCGGACTTCTCATAGGTCACAGGGATTATGAAAAGGTTAGGAACCACAAAACTAAGGTTTAAACAAAAGTACTCTTTATTGTAAGCATAAGCCCGAATTAGTATGTATTACAGTAACGGCGGTACTAGAAAGAGTACCTATTTAAAAATTATTTTCTGTTAGAAAGAACAGCTCGGATCTTTCTTTCAACAACCGTGATAATTCGGCGAGAGTTCATTTTATACATCCTCCAAGGAGTCTGGATTGCGTGTTTCAACAGCCTTTATAGCGCCACCTACCTGCAGATTATGATGTTAGCAAAGCATAGAGCCTCGGTAACCTTGGTACGAGCTAAGGTGACTACGTACGTTCAACCTAAAAGGGCCCTTTATTGAGCATGGCTGTCCGCAGAACAACGAATAATAAAATTCATAGTTCTTTCTTCCGTGTGGCTGTCATAAGGCAGGTTCCTCTTTTTTAACTCCTATTCCTATCTTAACTTCATAGTGTTAGCAAAGCTCAGACAAATAAAAGTCGAAATCACAACTGCCTATTAAAGGTCGTGGCTTCGTGCCTATTAAAGGTCGGGAGTATCTCATGTTAAAAAGTAAGGGATCAGTTAAACTATACGAGAAAAACTATGGTGCAGAACAAAATCTGTTCAGCTTTCTACTATCATAAATACGTTTTATTATAAAGCTAATAGATGGCGCTTATTTAAAAATTTGAACAAATAGAAAGAAGGTGTGTAGTTACGTTAGTCAACAGATGGCACCACCCGTTTACTGGAACATGTTTTTATTTACCGGAATAAATAACATACTATTTTACCCCTTCGTCGCTATGATTTTTTTTTAATTGCACCTTTGAAGCATTATTTTTCAACGGGGCTGCGTACGGACCTACGAGCGGACTTTGCAAAACCGCAAAATAGAGAAACTTTGAAAAACTAAAACCAGGGTAACTAAGCATTGAAAAATATTAAAAAAAAATTAAATATTTATTAAGGTTATTTTTATATTTATTACATATCGTGCTATATCAAAAAGTGTTAATTCAGTCCTCTGTAAGTCTGTAACATACGTATATAATTGACCGGTCTCGTTGAAGTCTCTTTGAACTCATTGTCTCCGGTATATTGGTTCTAAACTTACGAGTATCAATGCAACTCAATGTAATAAAGTCGAGAAACAGTTGCACTTGACAAAAATTACTTTTTGCTTTTTTACAAACATTTCTACCAATCAGGCGCATATCATAATTATTTACTAATATTTAGTTTTTAAATCATTGCAGATCAATTTTTATAACTGTCTCGTGAACCGCCCTCGCTTTGCTTCGGTGGACCTTTACCTGCTATACCGCAGGGACAAAATCGTTTGCTAGGATAAAAAGTATTTTACATAACGACCCTTCATAATAAGGTACAACAATGCCAACTTTTGTTTATTATGACTAATTTTTTCATACCTTGGGTTACATTATTGCATTTTTATTAGGGATCCAATTTTTTTTTAATGTAATATGAGAACAGATACGGCATTGTAATGGTGAAATAATTTGTGAAATCGATTCAGTAGTTTTAATGGGAAACATTACAAACATACATACAAAAACATAAATATTTCCTCTTTGCATTAGTATAGAAGAAAGTTTCTTGCAGTTCACAAATTATATTTATTCTAAGTAGCAAAATTGGTTGCAAAATTTCGTCATCACCTCCATCGCTCCGATAGCCGTGATCGTCTAGTGGTTAGGACCCTACGTTGTGGCCGTAGTAACCCAGGTTCGAATCCTGGTCACGGCAGTGATACCCACTGTCGCGGCGGAGCCTTTCTTTTTTTAATTGTTTTTCTATATTCATTACATACAGGCATAAAAGTAATGCTCATTATGCAGTTGTTAAAAAAAATGGTTTTCAAACCGCATTTGGTACTATAATTTTATTCAATAATAAATAAATTATAAATGTTATCAAAAATTCAAAACTCATTTACGATTTTTTTTACATTGTCTTTGTAATTGCTATTTATATTTTTTAATCTATTGCATATTTCGTTTATAAAAAATGTACATAACTGCCATCTGTGATCACTTTGGGAACTTGTTGAAACGAACCAAAAGTGGTGCTGTATCTCGAAATACTCGTTATCAATATAGTTCCAACAATTAACACAGATGGCGTTACACGTATTTGTTTTGGTACAATACGCACCGCAGCTGTTCGCTATCATAGAAATCTGTGAGAGAAAAGGAGTGGTGATTAGGCCGTCTTTCGCGAAAAATTACGTTTTTTAAATGGTTCATGGCCACAGACGGACTTGTGGTCGATAAATGTGAAAGAGAAATTGGTGCTGCATAGTGTGTGTTGTTGTCAGTGCGTAAAAACATGATGAAACTGTGTAATTAACGATGTAAACGTTGATGTGACGTTTACTAGAGTTTTGTATGTGTGCGTGTATCGTTCGTGTAGCATTGCCGTTGGTTGTTGAAGCGAATCTTGTAACGGGAACAGAATGCTACTTGGGTAAGTGAGTGATATTGTTTTGGTCGGTGGTTGGTAACCTAACCTCTGACCTGCCGAGATGGTCACGCGGGCATTGGTTTTACATTCATAGATTATTATTATTATGCCGCTGACCTCAATACTTGACGGGAATCATACGTTTTACATAGCCTTTAGAACTTTAGGAAGCGTAAGTTTTGAGTGACTATTTTAAAATTTTTTTTTTGGTCAATCTATGTTACGGATTGTGTTCGTATTGTTACTTTATGCTTGTCCTTACGTAAATATTTTTATTAGGTTTACTTACCCTACCTATGCTTTAGGTAAAAAACATAAAAAGCAATTAAATTGAATCACAAACCACATTGTTACTTTGAAATAAACAGCTTAGTAATAAAAGCTTAATTACCAATGTTCACTTCGTTACTTAGGTACAATTTTCTGGACTTATATTTTAATTTTAACCAAAGATCCTAGCTAGTTAATAAGAAGGTTGGTATCTAGGTACGTAGTTACCTAGGCAATAAATCAGGATCGTTAAAATATTTTCCTGGTACATACCTACAACATAATATTTTTGTCGTAATTAAATAGATAGGTATGTGCTAGAAATCTCTTACAAAGTACCTACTAATTTGCTACCATATTTTATAATATCTACCTTAATCACCGTATCTAGATTGGTCAAAAGAATAATTAGTCACTGTCTAGTATTTGCGTGCGTGAGCTCATCTTCCTATAGGTACTTACTAAGTAACATTGTAAGATAGTGTGTTTGGTCAGTTGTATAATTTACGAACAATACTCGTGGACTTTTTTATTATTATTCTAAGAAAATACGTGACTACCTCTGTATCCACACCTTTTACACTATAGGTACATTCGAAAATAAATCTCTATAATTGTAATATAAAGAGAAAACCCCGGTAAGTATCTTATTAAGTTATTAATTAAAGTTAATTACATTTACATACACGCACTATTATCTTGGTAATAAACACGTATTTAATATGATAAGATAATATTAATAAGCCTATCTTTCTTTCGTATGTAATATACTTAATAATGGTTACCTATACGGAAGACTGATCAATATTGATAAGATTACAAGAAATAATTCGAGTACCAGAAACAGAGCATTGCCATTAAAACTTAAAATATCTAGTTGAAATTAAGTGAAATAACTAACTTGACTAAATAATTAAAAAGCAACTAAGTAAATGCACTATGTTATAGATATAAGTATTTATGAAATCTAAATTTTAACTTAAAGCATTACCTAACTGGATGTTGACCAAAAAATTGTGCATTTTTAATTTATAATCTCCGAGGCTAATTATTTAAGTTTTCACTAAATTTCACCTAATTCGTGGTCGAATAACTCTAAACTTTTAATCTGTAATAATATTAGGGACTTTATTAATTACACTCCTAATTGCAAAAAGCGAATAGATATCTTTCGCATTGGTGAAACAGTTGCAATATTTACTAAATAAACATCAACAGTTAATTAGTATTTATCAGAACAACGTTGACACAACTAATAGCTACAAATATTTAGAAGTTATGCAAATTAAATCCGGTATGCAAATTGGTTTAACGACTCCTAAACATTAATAAGAATAACATCTGACTAACATAACAATCTCGACAACCGGTTTTGAACTTGATCAGTTGCTAAACGCTGTATTTGATTTAGAATTTCAAATGTGGCTATTATATTTTGTATTCTAGCGACTGCTAGCGATATAATAGTTTGACAGATCTCTATTTATATACAAGTATAGCAAAGGTTTGGAATAAATATACTACGTCTATAATTTTATAACTACTAACTACGCTGGTCCATTACCTTTGTTAGGGTTGGGCCCCTGGGCAAGGGCCCTATATGTACTTATAGTAAAGACGCCACTAGAGTTACCGTAATAATATAATAGTTAAGGTACCTAAGATTTTAATGCGGATAAATTAATAATAATGCACGAGTTATTTCTGTTCAAACAATCACTTTGATTGACATAAATGCAAAACGCATCTGGTTCTACATAACGCAGTACAGAAACCTGACGTTCATGTTGACGCCTTGTCGGTAACGAGCAAAGAGAACGCGTTAAGCCTTGGACGTGGGCGAGATAATTAGTGGGCAAAATTTAACCAATTACGACTAACCTTGGACCCTTTGAACGCAGTTTGTTAAATTTACAAGTTCTTGCTGCAGTTTTAATATAAAAACTACAAAGGTTTAGAGCGTTGTGTGATGAAAAATGCAGTCTTTTTTGTAGGATTGTTTAAACTTTTGGAATGATAATTTTGTATCTTCTTATGTATATCTAATCTTGGAAAATTTAATATTTATTCGCATTAAATTTTTAGTTTGATTAGTTTCTTAAGCCTTCTAATATTAGGTGTCCGTGCAAAACCTTTTTGGTGAGTGAGTTATCCGTTATATCCAGAAAAATTACCTTGACACTGCACGTCACCATCTTTCATTTTGAAACGTTTTTTGTAATCCGGCAAAATTTTTCGTAATCAGACAAAACGTGTTTCAAACATTGTTAGAACTGTATTTAAAAAGATCAGGCGTAAATCTAGCAATATGTCCAATAGAAAGCCTTCGAAGATCATAAACGAAGCTCGAAGTATTTCTCGGAGTCCAGAGGCTTTGCCCGAGTTGGCATTAGCGGCGATCGCTTCATTTAAGAGGCAGAAAGAAATAGGAGACTTTATGGCTTTCCTCCTCGGAGCGCTAGAAAGGAACTCCGATTGGCTCAACGAGATAGTTGCTAAGCAACGAAACTTTAGGTGCGCTCTGATGATTGGAGCCGGTCCTAATAGGTTTCAGCTTCAGGAGGTGATTTACCCTAACAGTGATCAGAGCAATATCCAGCTCGAGGTAGAATTACGTGACTCCGAAGACCATGACAAGGTGGCCATCGCTGCTCTACTGAGGCTCAGTAACGCAGAGATGGATCAGCTCCTTAAATACATCAAGACTCGATTGTTCGACAATCATTTGCTCAAGGAAGAGCTGCAGAAAGGCAAGGGGTTAGGTTTCAATTTCGCAGTACTGAGACCGATAACGGACAAGCAATACCGAATAATGGAGAGAATCGTCATTGGAAATTCCTCGAAAAATATTCTTCCGAAGAAACACAGCAGGGAAGAGAAATCCTTGGTGCGGCCTCCGTTTAAGAAAGCGAAACGTGTAGCGTAAGTCCCCGGTAATTTAGTTCGATGCAGAGTGAATAATAGTTGAAGATGAAACGCTTAGCGGTTTGCCTACCGCATTGTGACGTGAACCAGTAATGGCTGTAATTTGGGACGACTGAAAAACGCGCGGCTGACGTTAAATTATACTCATTTATGCATTGATCGTTTCCGATTACCCATGATGGATGACTGAGCGGTGCTGGCGAAATACATTATGGTACATTATTTCAATTTCGCATTATCTTGTTACACGTTGTTTGAAATATTAAACAGCTACGGCAGTGTCTGTGTTGTCTTTTATTGATGAAGGATAAAGTGACAGGTAGATGGTTCTTAGGATCGTTTCAATAAAGCTGTCCATCTTCATTGGGTGATATGGATTTGTTAGGCAATTTGATGACCGTGTGCCGGATTCTGCTAACTCTATGAATTTCACTATTGAAGTTCTATTAAGACATGATTACAATTCAGTTATCATGTGACACATGTATTCAATAAAAACAAAGAAAGAAAAATTGTTGTAATCGAGTAAAAATTATACAATGACAGAGGCTAAAGATTTGTGTGTCTTAGCCGCTGTAATCTTGCCGATTTGCTTATTGACGGTACATAAATCAGTTTAAGGCAACCGGTACCAGTCCGGCCTAGCCGCTCCCGACCCACGACGGACCGGCCGCTCCTTCCAACCGGATTACGTTGCGTAATTGGCGTAATAGTTGTGAGATTTATTGTCAGATTTATGAGTTGCGTAATAAGCCCTTTTTGTGTTTATAGACTTTTTAGGATTCCACTTGGAAAAATATTAGGAATCATATTTCTAACTGGGCTTCATACAACTCTCCTATCCATCTCTCCTAGACGTAAAGCGTTGTCTTTTGACGCGATAACTTTTTTTTTTTGTAAAAAAATTGAATAGATACCGAAAAACAAACAATTAGTTTAAACGTAAACACATAATATTAGGGATCCTTATTTATGGTTAAGATGACAAAAATTGTAATCAGAAATATAAGGTTTAAAGCAAAAATAAATATTACGAAGTTTTGTTATAGGTACTTAAGCTTTATTTGTCACTGAATGAGTATATAAAAAAAAAAAAAAATTATAATATTCTGTGGTTATGCTACAGAACCCTTCTGCACGAATACGACTCGCAATACCAATTTCTTTTTTTTGCCGAGGCGCCCACATACGTTGATTTGACTACTAAATTCAGCAAGGATTTATAGCCCATATATTGCCTACCTTTCTGTCTGCGTACCAAACAAAACATTTTTTTGTAAAAATACCCGCAGCAAACGCAACCTTCTTTCGGGCAATTCGTCGTTAAATCTTGTGTCATTAAACTGTGTTTAGGGATCAATTAAACATCCACGTGTTCCCGATCCGGTGACCGATCCGGCGCCTAATGAACCGGTCCGA
This sequence comes from Lerema accius, assembly GCA_001278395.1. Classification (NCBI taxonomy): domain Eukaryota; kingdom Metazoa; phylum Arthropoda; class Insecta; order Lepidoptera; family Hesperiidae; genus Lerema; species Lerema accius. Next base: position 665,140 of record LGAG01000020.1, read on the forward strand.
TAAGTTTGTAGCCGGCTTTATTGCCGCAAACAAATCTTGTTCGTGTTTGTAGAAGGTGATTGATAAACATTCGGGGCTCAATGTTTGTACAGTGGTGTTTGATGTGTGTTTAAGAAGGTATCTATTATTGTTATGCATAAATACGGGTAAAGTAAATATTTGCGCTATTGGTTAGTTAGAGTTTATTAACTAATATTGAACAGGGGCTTGGTGATAGTAGCTAACCAATTATCAACACAATTTCATTTGGTCGAATTAGGTTTCATTCAACCTATACTTAGGGTCGGCTTTTTGATCCGTAGTTAAGGCGACTAATAGTTAAAAATATGAACTCATGATTAAATAAGCGCCTTATTACGAACGATTTAGGGGCTAACTTAACCAGTCAATATTTTTACCCATTTATCGCCGTAACTACGAATAAAAAAATCGACCCTTAGTGACCACCAAATGTCATAAGCATGGTACGTGGAATGGGCATGCAAATGCATGGGTTTCCTCATAACTAAGGAGCCCTAGAGCCATACTCCACCACCCTGCCCCAGTTTTAGTGGGTTTAACAAACAAGCAAAACCAAGTTAGCAACATCATGTACTAGAGTCCATATAAATAAAATTATGTGAGCCAAATAACAAAGGTATCAAATTATTCATAGTGTGAGACCAGGGGACGCGGTGACAGTGTAATCAAAGTTAGAATGGGTGCATTAATGCAGATGCACACGATTTAATGATGCACTCATGTTTCTGTTTATTATCTGCACTGATATTTGAGGTTTGCATGACGAAAATAATTTTGGGTTATATTTTGTGATATCTATAATTTGACGTCCAGTATGTTTCAATGGTTTCCACGTCGGACCGCTGTTTAGTCCTGGGTTCGATTCCCAGTAAGGCCCAAAGAACGATGAGTTTAATTTCTGTTCTCGGTCTGGGTGTGTCATTTGTCTTTATGTATTATGATGTTTATGGCAGCCATCACATAATACCTTATAGGTATTCTAGTATGGGCTAAGTACCTATGATTGGCATTATTTCGTTATTATTTATCTTGTGCTAGGAATTGTTTTAATCTTTTTTATTAATGAAGTAACTCTATGCAGTTGATTTATGTGCTGTATATTATGTATTTCATCATAATTTTCTTACAAATTACATTGATCATTTAATACTTAGGTACTTCCAAAAACCTGAACCACATACCGTATTCATCCATAAGCGACATCAATTTGGCAGTTAAATTAAAAAGTATGACGGAATATTTAACTTTTCCAGATAACTAGGGTGTTATCCTCGTGGCGACGAAACCAGACTGAGATGTATCCGTGTTGTTAGTCACACAGGTCTTTTATTTTCAGTTCCAGCTTCAAAGTTGTCGGGAAGGTTGCAACTTTATTCCAGGAATGTATTTCAGCTGTCACGTTGCCTCTGAGATGTATTGAAGTATGAAACTGTAACTAGGCTAGCGTCTGAAGCTAGACACGAAGGGTTGTTGACATTTCTATTTAATTTTCCACGACTTTACGAAAAGGAGGATAATTTAGAGAGTATGTATGTATGTATAGGTTTTATGGAACTCTGATTATATGTTTAAGAAGTGAAGTGTTTAAGAGAGCCAACTCATGAATAAATGAGTTCGTGTTTTACCACCAATATTTAACATTTATTACACATGGAATGTCATTGAATTTCTAATATGTAATTGTTTTTACTAAGAAATAACTTTCGCAAACAAAGAACAGAGACCTCACCTAAGACAGCCACTCACGAACTTCTAATCAGCTATAACTACACTAAGCTCTAAGAAATACTACAAAGTTTTTGCCTCTTCGACCCAAATAAAACTGGCTAACAAATAAGCCGTTCTGGGCCGTAATATCTCTGGAATTAATTCAATTAATTTGATAAAGAAAAGTGTTTTCGCAACTGAAATTAAATTTTATCGTTGCAAACAGGCGGGTAGAAGAAAAAAGTAGTAAATAAATCCCCGGCCGAGCACAGCCGGACTGACCGCGGGTAGATTAATTTACATTTGCCATTTTATTTCCTGACTGCCTATAAATGAAGTTAACAATACGTAAGTTAGTAATTACCCGACTATAGATACATAAAGGTACAAGAATAAATCATAGCAACACATCTTTTGAACTAACAGGACTAAATTTCGCGGTGTTCTTATTGACTTACTAACCACGATTTTAATAACTAATAGATTTTACTAACCAATTAATAGTATTTATTATAGTAATTTGCGAGGCTTGACAATGCAAACTCATTTGCTATTCCTATTACATAAATAAAAAAATTTTAGATCACATTAGTATTTAAATATATTTACGTTCATTCACACTTACTAGTATTTTGAATTGTGTTTAGTATTCTCTGAAAGCAGTCAGTTAAGACACTGCTTCGAAGAGATTTTCCAAACACGTCACGAAATCCGGGTCTGACTGGTAAACGGACCTAATGGAATCTAGAGCTTCGCAAACACTGAGGCAAATTTTATGAACTCCTTAAGACTCTTTCAATATTAAAGTATGCCTCAAACTTTACTGTCGGCCGGCGCCGGCGTAGAATAACGTAGAGTGCGAAATTATGGGCGAGATGATAACAATTTTATAAGAATATAAGAATAAATAAATGCATCGGAACTGCGCGGGTTATAAAACGGGATATAAAACGGGACCGCTCTTAGGGTTAAATTTTTATTTTAAACATAGGAAGGGATTTTGATGGCCCTCCCACGTCGTAGTAAGGCGTTATCTTTAGATTTAGAGCTTGCGAGCAATAATAATACGCAGTGAAATGGTGATTCAGAGTGTCGTCTTATCACAGACTAAGCGCCTGGTTTATACAGTCGGTCAACGGACGCGGATAGATAGGTGAATGGGATGGTATGTGGAAATACACGTTGTCTTGGATTAGTACCACAATCCAGGGAAAATGTTTAGAAGACCATTGATAAATTGGTTATAATATGTTGCATTGTAAATTTGCTGTCACTTTTATTGTAGCTTGTATGAGAAAAAACAAATGTAATTTAAATCTGATTTGAAAAAATAACAGCCAATTCTTGGTATTACCCTAAAAGTTCCAACCGAGCTTTACGATCGAAACAAGCTAGGGAAAGGCCAATTCTTTGTTACACTGTGGTTTTAATACGAGTACCTTGTTCGCGACGAACGCGAGGTGCGGTGCGTGTACCATCCCTGATTTACTACTGACATCTGTTTGAAATACTGCTGTTAATATTAACGTATGTATTTTGTACGAATCACTTCCACATGGTTTGCATGACATCGTTAATGACAATAAATTTGTTAGCGACGGCGCGACTGCCGAGTTAATAACATATGGCTTGTAATTAATGTTCTGGTAAGTATTGATTGGTTTAAAATATATTAGTGATTAAATTGGTAATTACCATTTGGAATGCTAATTGGTATCCTCAATTATGAGGTTTGAGAAACCCGTGACCTGTATTTTGGTATTGACGTGATACTCAATATTGTATCTAATCATGCAGTTTGAAAATCTTGACTTGCGCAAGACGTCTTGGATTCGATTTTCATTTCATTTTAATGTTTGTCGTAATAGAAGTGAATATTATTGACTGGTCTAATAATATTTACGACTGAAAGCTCGATTGCTGTTCTTATTAGATAAAGAAAGGAAAAATAAATTTTTGATTCATTTGTATTTGGACCCGTTTCTTTACCTAACTGTTTACCTGTTTATTTGCATCTAATAACATTGATTATAGGAATCACAAACGCAACAAATCCTACTAATATCTCGAATACATAATTAACAAAGCTAAA
>LGAG01000020.1:669207-689838 GCA_001278395.1 Lerema accius
TTTTTGATTCATTTGTATTTAGACTCGTTTCTTTTCCTAACTCTTTACCTGTTTATTTGTATCTACTAACATTGATTATAGGAATCACAAACACATAACAAATCCTACTAATATCTCGAATAGATAATTAACAAAGCTAAATCAAAACACTAGTCAGTACAATGATCACATAAATTGCCATCATCATTCATTCAAATTTGCTCTCAAATTGTTAATGACGTTTTCCTAGTCGCCATAAACAACGGGAGCTGTTCCCGTGACGTCATTGAGCATGCAGTTTCAATTCGAATAATGCTTTGGGATGCAAACCGCCGGCCATTTTGTGTACACTCTGAATAGATAATACGAGTGTTTGTTAGGAAGTTTTAACTGTGCTTTCATTTAGTTTGGTTCTGATTCAATTGTGTTTTGTTTTGCTTATTTCTAAATTAGCTAAATGATTGTCGGTTGTGGGTTATTTGGTTGGCTTTATTATTGTGTCTTTTACGTACGACGTTCGCTCCAAAATTATCTTATTTTATTCTATAAAACTTTAATACTTAATTGGTCTTGCAAACTTTTGGTTTTGAGGTCCGTGTAGGAAGTATTAAGCTTTGAAGTACCTACACATTTTTGATAGAGTCGTGCGTTCCCGTGTCGGCTGTACACTTGTGTTAAAAAAACGTAAAACATAACATTAATAGAATTTAAAAGCAAAACTGTCACTGAAAGTTTAACTTAACAGAGTAATGTAACTAAGAAACTTTTAAAACGGCGTTTGTTGTCCTTTTTATAGTATCAGTAGGGAATCCTTTTAAAATAAGTACAAGCTTGTTTACTTCACGTATAAGTTGTATGACGAACTTTTTCTGCAGCTGTTGAGTGCAATCGAATGCATTGTAACCATAACCAAACAGGTTCCCGCGTCACCCCTCGCCACCTGCGTCCTGTGGTTCATCCGTTAACCTGTTACTGGATATGTTAGGGAAAGTTTTTGCTGGAGTCAGGTACCTATTAGGGCAAGTGGGTTATTTCACTTGAAGCTTTTTGAACGCGCACATAACGCGCGTTGACGTTTATAAACGCGTGTTTGACGTTAGTTCGCCTTGAGTTATAATCGCGTAATTGCTTCGGTTATTCACGGTATAGCTTCGTACAGATATTATCTGGTAAAACGCGTTTAGAACCTGCAAAGTACACGCGTCGACAACGCGTCCAAAAATCGTCCCTTAGACCTATTAATATTAAGGATATATTAAGGATTTTTGTAAACATTTTTTTTTAACTTAGTGACTGCTATCAAATTATAAATAATTAGAGTCATCGACTTTATGTGTCTTATAAAGTACCTAGCTATTAGAGATCACCTATCCGCTTAAAGACAGCGTTCGCAGTTGAACTCATAGCTGAAAAACAAAGGCAGTGTTATTTCTGCTATTATCTTTGTAAAGCCCATTTATTCTGTAAGTTTCTATTGTTTAGTATTTTTTCTTTTCGCAACTGTCAACAGAAGGGATGGCGTTAAAAAAAGTTATTTTTAAATTACTGGACAAAACGACCGTTGTCGTCGTCAGTATTATTATTTTCGTCCCATCGCTTTATTTTTCTTACAAAAGTTTTGGACGTCGCCTTTTTCCTAAAAACCCTTTTCTATTTTTTGATAAACGGCCGACCGATCGGCTGACCGGAGGGTCCCGGGTTCGATAATATCTCGTCACGACAAATTTGGGTGCCGTGTCGGCTTAGCGGGGTACATCCGTAAATCTTGTTCGCATTTTATGTAACGTGATACGTATAGCCAGCGAGGCGAATGGATTGAGACGTGTTATCTAGATTTTGCAAGTTGGTTACCGTGAGATTAGAGTAAGAATTTACAGTGTAAAGATTTGTACCAAATATTATTATACAAGTCAGTGAAATATGAATCTATACACAAAATCTTTGATGTCGGAAGAGGTGTATAAAAAAAATGGCGACCAGTATGGCGCAATGGTTACCATGCCGAACTTTCCTTTAATGAATCCTAGGTTCGATTCCAAATGAGACAGAAATTTGAATGATGAATTTGAATTTCAGTTGTCAGTCTGGGTATACGTAATTTAATATTTCATTCAATGTTCTTTAATTTTTACTCTAATCAGAATTTAAATTTTATCAATTCGCACTTGTCTGGCGCAAAACAATGAACCTTAACCCCTTATTGCGACATAAAACAATATAGCAGTTGTTACGGGGCATGAGGAAGAAGAAGAATCCTGCAATGTCACCGACAACGCATCAGAATACTTTGTTTTATTCATGATTGTCACAATATTCATCCTCCCACAGTTCGACAGCCGCCATAAACTATCCGAACTTTAAATATGAAAGGAGCAAGAAAATCGCGGCGCTTTTTCATGCCAGCCATAAATATTGTTAGATAAATATGTGGGTATCATTGGCCGTTGTCACGCGCCAAGCGCTCGATGTAGATGTAAGGGTGGGTATTCAAATAGTTCAAGGTGGAATAAAGGGCGTAAAATCAGCTTTATCCCCGAAGAAGTACGTGTCGATTTGATGTAGTCATAACTTTGTTTGTCCGGGAAATTTTCCAGTACGAGTTATTGGTTTTTGTTGTAGTATGACTCGAAAGTTCTCCGTATAGGTAAGAAGTTGGAGGGTTAATGATGGATAATTTCATGCAAGTTATTGGGCACATTTTTACCATTAAATTTAAGTTTAATATAAAGTAGAAATTGCTGGCTCCTGTATCCTGCCTTTTAATTTTCACACCTTTTTTTCATAAAGTTATTGTTAATATTCATCGTGAGAAATATCCCACGTCCGACAAAGCATTTCGTCAAGATTTCTGTGCTAACAGTTCGACAAAACTTTTTAATGCGTGTGAGAAAAGATATCATAATTATGTTATAGTGTTTTATGTCATCTGATTGTTCTTTATGGACAGGCTAGTTGATTGCCTTAAGATAAACACACGTGCGGAATCAGTATTTGTGGCCCTTGAGTCAATGCCATTAAAGCATAAATGTTAGTAATTCCTTATACAAGGGAGCATTATGAAAATATTTTAAACGTATATATCCTCTAATAGAGCAATGGTTACAGTTTTTAAGACAGTAATAATTAAAAGAATAACAAAAATCTCTCTACTCAACTCTACTGGTGCAGTCGCGTAAAAAAAGTAATGTTAAGGCACATAAGTATGTCTGTTTGTTAAATTTTCTGAGATAAGAGCAAATAACACAGAAATCTCTCAGGTGTCTGCGTAAATTTTCAATTGACTTATATCCTAGATTTCTTGTGGGAAATAAAGAGTGTAAAGCTAGCTTTGTAAGTTTTGAAATATTTCATCAATATAGTATCTAATATTTGACCAGTGAAGTTCAATGTAAATATATGAATATGAATATGAAATATGATACATAAATAAATATGTAACATAATTCATTCACGGTAGTTTAACTGCACCGGTCTTTGAATATATGATTCTTGAAATAAGAAGTCGTTTGGTGTTTGCGGAAGAGTGAGTAATAACCGTATCGCCGTTGGACTGTGGTCGGTGTATGTTAACCGAAAATATTAAAAGACAACATACATACATTAAAAGATGTTGGTTTCTTAATTCTTTATGTTGTCAAATAATATTTAAGTTAATTATTATGAACTAATTAAACACAAAATATATTTTTTTAAACCAAATCATTGTCTGGCCAAAAATTTAAAGACTAGAAGATTTTCTGTATTTTTGGGTTCTAAATTTTAATATAAAAATAAAGTAAAGGCATATCATAACAAATTGTAAACAATAGCATTAATTGGTAGTAGTTTGTAATGCTTATAATATCTTCACTTGAGCCAGTGTCCTTCATAAGTATGCCTTTCGAATTCCTTCATTATTGACCGAATACAACTTTGTTACTTAATGCCAGGCTTAAGGCAATGCTGTGAAGTATATTTCATGTATATATTGTCTAGATTTATAAAATTATTTTGTAGACAAGCGAAAAGTAGAAAAAAACATTTATTTCATCCGACAGGTTTCTATATTTATTATAATAACATAGATACTCGTAGTTAAAATACTACTGTAACCTCCAAGTACGCTCTAACAGTATTTTTTAATAAATATCTCCTACACCGATAGATCGCATGTCTCAAATAACAAACGTATTGTTTCTTCGTTCTAGAATTATCGACATATAAACAACGTCTATTAAAAATTCAAACACAGGGGCTGAAGTGGGCTCGAGAGGGAACACTGATCCCTGAGATCAGGGGTACATTTTATGTTCATTTAAAAAGCATCGATGTATCTGGCACCGGTTAAATTACCTTAAGTATGTTTAATATTTAGTGTCGAGTGAGCTCAGTCTATTTAGGGCCGCTGAGGCCCTCCTGTTGAATATTTAACGGTGATAATAAAGCGAGATTCTCTTTAAAGGGACCCTCCAGTGGAATAATGTTGCGAAAACTGACTAAATTTAAGGATGAAATAAGAAGGTGCCAAATTAAAGCCGTTTGTGAAGGACACTGAATGACTAAATAAATTGTATGGCTATGTTGGAATTAGAAATGGTTTTTGATCCATATCTGTATTACATAATGTAGCTAGTGGCTGGCTGTCTTTAACCTATTGGCCCACTACTGAGCCCGGGTCTCTCCTCATTATTGCATATTGGGGGAGGGGTTAGTGGCCAACCCAAGTATCGGAAGTCTTCATGCCGCCCCAAGGCATCCAACAAGGTTTTAACGACTGCTATCTATTGATACCAACCGGGACCGACGGCTTTACGTGCCCTCTGAAGCACGGAACCGCTCAAGAAATTGTGCCACTAGCCGTCACCCATCCACTTACCGACTGCACCCGCAGTTGCTTAACTTTGTGGATCACAACATCAGGACAGGACAGCGCTTCCACGTAGCTTGTATTAATTAATATTTAGCATATCACACAATTGACACATAATCTAGAAGTACCTACGTATACGTACACGTAGTCATAAAGAAATTAGTCAAGTTTGTTACGCTTCAGAGCGAGTAAAACAAATGGACTATGCTGCACTTTTACTTACGCTCTCGGATAAAAAATTTAAAGCAACCATGATACACGTTAGTCACATTAAACACAGCTCTAAGTACTCTAAAATGTTTTGTTTTCTACCACAAAAGAAACATTTTTATATCACAAAAAAATTAAGGAAAACATTGTCATTCAATTTCAAATTGTCAAAGTCGGAAAAGCTTTCGAAAATCTATTATTAAATTACTTTTCTAAAAATATTAAATCAACCTAAAAGTCACCACTCCCTTGTCAAGAGTGCTTCCGGAAGCTCTTTCTAATTGGTAGACAAAAATAATGCAATTTATGAATTGTATTCTCGGTATAAATTCTGCGTAATTAAAAATTCGTCAAGAAAAGAAATTACCCCAAATTAGTAGGGGAACAGCCTTCTGAACATTTTATTTAATAAGGCACTGTGTAGCCCTTTGTAAATAAATTGTAAATTAATTGCGTTCCTACAAAAAGGGACCTTGTAATGGCTTATCAGACAACCAATAAAATATACTTAGGACGAAGATCTTTTTTCCTCTTTTCTAGGTTTAACGATTTCTAAATGTAACTGTACGAAATTGATATGATTTTTTTAGCCTTTTAAAAAAATTTTAAGTGGCAAGTTCTTTTCAGGTTTAATTGATGCACGTTAAAGCCACTTCTCCTATAGTAACCGAGGCATTGCTACCTAATAGGTAGTACCTGCCTATTAAGAAAGTTATAACATTATAATTTGATTTAACTTTGTTCATCTGAATCAGTCAAGTTTTCCTCGAATCGGTGAACATTCATTAAACAATATATTACGCCACGAATTTATAATTTGCATCGTTTGCGAATCTAGTTATGAAAAATCACTTATTCTTTTTTCAATTCACGTCCGAAGTACTAATTGTTTTTTTTTTATTTATTTCACAACGAGAAGTCTTAAACAAAGAAACGTATCGAATATTCTATTCTTTACACGGTCGGACGGGACGCGGGCGGTGGCAAAAAAGATGAAATATTAGATTCCTCACGGCTAGTGGTTTCAATCCGATGCTATTTAATTAAACTCCGGCTCCCGGGGTTTCAACTTCACTCGCCACTTGCTTCTGTTTACGTTACTTTATTTTAAAATTTTTCTTTGTTTTCTACCAAATGTTATCTTTTATTTTACGTAACCTTGTATTCTGCGCTATATTTCTTATTTTTTTCTATGTTTTCTTTAATAAATGTAAGCTTTTCTTTTTATTCGGAGTACGAATGAAAGAATAAAATAAATGAAAATGAATTCTAGGAATATCAATATTCTCTCTGTTTTAACTGAATTCTAGCTTTTTGCAGCGTTTTTACAACATTAATAAGAAATACACCTAATATTGTATGCAAAATGAATTAAAAACGTAGCAACGTTCATTGCTGTAGTTTTTTCTGCCAATTAAATTGAATTCGTTGCACCCTTGAGATCTCTGTCTAGATTAATTCAGCTCGCTCTGTTAGATCAACCGCAACAAAAGTAATTGTGAGACTACAACGTAAAATAAATATTGATGAAATTTTTTTAGGTGTTTTTCATAAATTTATATGATAACCAAGAAATGTTTTAGTAGATGTTTTGACTAGTACTAGTACCTAACGACATAGATTGTTCTCGTATAATGTTTAAAAATCAAAATAATTAACTTACTTCTAATTTAATACTCAATATGACTTTACGACGATGTTTTGCACTATTTGCTTATGTTGCATTCATTCTTGTGTCTGCCTGATTGATTAAATCAATTATTGTTTTATTTTAATAGCATTATTGTAACTGAACAATATTGTTATCATCCTACGAAGTAGTGGAAAACAAGTCTAACAACTACGCCCTCTACCGCGTTAGTTTCTGAAGTCGTTTTTCCGATGGGGCTCAGGTGTCCCTCGATTGTTTCAGTGTGAAATCATTTAGTTGGACCCTTGAATACCCTCAAGAATAATTTACTTTTATCTGCTCACTGAGACCTTAAGAAATCACTATCTGGAGCAAAGCTAATGGCTTTTGGGGGTATCCATTAAAAGCATGTGTCCCTTCCGTTTTAAGTGCCCGAAATGTTGAAAAGGATTTGGCAGAACATTTGAGGGTAGTAGTTGAAATGGTATTTGGAGTCGTTTACGAGCTTTCGTAACTTTTGTATTTCAAATTAATTGTACTGCTTCTAAGCTATTGTTTGTCGTTGTTTGATAAACATCTTTAAACGTTACTATTTTATCTCTAGACGCTCGTAGACTAAACTTGGCTTATGAAAATCAAAACTTTAATCGTACATCATGACAACGAAACAGAACACTTTAAATTATCAAAATATTTCTGAGATCCTCTCTAAAGACTTCGAACTTGTATTTCAAGGGCTGTTTCAAGTATTCACACAATTTAACCTCTAGACAGTAATGTACTCTCAACGATAGAAACGGGGCCATCATTCAAATCCTGGAAATCTCTGAGTCTGCAAATACATCATCCGCCTCACAATTCGCCCGTCTGACCTCATTTCATATGAAATGCTCAATGCATTCTGATTTATTCTTTGGAAACGATTGGTGGTATAAATAGATCTTATATAGACCTTGCTTTCATTCAATTCTTTTGATATTGATAGTACTGGATTAAAACGTGGGTGTCTTCGAGGAGAGAATGAATAGCCTTTTGTAAACTTGACCATGTCCATTAAGTGTAATACAATAGCAGACAAGCATTAACTAATAATAGAAAAATGTTTAATATTTTTTACTGCTTATGAAGAACAAAATTAAAATATATTTTTACCAGTCGCAGTTAATTCTGTAATTAAAATTTAGTCTTCTATTTTGCAACTGTTTTTTTTGTAACTTTAACCAAGTTCGTTCGACTCATTTATCCAAAAATTTTGCATAAGATCATAAATTTCAGACAGACTTGGTTTAATCCAGAACTACTGAGCATACCTATTGCTATAACTTTCTCAACCCCTCTGGAAATAACTCAAAAAGACAAGTACCAACAGTCTTGCCATTGTGGTTTTAAAAATTGCTTGCTTGTTCCTAAGTAGTCTGCAGTCTGGAGTCCATTACCCGTGACGTCTCATAATTTCACCGTAGGTCTTGAATTTTTCATCGCTAGTATCGAAACTAAATGTGTTTGTGTCTAATCTGCATATTTTTGTTCGTAAAGTTTTTATGGAGATTGGCGCGTTATCCTGTTCCCTACCGTCGGGTTCATCTAAATACATGACATCCTTCGTAGTTTATACTTTGTCCCAATATTAATTTTATGTAAAATCGTCTAATTTCAACAGTTAAATTAAAATTGAACTCAAATTATAAGCTACTAATATCGGAGAGGATAAGAAAAGGGCTCTTTCTAGCTTTACATAGATGACGTCTTTTGTGATTTTGGTATCTAAAGCTGACCCGTGTAATAGAAAGGCAATAAAAAAATGTTACTATAAAAATATTTTGCAAGTGTTGTTTCAAGTTCTATAAATCTTAGTCACAAATGAATGTTCTAGAATATCACCCAAACCCCATTTTAAGTTCTTTATGTCGCTTCCGTAATCTTTTGTCGGATGTATGTTCAGCTTACGTCCGTCCCAGTTTCCTATCTTTGTCTTGTGGCGAATGTAGGACTATTGGGAACTAAGAAAAGTATCATTTGTTTTCTTTAAGCTCACTGCTCACTGACGGTTTTGTAATTTGTTTGCTAGTTTCTTTTTTGATATGTAAATGCAGGTTGTTTGGAGATAAGAAATGATGACAAGTGGGAAGTGAAAAATAAACACTGGTCAACATTTCGTCGACATATTGTCGATTTGTGTTTATGTTTAGTTTTAAAACTTACAGCACAGAACTTCGAGCACCGAGTTGCTTGTATTGTTCAAATTAGATTTTCTTTGATTATGATTTATCAAAATGATCGTCAACTTAAAATTCTTTGACGAAGGCATGACAATAAGGTAAACAGCATTTGTTAAGGAGCTAAGTGCTGAAGTTGTAATTTTTCCTTGTAGTTCTTATATTAACTCGAAGAAAAACATTCGGGCCATGCCCAGCGTTTGAATTATTACTTACTATCGTAAGGATAATAAGCTGAATCTAGAACAGCGTCTACAAGCGTATATTACTAAGGCTTGTCTTGAAGTCGTCGTTGATGATCGCAATAGATTAGGCAACCATATCCGGGATTATATATGACCCGAGAGCATACAGATGTATGCCGTAAACCCGTCTTTACCCTTTTTGTGTAAATATGGAGATTGGAGAAGCCACTTAGTACAAGTGTTCGCAGGCCTGCCACTTGAGTGACTGGGGCGAAGTGGCGAAATAAATTAAGTGAAACAGCTTTTACGGTTCTGAAGAGTGGGATGCCAGATCATGCTGACGGGATTCTAAGGCTAGCTTCGAGAAAAATGCATAAGGGAAACGAAAAGATTACTGTATAAAAATGGTAATAAGTTGCTAATATAAAGTTGGCGAGCATTGACAGCATTAGAAGATAGAAGTTTTAATTTTGGTTTTCTACGAGATGGTAAGTGGTCTCTGTTGACTGTATACTTCAGCATTGCCGAAGGTATAACGGATGCGTTGGCAGTCTAAGTAGTAGAAGAAATGGAAGAAAGTACTACGAATTGAGATCAATATTTGCTGGGTTCGAATATTAAAACAGCTACTATTCTTTCAAAGTTTTATTTAAAGGCGCTGGATTTAAAAAAAGTAATTTCTTTCGATTCGTCACCACGACTCAGCACTCGACTAACTGTAAAATGGCCGAAATTGGATTAAACGGTTCTCAAAATACAGTCTGCTTATAGCGCTTAAGATTAAAGGGTTGTACAGAAAATGTTCTCATTTCGCCGGGTTTTCAGCCGGCTTGTGAAATATTTCATCTGATTATGTCTTTAGCCATATTTCAGCGGTGTTTCGTTTAGGCATTTAGATGTTTAGTACACAAAATAGGACGTGAAATGAAAATGTGCCGAGTTTATTTACAGACGGAGTAATATTTGAATTACGGGGCCTTTATTACCAAAAATACCGTAAATTATTTAGGTATAATTTTATTGGCATCATGACCCAATGTCCCTTAGGTTTATTTGGGTTTAAGATTTTTTTATGTGAATGGTTCAATTATATGTATATCATGGCCTAAAATGTTGCTTATAACATCTTAACGACAGGTACTTTCTTATTTTATAACATTAAACAAAAAAATATTACTAGATTCGATAGAACCTATCTCAGACAAAAATCTTATTTTATTTACGATCGCACCCGTAAGAAAACACTGAACAGCTGAGATCTTTCTATTAAAATAGAATATCTGAGGTTTAAATCCAAGTGGATCCATTGTGAATTTAAATACGGAGTGCATTTTGCGGTTTTCAAACAGTTCTGTAAAATACTTAGATCCAATACCTTTAAAGAAAGATTCGAGATAAGAACTTTGGAAAATCATATATTATTGTTATTGCAACCCGAAACTGTTTACGGCTGGGCTCAAGTCTCCGCTTATTATGTTAGGGTTACAGGCCACAATCTACCACGCTGGCACAGTGCAGTTTGGCAGTTTTTTAAATGCCTTTGAAAACTTTATTGAGAAGTCTCAGATGTACGAGTTTCCTCATGTCGTTTCTCCTTGCTTTTCAAGCTTTTGACTGTCGAAAAGATGAAGATTTTATCAAAAAAATTCACTGATTGCTATCTGTCCCCATCATGTTTTCTATACCATATTACACGGGTGTGATTTCTTGTCTTTTCAATTATAAATGAAAACAGTGTTGGCGCGGACATCGCAGGGGGTACAATGATGGAATAAAGAAAATTTAATCGTTCCTCCGAGATGTCTAATGACTGAGGGGATGAGATAGCAGAGATGAAAAACACTGTCGCCCTGTTTTTTTGGTTGAATTTTTTAAAAATGTCCGCGTTTTATATTGCTTAGGTACGAGACTTATGCTCATGTTGTGTGCTATGCGGTGTAAGATAGACGATAGTGGATTTTTTATAATATGTACCAAAATTTTATTCCATTGAACGTTATTTATCGAGTGCCCATTTCCTTAAATTCTAATTTTGTCATATAGAGAATTCTGTTAAGTTTAATATTCCGAGTTTATAGTTACAATTACTTTATATTTACCAAACTTTTACCATTCTGTGTCGATTGAAAAACAAATGAATTCGTTTGTAATAATTCTTGTAACGTAATTTTCTAGTGTAATAGATGTTGTTCAATAAAATTCTCATGTTTTCAGCTAATTTTCACCGACGATAAAATTCCATTATTTTCATTGTATGTCGCGTTACCTGAATGTAAATTACCTTTCAGTTTTTCTTCTTCATCGCTTGTAGTTACTCGCTAGCTTTGAGACCAATTCATTACCCTCCCGGTGATTGTACTGCCCATTTGGCAGATGCAAAAACATTATTTTGGAGTATCTGTAATGTTATCAAGTGTTTTTGTAAATAATGGTGTTTCTAGTGATTACGGGATAATAGATTGGTGGATGGGAAGCTGTGGAAGTAGGTAGTATTAAGGTAAACAGTTTTTTAGTTTTATCAACAGGGTTATTACCTAATTAGTTTCAGGTAAGAGGGTAACAAATAGCCTGGATTAAGAAGCCCACTGATTTTTTTTAAGGCATATATGTTTTGTGGCCATTTCATATAGCTTTGCTCTAACGGCATCAAGAATTACAATATATTTTTATAAAAGTATCCCTAACGAATGAGATGGGTTTTACGTGATATTGGTAAACTAAGTAAGCTTTAAACTGATGTCAGTTTTACTAGCTCTGTGTCGCAGGTCTCGGTGTAATCGGCTCTATATAATTCTGTCGCGAGAGAGCCGCTATTAACTGCAACATCTGAGCCCGCACTTTTGTTTTCTTGTTTTAGTTCCTCTACAGTGTTTTCTCCATTTTCTTCACTTCCTGTATTCTTCGGTAACAAGGTGCTATGCTATTTGCCTGCTTACTTTTGTTACTTCCTACTATGGAAAACAGTTATATGTTTTGTGTTCTAGTGAAACATTTTAATTTTACTTTGCACAAGTTGAGACTTACTTCAGTGCCATCGATTTTTAAATCTCTTCGATGCAATCCATAATTTTCTCTTTAAGCTCAGGTCCTGTTACAGGGAGGTTACAAGCAATGGTACGCGCAGTCACATGCTTTTCAGAGCATTGACCTTTCAGAACAAAATTGCTTATTTCATTACAAGTTTATCCGCGAACCAAGTCCTCGGTTAATAAGTCTTCGCAGCGAACTCGCTGCCACGGTGTTTGCGTTAAATTATAAAGCTTATTAAAGCATTGTTCCCCCGAGTGCCGTAACCTGCCGCAATGAAATGTACTACAGCCTTCATTCAACTAGCTGGCTCCGCTTGAATTATTTACATTTGGACTGTATAAGTAAGCGGAGGTTATGACCCTGCGACTGATTAATTAAATTCCATGCGTGAGTAGAGGCTTTTGCATTCGTCTTATCTGGATGTATGAGGAGGTTTATGAGCTCCTGGTAATTCAGGTTGATTTGCGTAATGCGCTGGTTGTATGTTTGTAAAGTTTAGCGTGTGAATTTACTTTGTATTGAGATGATGATGCTAGAGAGAGTTGGTTGCTACAGATAGATGTAAGATGAAATTATTGAAGAAAATAGGACTGAGCCTTGTAATATTTACAAATTCATTGCTTTATCTATTTGTGTAATTTTCGTCTTTAATCTCATAAACACGTCCGCACTTTTTTCTTATAACCATCCAAGTCTAAAGAGATCTGTGCCTATCTGGGAACATGACAAGAACATGGGAAAGATGTGTCATAAAACAATGTCAAAATACGTTTTCGGTTGAAATTTTTAGATATATTATTTTTAAACTGATGGAGCAATCAGCTAGTGAAAATAAGCGTAAAGATGACTGCGGAGATAAACAGGAGAAAGATGACGAAGCGACAACATCAAAAGATGTTAATGACCCGATCCATACAGCGTACAACGTTAATGATTTAAAAGCTTTTGAATTTAATTCGGCAGATGATGTGAGGTAATGAGATATAAATTCCTCGTTTTTTGAGCTTTTTCCTATATAATATTTTATTTAGATCGTTGGGGAGGCATGGGTATGTATCATTTTGAGGTCTCAGCTGTGTATGTCCATAACATAGCTAGGATATTTCTGTAGTTTTGTTATCGAAGTCTGCTGGTTAGTATAATTTCCTAAAGAGGGTAAATATTTATTCATATTAACATGCAATTGCCAAAAAAACTTTCATTCGGCTCTCCTGTAAAATTTATTTCAGTCACTGCTTTGTGCATAGCGAGTGACGATAAGGAAACCTAGTTATTTATAATATTCTAGTGTTATAATTTTTATTAATATGTTTTCTAACGATAACCGTCGCGATCCACGACTTAACATGGCCTTGTCCTCTGGCCAATTGAAAAAAATAGTTCTGTTTCGTTAACTCATGAACTTCAACTTGAAAGTTGCAGGCAGAAAATGAAAGCAATAATAACGGACATAAAACCGCAAGAAAATGCAGAAACTGGAAACGGTCCCTTAATTCAGCATACAGACGCAAAAATTGATCCAGAAGTAGACGGCAACCGTGTTGAAAGGCGAGAAGAAAGGGTTGTTATTGTAAATGTTGGTAAAATTAATAATGAGCGGGTTGCTGTGGAAACCAGGAAGAAGCCGATTAGAAAACGTCGTGGTAGACCCCCAAAGTGTGGCCCTTCTAAGAGATTGAAGAAAAGTCGTGATACCAGAGTTTTCTATATTGGAAAACTATCCAACTTGGTGTTTGCGAAACGAGGATTGAGACATGCGAGTTCATCAGATGTTTCGATTGTTTCTTAGAAAACTGTTTTCATTATGATTATTAAGAAATCTATTGTGTTTATTTTCAAGATATTTGTGAACAAGAATGCCAAAAGTATATTATTATATCTTGGTTTATTATATTTTGTGATTTCATAGCTAAAGCGTATACATATTTCGAGAAATGTTCTTTAATTTATCGTTGTAGTCGTCACTTCGTCCTTTATCTAGAGATTACATAATTTACTATTGCAATTTAAAACTATTTTGTGGCTCTTATATGCATATTATATGATTTTGCTATGTAATATATTTACATTAAAATAAATTATCAATAATTCCTAAGCTTGTAGTTTACGAAAATACGTTTAAATTCTGCACGTTGTTCTAATTTTCAATTCAAATCAGTTTTCAAACATCGAACATTATTATCTGTATATGGGTTGATTAACACCGCAAACTGTGAGGTTAATATTTTATTTGTTTAGAAAGTTATAAATACGTCAAGCTAGCAACAAGCAGTAACGTTCCGTGTTATGATTTTGAAAGTTTTTGCTCTGTGGTTACTGGTTAACTCGAATCGACGATACCACACGCGAACTCATAATTAGTAGTTTATAACTCACTGTTTTGGTAGCAGGTTATCGTTGGTTTTGCTTTATAGTTTTGATGAGAGTAGAAGTTTTATGTTTGGCCTAAATTACTTTTTTTATGGACATGCTGACAAACGAACAAACAAAATCGTAAAGTAACAAGTTTAACCACGGGTTAGCGACATAATACAACGTTTATAATTGTTATTTAATTGTAATTTCTGTTGTTTACTATTTGTTAACCCAAATAAATTTAAAATAAAATAAAGTACAATATTAAGAGAATGAATTCTCGAGCAGAAGCTCGAACAACAAAGGCAGAATTTTATTATTTCTACTAAAATGTATTAAAAGTCTATAAAACCCAAAAAATGCACTAATAGAATTGTCATTTCGTTTTATTTGTTTCAAAATATCATAAATTCAGTTGTACATTTTTTATCTGATTTATTCACCCTCCCGGATTTTGTCCGATGTCCGGGAAGCAGAGCGAGCGGAACTCAAATTTCCGATCTGACTGTACCGATAGAGATTTTTTTGTTTGAATGTTATGTTGAAAATGTTGAAATACCCGCATACGCACAGATTTTAATATTTGTTTTTGTAGAAAACAAGTCATGCTATCAATATTTATTTAGGTAAAAGTAATTTAGCTTTCTGTTTTTTCTTTCATTTTTTTATACGGTCTTCTGTTATGGGAATGTTCGCTTTGGCACAACTTAACCCTGGCTCTTTCAACCCCTGCTTCTCCCCAACTATCAGTTTAGGATCGAAATCGAATCGAAAGAATCTGAATTCCTCATGCGAATTTCGGACGTTTACGCCCTGCCTAAAACGCACTTACAATGCACCAAGAACGTTCAAAAAACGCGCGTCACCAGCGCCTTCAAAAAACCTGTATAACTTAGTACTCTTATACCATTGGCTGCTGTCCAAACCTATCCAAATATGACACAGTGAGTCCCACATTGTTCCCATCATATAAGTCCTGTATTTACGAGTATATCAGTATAGGTTACAATTTAATTTGCAGGATCGCTGCATCCAGCTTGCAACTGCACTGTGAGCAATGCTGTTGCCTTAATAAGTACAAGCGTTTGCATATTGCATTTAAATTTTGAATGAATATCGTAAATTATTGCTTAAATCTTAATCCTATTTCGGTTAGTTGCTATTATTTTTTAGAGTTTTAGGGTTTTCTTTATGGGGTCAAATTAGAGTCTGTTCGTTTGCCCGTAAATCTTTTTGTCTTCCATAAATTAGATGACCTTTTAGATATCGCCGGTATTATTTGACAGTAATATTCTCGTGCTTAAACAGGTAGCTATGGAAAGGGAAGGTATGTACCTCTAAATAAACGAAGAGTAATTTGTAAGAATTGTAGGTTATTATGGAGGGTAGAGGTAGTTTGTCAGCTTCGGGACAGTTTGTAACTTTGGTCTTTTGTTTTTAAGATCCTGAGTTTCCAGGATGGCTCGAGAAAAGAAATTCTTTTGACGATTGCCTCACAATAAAATCGTACGTAAAATGTACTGACATATAATAAAATAGGGCACACGAGAACTTCACCGCACGAAACCAGCCTGTAGAAACATTTCATTTGTTGAAGTTTTAGTTTCTTGTATGTTTTTCTTGCTATTAGGGCAGACGGAATGAAAAGCTTCTTGTGTTATGACTACTGTACGAGTCACAATTAGCGAATGGGTTCTTGGAAGAGTTGAGTGAGTACAATACCTATTTCGACATTGTATGACTACTGTTAGTGTTCACTTTGGTAGAAATATAAAGAGTTTTATGGTAAGAGAGTACACTATATTGTATACAGACACGAACATTGAAATAAGTAGAATAAAAATAGCACTATTATTTAGAAAATTTGGTTCGTATATTTTGGGTTTGACCAACTTAGGTTCAACCAATTCTGTGTGTTAGCGAGTTTAGTCCCCATTAGCGTCGGCTTATAGGCGAGGTGAAGCAAAAAGATAATCTACATTGATTAGGCATAATGATCTTTATCTCCACGGCATAGTACTCAAACTCCCATCAAAGCACATCAGGGAAATTCCCAAACATATTCATCACATCTCGACTTTGTTTCCGTAGCAATTGGGACTAAAATCGTTCAAAAAATTCCGCTGCAGGCTCCGAACACACTGGAAGTTTTGGAAGTAATTAAACTAATCAAAACATGCGATTAACACACGTTGTCCATCCGGGTTCGAAGCGACGCAATATAACTTGTACACGTCCGTAGCCACAGATTAGGGTCTGGAGGGACCATAGCTCATTATTACGAACCTTTGCCATACCCGCATGTTAAGTATCTTCGTAATTTATGGGTTATTGCTGTGCGAGTATACGAGTAGGTAAGGAGTGAAGGATGGTGTTTTATGTTCATATTGTAACGTAACAATTAATAACGCTTTAGGTCTTTTAGTAAGGCTAATTTGTCGTTTATTGAAGTGTAATTTAACGCGACAATGTTTTAGTTCTGAATGAATCTTTACTACTTTATGATTATTCTTATTCGACCAGAATAACAAACGGTTTACTCAGCTAGCAACGGTTTGGTGACCATAAAACCACAAAGTTTATCTAGGTGATTATTCTGAACTTTTTGAAGTGTTGTGTTTTTAAAAATAGAAAACACAAGACTTATATGTAACTTCAATAGGGATATGAAAGATCTCACAAGCGTCACAAATACGCCTAATCTGAAACGGCCCTTAATCTTGTAAATCTTCAGACTCAACCGCCGAATGTCACCTATCACGTGTCAGCTGATAATAGGCAGATTGGAGGCACATTGAGCGCTTTTCAGGGATCAGAAAATGCTCGGGGAAATGTCACTCATGCTTTAGATAAATATGTATCCGTCATGTTGAGTGATCCTTACTTACTGATGCTCTTTATGACGATATCAATGATTTTGCGTGGTATGTGGTCGTTAGCATTGTCGTCAAACTCACAGCTTTTACTAGAAATCTTTAGCATTTTGGCTGTCTGCGCGAGATTTCGCCATTGTCTCTAACCAATTGGCAGTTCGTCCATTAATAACAGGACCTACAACCGACTATTAGCCCTTTTATAGTCCTACTAGACATTCGTAACTAGAGGATTGTCACTACGTCCAGGAGAGGCAAGAAATGGCATTGCAAGCTAGTTTGCTATTTATAGACCTCATGACATAGGTCGCTTTTCATAGAAAACTGGGTTTAATTCCCAGCGACGCAGACATTTGAGTAATGATGTAAAATTTCTGTTTTGCTCTGGGTGAATTCGTGTATAGCCCATGGCAACGCACAGGAAATCCTATGGAGCTATAAGGGTCAAGCGTTGTTTTATTTACCAATATCCATGCGGAAGTCAAAGAAGTCCCGTGGGGTCGTGCATCATACCATCCCGTACAAAACGTTAATTACCATCAGCCAACTATGCAACGGTACCTACTGCACTCCAGTTGCGAAGTTCGTTCCGGAGCGGCAATCGCGTCTCGGAACTTGGAACGATGCATTAATTAGTTCATTATTAACTAAGCAAGCATCCCCCTTCTGGGATTCGTATCCGCTGGGAACAGCTAATGGAAAAGTTTAAGCTACATACAGTTTACACATACGTTTGTTTAACAACTATCTTCTGTGTTACTTAGTAAAGATGTAACATACCTAAATTATAGACAATGTACAGATATCTTATTATTAACATAGATAAGTGTGTAGGACAAAATGTGCTAAGTTTAAGAAGTGCCTTAATTACTTACATCAGCTTAATTGAATCACATTAACGAATTAACGACAACTAATATTCTCATTAACATCTATTACTAACAGGACCTACTAACCAACTAACAGTCCCCCCTTAGTCCGACTTGAAGTTTGTTTCGATGTTTATTAGCGTCAGGGGTTGGTGGCACTGTCAGCTCGTTTGCTATCTTAAAACCATAAAAAAGTATATCTGAGCTACTATGGCACAGATATGGTACAGACAGACAGATACATAAACAGTCACATTAGCTTTGTAATTCCTGTTTTTGCGGCCTGTATTAAAAATATAAAACATAGGTATAAAGGTCACCGGTATGCCGCATTGATGCATTTGTAAATAATATATTGTTTTTATTACATACGTAATCAGCTTATTGTAATTGGATTAAATGGATTCGTAGAAGTGTGTTCGATAGGCTTTAACCTTTGAGTTGCTAAACATTACCAAACTGTCAGTCGCTATACAGGGTTAATTTTAATTAGCCCATCACCTTTTGCAAGCAGCTTCTCCACGTCAATCCAAACGATATTTGTTCTACGACTTTTTGAAATTAATAGATTTTAAAATTTAAGTTTTCCCATACAAAATTAATGTGTTGCTTCTGAACTAGCATTACTCTGCGCATAGATATGCCACGCACCTTGCGTTGGCGGGAGTTGTCATTTTAGACACTTCTTACAAAATACAGAGTTTTAAATAACAGAGGGAGCAAAATTTATTTGTTTTTTGTTATTTTTGGTTATTTATCGAGCTATGTGAAAAGTCGTAGAACAAATGTCGTTAGGATTGATGTGGAGAAGCTGCCTGCAAAAGTTGATGCGCTAATTAAAATTTACCCTGTATAGTATATTATATTCATCCCTTTCGAACAAAGGATTTATGGCTTTAAGAGAGAGATAAAACTAAACAAGTGACGTTCTCCCATTTAAATATTACAGCAGTAAAAAAAGTTCTACAGGACTGTATTTATACGCCTTCAAGATAACCAGCCGTAAGCGTTGGCATCAAAAATATTTCGCTAAAATAAATCGGTGTATCTAACCAACTGAGTTCCTATAACAAAAGTACGTGAGAATTTATTCGGTGATAAATCTTTGTTCGCTCCAAACCATGAGGTAAATCAAACCGTATAGTCATGGCTACGTATGCCCGTAAACAGAATCGTGAGTCGTAAACCAAGACGTCAATATCCAAGAAAAATCATGAATAACACGAAAGTATTGGACATCCCGAATATGATGTAGACACCACCATAAATTCTTCCATCATCTCGCTTAATATCCAATACAGCCTTTTTCACGTATTAAAAATGGTTTACGGGTGCAGCGACACTCCAAAGGTTCCGTAGTAAAAAACCCTAATTTCCTGTACCCTTTCATTTATAACCCGGCAATCTGGAACCCCGTAGCTTATTTATGGAGGTCCCTGGCATTTGATGGGCGGAAGGCGGAATGTGTAATGATAAAGGATATAAAAAGTTAAACAGACTCGCGACTGTACTTGCGATTATGCGACAGAAACTGTAGTGACAGATTGACTTTGTCGTGACTAATTGTTACCTTAATACCCTTTTAAGTAGCAACCCGCCCTCGCTTTGCTTTAGTAAACCTTGCTAATTAATACTCATTTATGTTACGAATTAAAAAAAAACTTTTATGCAAATAGTTAGCTTATGTAATTGAGGCTTGAAATTGTCTCCATATCAAATTTCATCAAGGTCGTATGTGTTTTCTTATCACAAACCGTGAGCTGCTTATTGTAATCGAATTACATGGCTTCATGAAATTGCATTGAATGATTTTTATTTCTATGCATACGGTCAGAGTTCAGTAATTACTTACTAAAATTGTAAGTAATATTTTGTGCAATGTCATGTTGTTGGAATTAGGTCGCTTTTCATTGTTTCACATTAATGAAATAAGAATGGCACATTTTAAGTAAGTTTCATGAATTATGATTCACTTCGCTAAAGTAATTGATAATTAATTTGCAATTCATAAGTATTTGTAGATTTTAAAATGAAAATGCATGCAAAACTCGAAAATAAGGTTATTTTAAAAACCACTATTTAAAAGGCATGAATGAGGCTATCGTGACAGCAGTTCAACAACAGATTAATCCTTAAGTGGATTTTGTAATAATCTTTATAAAAAAAAAAATTATAAAAAGATTCGATTTAGTCGCAACTGACGCAAGTCTACGCTTCCAATACGAACGCACTACATTCTCGCGTAGAACGGAGTTTACGAGTGTTAGTTTTGTCGTTGACCGTCTCAATGATATGTTATCATCGGTAAGATATGCCCGTGGCACCACCAAATACAAGCTTACCCCTTCATACACATTTTATTATGTCCAATCTAATTTTCCGCACTTTTTCGATTTTGTACACCCCAACGCAGTTATTTATGTATTTTATTGTTT
>LGAG01000020.1:697409-716409 GCA_001278395.1 Lerema accius
CCTCATAAGATTCCTTGTGTTGTGGGTGCCAGGGACAATACAGACACACAAATATACACCAGACTGAGAACAGATATCAAATTGATCATTAAAACTGCCTCTTTGGGAATCGAACCTAGGACCCTTTGAAAGGTGATTCGGCGTGGTGCCAATCCAAAATACTGTAAGTCGACTTACAGTGTTTTCGCTTAATAGCTCTAAATCGCTTCCTTGAAATCTGTTTATCATCCCTGACTGTCATTTTCTACTGTATGATGCATATTTTGCAAGATAAGGCAAGTAAAAAAACCCTGTATAACATTAAAAGTAAGGTTTAAACTCGCCTAAAAACTGTAACACAGCTTACAGTATTTTGCTTTAACATACTACGAGAATTTGTGAAGATACAGTGTTTTGACCCGCGCAGGTATACTCGCAAGTCGAATGTCCAGCGTAGTTTGATCTAACAATAATATTGCTATCTCGCTCTTCCTTTCGTTGTACACACATCAACAAAGTCTAAGACTCACCCATAATTTTGATGCCTTTTTGATAATTTTATCTCGGGGTACCATTTTTTTTCCACGAGACGGTAAGTAAACATTTTCCCATGTGAAACGAGTAAAATTATAGCCATATCGAGAAATACAAACAATATTTAACAAGATCTGAAGCCGAGTAAACATTCAAAAACATGTACCGACGAAAATGTAAAAAAAAAACTTATAAATAGATTTTGTACCATAAAAAATTTATGGAAGTTGTATTTGGAATGCATGAGCTAAGTCTCCAGAACCTTTTTGTCGAATTATTAGTTAGGTTGTTTATAATTGTTTAGGGAAACTTGCTCTAAGTTTGGGGAGAGATGCAAAAATGGTCTTGTTTTCTCTCTTCTCTCAGCAGAAACCTGTTTAAAAATCTCTTGAAACAGGTTTCTGCTAAGCAAATCTCACGCATGATCTTTATGGTTCATGTCACATAATTGCCTGGACCAGTCTAGGTAACCGGTATTATTTCCACAGAAAACGTTCATCACTTGCCTCTTGGTATATGATCTACCAATGTCCTGCATTTACTGGAAATCCCCACCAGTTTCTATTACAATCGAGCAACAACAGGCTCCACCACCTCTCGGCGGTATTTTTCGGTAGTTATTGTTTAAAAACGAGGTCAGTTTTTTCGCTAGTTTAGATTTCGGCCCAAACCATTGATTGTTCCACCTTGATATTAACTTCTAGAGGACACTGAACTTTTTTTAAGACGTCCTGGAATAAGCTGAACACGTGTCACGAATTGCTTGGGCCTGTAAGGGCCTACGAGCCTTTAAACCGATCATATGTGACGCTCTCCTGGCAGTTTGGATGGCGAAAACCTCCTGGTACACGAATCGCAGCTCTTCTACGAGCTGCCGAGCCATAGTTTGAGACTCTCTTGTGGCTATGTTTTGTGAAAAACAATGTTATTGCTGATTTTTTGGTCAGTATCTACCAGGATAGCGTTAGATCATGCTTCCAGTGGCTCGATAGTGAGGCTACACTCTTCGAAAGACCAACTGGTTAAAGAGAAAAGTTGCAGAAACTTCACATTTTGAACACTCTTATGCAAAAAAGTACACATAAGTTTTTAAATTTTAAATTTAGGACACTATTTTTAACTTCGATTAGATTTATGCAAAAAAATTCAAAATATTGACTGAGTCTTAGACTTTGTTGATGTGTGTATCATATCTATTGATAGTTATGAAACACAATCGTTGAATACAGTGTTATGACATAATTAGTAGCCTAGGTTTACCTAAGGCAAAACACTGTAATTTGGTATACAGTGTTTTGCATAGTTTTAGTCATACTTAACATGGCAATTCCGTCTACGCAATACAAGTTAATGGCGATATCTTTTAATATGACTAAATTTAACAAAAAAAAGTGACTTGGCTATGTAGCTAGGCATATACAGCTACTATATAATTCATAAAATAATATAAAATTAAGCACTAATCTTTAGAAAGATCACTTAATTGAAAAAAATATATATTGTTAAAAATCTCAAATGTGGGTTTCAAAAGTTACAGTGTATTGGATTGGCACGGCAGCATTGTACCGAACGGGTGTATATTTAATTTAAATAAATACTATAAATAGATACATTATTGCGTTGCGGAAAAATTTCTTACGTATATTCGTGACACTCCCTATATGTAATAATGTTAAAGATATGGCAGGATTTCAGATGAAGCCATTCCTAGTCCTCTGTCCGAATGGCTTATTGAAGCGGTCTCGCCTGACAATAGTGTAAAGCTCTGTGATTTACATGCAAATAATTGTAACAGATTGGGACTGGAGGCCCGCTACGCGTGGAATCGTCCCAATTTGTATAAATTGTCCCAATTTGTATAATTTGTCGGCGCCACTTGATTCAGTTAGGCCTATGTAAGTGTGCTGTTGACTAATTCTTCTTTTATTTATGTTTCAGATTGATGGTCCCGTTTGTGAAATTGTGAGTATGAAGTTACGTGTTTTTTTTTAAACCGCATGCAAAAGGGTAATGTTTTTCAAGCAATGTATGTATGTTTTGCAGCTCAAACGGGTTGACGAATTTAAATTATGAGGTGTCATTGGAGGCGAATTAAATGATACCTATAAGTTGAAATCCGCCAAATTGTTTGGATTTTGGCCGTACCCAAGAAATAGACATTTATACATACCCTCGAAAAATAGTAATACCCCTCCATCTAGTGTAGTCGGGTACTTAATANNNCCCGCCGAGCTATGAGGGCTTTATTAAATTAATAACAATATTTTTAGGATTTAACCATGAACTTTCATCATCTAAAAATTTGATTTATCGAACGCGGAAGTTAAACAAAGCAATTTTTACCTGTTACACTCATACCTATTTCCTCGTCTAAGAATAGAATAGTAACAATGCAACCGACTCCAGCCCCATTTATAAGGAACGAGTTACCCCATTCAGAAAGGGTTGCAGTATAATAATTTTAATACAAATGAAAAACGGCCACAAGTTCGCGTTTGCTTTACGACTGAAGTTCAGGTCCACAGTTTCCCAGTTCGTGCTGTTATCGTCTCGGAGAGATTGTTTCTGAGTAAAACTCACTGACAATAAAGATATAGCGACTTAATGGAACCGAGGAATTTTTAATATCACTTTCGTTTTGTCCTTGTTTTTTGTCCAGAGTTTTTTTAGCTGTATTATGGTCGCAATTAAAATTAGGCCATTTAATGTATGTAGGATTTGAGTTGATTTTCGTAAGAGCAATGCAGACACGTATGTGTTTAAAATTTTACATGGTTAAAGTTTACATGGCGAAGAAGCGTACAGAACTACATGTGTCTCAAACATAATATTTTTTTATTTAATGCTAAACCTCATACGATTACACATTTTATTAGTAGACACAACAAACAGTTGTCAGACGGAAACAAGTCTATAATCTACTATTTGATATAATAGTATCTCTAATTTCGTTCACAGATGACTAGATATTTTGTTGACATTCACATAAATTGTTTTGAACTGTCAAAGTGTTAACAAAACCCGTTCCTTACTATCCCAGTATATTTTAAAAGAGCTCTTTTCTTGCATCCATTCTTCCTTTCTCCATAATAGATGGGTATAAGTAACGGCTGCGCTTAAAATGTTTCCACTTCAACTGTAGCCACGAAACTTAAGCCATAAAGCAGGGACACAAGTCTGCGGACATTTTTCATTAGCACCGGAAAATGGCGGCGTTTTCCCGCAAACAATTATAAGATATGTCCGGTTAAGCTAATTGCAGCTCTTAATGGTGTTTTCGTCCTTTGTTATATTTTATGGGATAATTTTGTTTTTGTAGCTGTGCTTTGTTTTGTTTTTCTATAAAATTAATTTTGTTTGTTTAAAAAAAAAATTATAACATCTCTATCTTTATATAGAAGTTCAGAGATACTTTGTTGGGTCATATATTTCATCTTTTACAGTTTGGTTGATTACTTAGTTTTTCACTTCAGACCCTCTGAACCTAAAATTTTCATGTAATCTTTAGTATTTACTCAATAAAGTTGAGCATTTGCTCATCGTACCTATCTATCAGTAACATTAATAGTTTAGCCGATCTCTTTAAGCAATCCAAATGTCGTCCTAAACTGTACTGCCTCAAAATGTTTATTTGTCCCTCTCAAAAAGAAAAAAATTAACATACATAAAAAAAGAAAAATTAAAATAGTTGCATAAATAAAAAAGTTAAAGGCCCTTTTTATTACGTCACGTTTATATCTCGTACAGCCTACCGTTATCTAGGAAGCCGCGTAATTAATTCTATATCAGATGGCACATAACGCATTTGACAATACGACGGCCATAAAATTTTGGGAGAATTTAAAAAACGGTCAAGTGTGTTTAAAACGTCGCCAGTTCGGGTTCTGTATAATATTCAGATAATGTTAAAGCTTCGTATTTTTACCCACGACGGAACGGAGATGCTATATGCGTTTACGGTGAGAGGTTGTGTGTTTGTGCGAAACTTATGTCACGATTTTTCACCAGAACTACTGACCGATTTAGATACGGTTTTCAGTGATTATATAGTTAAGAGAACTATTCTGTTTTGAGTCAGTAAAGGATAAATAAAATAAAATTTGTAAAATAATCTTTAAATTATTTATTTTGCAAACATTCAGTATTTTGTTTACTTTCGTCGCTCTAAGTAAAAGTGTGTAAATAATCCTAAATGCACGTAGTATTTTAATAGGTCCTAGGAAAAAAAAATATGTTGTAAAAAACTTCAGCGATTTTATTAGGGTTTTATTTCTTAATTCTGTATACAGAACCCCAAGATATTCAAAACATTGTCCATTTTATAAACAATTTTGTTGAATAAACATTTATGACATAACTTGTATGGGGCATTATTTTCAATTGCATTTGTTTTCATAGCCGTTTGTTTCGTAAATCTAATCTTCAGTAATACCGAATTAAATGTAAAATCGTAAAAAAATCTCCGCTCCGGAACATAACCTGTTCGAATTAAATTTTTATTCGCGGCAATTCGCCCCGTGCCATATAATGCTGCGTATTTTAATAAAATGGAATTACAACGGTCGCCGTTCCATTATTGCACGGTAAACGATACGTATCGTCATCGTTATTTATAAGTAGGTATAACTATACCTATACAGGTATATAAGTTAAGTACAACTGTGTACTTAACCGCCCTCACGTCGTCGCTTCGAAAAGCTCTTAGTGTCTTTCATAAATGAAATATCTTGTTTATTTATGAACAATTTTCAATAAAGCACATTGAGTCCAAGTTGGTCAAATATTATTGAGATTAGTGGCAAAATATAGATGACCCTAACCTTAACCTTTTATATAGGGGCGTCTTGCGATATTTTGTGTATATTTGAAATTTTCTAAAAATGGTTATTTACTAAGTTGTTAACAAATTACTAATTACTAAATTTTGAACAACCTGTATTTAAAAATTGCAGCCCAAAACACATTTCCCAAGGTCGCTGATCATGCGGAAGTTGTATCAATAATATTTTTAGTTATATTATAACTCGTTTGTCGATTTCAGTAGAACCGTGACCTAAAGTTGGTTGTAAAATTTGAGGACCTCTGAATTAATGTCGGGTAGTAATTGAGTCCGCCGGATTTACGTACAAAGTCGTTTTTACGTTTGTTTTATTTTGTACGCTTTTTGTCCAATTCTTTCAGACGCAATTATTATGCCATTTTGTTGCGAGCGTGCTTTAAACATTGTGTAAAAGTAAAAAGTATTTTGTTCTCGTACGGAAACTGGAAAATCTTTACAAATATTATAAATCTGGAAGCTACTCCATACGTCTGTGTGAACAAGTTTTCCCTTTTGTTCAAGTGAACTACTCTACTTATTTAACTAAAATTTGGCAAACGGGTACTTTTAATTTAGGGGAAGGACATAAGCATATTTTTTTTCTTTATCGAGCAGTTGACATGTTTATGTTATTAACTTGCGAAGTGACAAAATACGCTCATATAAACAAACGATATTCAAACATACAAACATGTCACAGTATGGTGAGGAAATTTGCAAAAGTATTCCTCCTCTACGATCCAAAACTTTCCTTAATAAATATACCTAATCGAAAAAGTTCATCCCACTTTAAGTAAAAATAAACCTAGAAAACTAGATTCAATCTAGTGGTGAACCTGCTTCTGTGAACTTTGAAACCATTTTGTTGCGAGCGTAACAGCGAGCGAACAAAAAGTAAAGGCGAGGTCTCTAGAATTAGACGTATGGGAAAAGTTGTAGAAAGTTATCGAGAGAATGATAAACACTTTCAGTTGCGCATCTTACGACATCTTACCGCATCTTACGGCACCACAGTGTATTAAAAGAATGCACACGAACGTCGCAAGTCTTCGGCTTAAATATGTTATAACTTACTGAAATTTATTTTGGCTTCTTGAGGTTTTCGGTTGAGCTCAGTGTCCACTAAACGGAAGTTGAAAACTTTTGTGTTGAAAAGTTAGCAACTTTTTAAAGTGAAGACACGTCTTTACATTGTGAAGCATCTTTGCTCCCATTTGACAATTTTTTTATTCGTGTGTAAGTATTTGTTATTGTGTCAAGAAAAGAAGGCTTAAAGTTAATAAATTTAATGACTTCATCATACAAATTTTACTGAGGATTTTTTTCGTCGTTTTTCTTCACATTAATAAATCTGTTTTTAATGTAATAGTAGAAATGGAAAATTACTACAAGCCATTTGAGATGTAGATGTAAATGGACATACATACATATATACGTGTATACACACATACATAAATACATACGCTTGTAAATCATTACTCCCCTAGCGCGGTTGACTAACAAATAACTGCGACATGAAGACTCTATTCATTGTTAATTCTATGGTCGCGGTGTGTTGTAAATCAGAAAAACTACGGAAAGCATTAAATGTATTTACTTTCTGCACTCCGAGTAATTGTTAGTATTGCCGCCGTCGAGATGAGTAAATTAACTCAGACAGCTACTGTAATAAAATGTGAAATAAAAGGTGTTTTTAAGTACGTTTGCATACATTTATATATGGTTTTGACTGATGGACAAGTTTACTCACTAGATTTAGGTGTATGGAATAATATACAGGAGTATACAAAACGCCTAATAAAGCCGTATTCCATTACAGATTGGAACTGACATGACAGTTTTTTTTTTCGAACTTTGATTTTGTTTAACTGGGACTTTTGAATTAGTTTCACGTAGACAAAAATAAGTAAGTCTTACTTTTTTATGAGTGATCTTCCCGCTTGGCTGACATAGAATATTTAATCTGCTTGGTTGGTCACTGAAATTAGCTAAAATTGACTTTCGATTTGCTAGATAATTGAACACGCGGCAGCGGTTTTTATTAAACTGGCGCGCTTGTTGAACAGCGCCATCTATTGAGCAGTTACAGAACGAAAAACAGGCAAAGTTGTCTGAATAGACAGATTGAATAAAAAATGTTGGACGGTATTATTGTTATTACATAAAATTAAATATTTAACAATATATTATGGCTTTTTTAAAGATAATGTTACAAGTCTGTAGAACATAATATATTTTCAGAAATTTAGGCGGATTTTATTACAAAGGGAATAAAAAACGAAAACATAGCATAGTACCCAGACGTGTTCTAGAATAAGTAGGTAAACGTTTTTCATGCTTACCTTATTTATTTAGTTAAGGAGAACCAAACAGCTTTACTTAAGCCCTTAAAGCCAGGGACTTGTATGCTTAAAGCACGACAAACAAATGTAAATATGAAATATTTAGCTGCGAATTGCGACGAATGGAAGGTAAACAAACACTGACGGTTGGCAAATGACGTAGGTGTTTGTACTGTTTGTACTACAGAGAACTACGAACGTAGTGTACAGTACAACGCTCCCCGTATTTCGTTAGTTATTACTCAAAATTACACCTTAATTCGTAACGAAAAAGTTCAGTTTTCTTTGTGACCACAATCTGTAATGCAACTTGGTAGAACTCTGTATTCTACGATGCTAAGCAAATAACTAAACTCTACGTATACCAGCTATTTTGACGAGAAATGACTTCGAAATTAATTTAGAACGGAGCTTTATGAAGAAATGAGATGTAACTTTTGTTTTTTTATTTAATGCTAAACATCTGTTCGTGACGAAGTAATATAGTCTGCTTCGTTTCATTTTACCGACCTTAAAGTTCGTAAACTAAACGGTTTAGAAGTTGAAAGTTAAAAATTAAAAGTTAAATAAGAAAGAGCTCGGGTTTTTATTAAACCTAAAGAACCACATTTTGCAGTCGAAACTAGGAAATTACTCATGACAAATCATAAACTACAAAAATGTTTGGCAGATGTCAAAGTCAACAATCTGTCAACAAGGCGTTGCGTTTGAAGTGTGTGTGTGTGTGATGTGTCACACTTATTTACATACATCCATAAAAAAAATTACACTTCTTATCCATGTAAACTTTAACTATGCCAATTCGCAAACTCGTACGTTATCGCTTTAACATAGCATCGAAGAATGTGAAAAAGGAGAAGGTATTATGAATTTAATAACAGAAAATTTAAAAAGTTAAACCAAATAACTGAATGCAGTAGTTAGCATTTAGTTTGCTCTCATGGTACCTAACTATAAGTTAAATTAAAATACTAGAGCAATTTGTATGAGTTACGGTGCTTGGCTCGAACGCTCCGTGTAACGCTGCATTAGAAATGTACCCAGTGTTTAAGGAAAGCTTTAAGCTCATTGCAAGCTCACTTCACTCGTAGGGAACGTTGCGATGGATTGTAAGATTTTCTTAAAGCTTTTTATCATGAGAACGTGAATCAGCTTTACGAACCACATGGTCTTACGCTGTAATTTGTGTAATTAATTGTAATTAGTAAATTAAAGTGTAATTAGAAATTTAAAGCGTTTGAAATAATACGCAAATTTTAAAATGTCTTGGAAATAGTTTTAACTGGACCCGCACTAGGCAGACTTTGGCAGTCGAATTGGTCGTTGTATAGGACCCTGCGCACATCGCAGCCACGAGTAACTCATACCTCGTTTTTTTCGTCGTGATTTAAAAAGTAAAAATCTTACAGTGTATTTTTATTGTAATTATAGATTTAAAAATAAGACAGACAAATAAAAAAAATTAAAGAATAAACAATAATTTAATGTTATGTGTACTACTTGCTAAATATTTTTTTAATTAATGAAATAAAAGTAGCGCCAAGATTGCTTACTTTTTAAATCACAAAGAAAAAAACGAGTTATACATATTTTGGTTGCCGCAGCCTATCTGCCTTGAGCTGGCTTACGTTTAAACTTTTATAGGGAATGGAAAATATAAATAACAAAAGACGCAAAATCTAGACTTAACGCTAGTAGGATTTATATATTTTTCTTTTCTTATACAATAGTTTGTAACCTAGATCTTCAGTAATAAAAGATCGTACCACAAAGACCTAACGTGACGTTAAGCTGGCGAGGTATCTGTCGACAACTACAATCCATCTTAGTCCAACCTTCTGTTATTGTGGTTCTCATTCCGAGAAACGTGATAAACGTACCTTAGATATTTCAGCGATATTTATTTATTTATTTACGAGAGTCAGCCGCGGTTTCATCCACAGAATAGTGGTTTTATTAAAAGTAGGTGTTAGTTTTTTTTTCGGTTAACAATTTTTCGTATTTTCATAATAAACTGAGCTAAAAACTGGACAGATATTGTTCTACATCATGTTTATTTTATATTATTTGTTTGATTGATTATTTAGTTTCCCACATCAGATACCTTCAATTTGTATACATGTACTTTTAGTAAATGCTTGTCATATTAAACAACTTTTGCTAAGACGGCGTTCCACAATTTCCAATAATTTAACTGGTCTCTTGAAGTATTAGTATCACTTACCGGGTCCAAATGTGGTCCAAAACCGTACTTGTTCCCTTTAAAATACATTACAAAATGTTAACACATATTTAAACACATCTTAAGATGACCCTGCAAATGAAATTTAAGACGATTTTAAAAACAATTGCTTAATCAAAACAGTATTCCAGTTAAACTATTTGTCCTAATTGTAGTCCCTTCACAATGTTTTAGCCGAAGGGTCTAACTTACGCGGACAAAATACCATCCAGCTACTAACACAATTAAACTTTTCACAAAGAAGCGGAGAGCCCTTTTGTCCTTATTCAGTATATTTAAACCGTTCCACTAATCTCAGTGTTTCTTCAAAGGAAACAAAGGAATCGAGCTTAGTCTGAATTTATAAAGCCCTCGAAGCTATTGAGGTCAGATTTAATTATTTTGAGATAAAAAAAGTTGTGAGAAAATTGGAAAGGAATAACACAAAATAATTATGTTCTGTCTACGACAAAATTTTACTTGATGACATTTTCAGAATCAAATAGGTATTAATGATACCTAAAATTATGTATGTAATTTTTTTAAAGCTACCCCCATTCCATAAAGATGCGTTAGTATAGACAAGGTGGGTCCCTATTCTTCTCATCTATTTGCTCAACTACCCAGAGTTAAATAGTAGATTTTTTTTCTTAAAACAGTTCTTCAAAACGCATTTCTGTAAAATGGCGTTTTACGGGTTGCTATGTTATTTTTAGGCAGGGCAAAAAATTAAAAAACAATTGATTACAATACTCTTAAAACAATTAAAAGCAATATAACATGATGTTATAGCAAAATTAGTACATAATTTAACGGGAACATAACATACATTCACACACATTATCCTCTGTCTCTTTGTATAAGCTAGCAAAAAGCGTCTTGAATACTTGAGCACTTGACAAATACCCTCAAATCTCTCGTCTGATACGCACTTTCATTATAATGTTTATTTTGAACGTATAAAAGGGTATTAGGGAAATGCTTATGGAATATAGGGATGTTATACGGTTAGAGAAATTACATTATAATTATCTGATATACGGTCTTAACTATATTATGGTTAGTGTATATCATACAAATAATAGTAAGTAGAAAAACAAAAAGTCGAATACATAAGATATTTTTTGAGTTTTCCAAAAACTTATATGTACAAGATGTATAGAAAAAGCTACCTATAATTTTTCGATCCTCTTACATTTCAATCTGGTATCTTTTTCAAATGATAAAAAAAATATTCCAATTTCAAATATTTGAATAGACTTCGACGGGTCTTTCACTTTCATTCAATCACTCAACCTATTAAACTAACAAAACAAATGGCAAAACAAAGAATAGAAATACATAAACAAATTTAGTATGCGTCGTTTCAATCCGATCTCGCGACAAAGAGAGCATCTCAGTGTACCGCAAATGGGGTGAATAGTAATATCAACACAATGGTGACTCGAGATTTAAGAGCTAACGGGTTTAGGATTATTCAAATGGATGCTGAAAATGTTTTGAGACGATTTTGATTAGAAATACAACAATACAGTTGTATTTGTATTGTTCCTCTTGACTAAGGAGGTCTATAGAATTGCTGTAGAGGTCCCCACTTACTGTCGACCTTTCGAGTTTCGAGTTTTACCTAAGTAGCTAAGGGTTCTTTGTTTTGCATACTTTAAGAAAAAGGAGGTTTATGATGATTACAGTCCTTATACATATTTATAGTTCAGACCTTATTAAATATTCAAATTATATATACCGGCTCAGGAACTAACTTCTTAATTTACGTCAAAGCTGTAATAATTTAAATGTAATAAAATAACGTTACAAAATACTCAATGTTATACATCAACTTAAATGAAATTAATAATTTACAATTAAAATAGTTTTTTAATTTATCAGTATTCCATCTTATGGCTAAAGACTAGATAACAGTATTCCTATCATCGATTTTAAAAGATAAATACACACAGATAAATATTTAACCATCATTTGTCAGCTAATCCACTTTCTGTAAAGTGTACCTAAATTAAAACTAATAATATGCTATGTCTTCATAGGAGAAGAAAACGGGCCGAGTCAAGCCGTATCTACTATAGTATAAATGTTACACAATCGTATGTTATTATACACTTGTGTCCATACATTTCCATGTTTGATCTTAAAAATTAAGTCATATGGCTGGGACATAGAAGTGGGTTACTATAGCGTGCTGCGTGACATAAACCAGTTAATAAAACAATTACAGTCAATTGTGGGCAGTATCTCGATATGGAGGCATTTTATCAGTATTTAAACCCTCTATATGACGGACGCTATATTGTATGCTCGTGACAGATCGCGTGACTGTTATCGAAATTAATTTCTGTCGATTTTGACAATCAGATGCCCTTTTAGTAGTTATTATTACCCACGGAATGTAGAGGTAACACATATATCCGTGTTATTATCTAATTAAAAATACATAACTTATATAAAATAATATTGATAGCACACCAAGGTATTTTGAGGGCATTTTCATGGTTTAGGGGATAACCTTTAACGCAAGTCTAACTATGACTTAGCCGCAAAAATGGAAAACTTTAAAACCTCTTTCGCAGTCGTTTAAAAGTATAAAACCTATTTTTAACCTAGCATTTACGTCACAAGAGAATTATTGTATGCACAAACTAGTGTACAATAAAGCAACGCGTATTGTGAAAGATTTATGTTACCCTGGAAACGGGGAAATTGCTCGCTGCATGCAGCTGGTACCTGTCCCTCATAACTTGGCAGACATGACGGCTCCTCCAAGATATATCACGTTTTTATTGTACGTTTAACTGGTAAATTGCTTCCTAAGTCCTGTACGTTGTAAACTTAGTACGGTGGAACGTTTAAATCTGTGTACTGCTGCGTCGATGTATGCAAATTTTTGAGAATATTCTTTAGGGAATACCGTAAGTGATTAGATAAAAATTTAAGCCAAAATAAGTATTCTAT
Source organism: Lerema accius (assembly GCA_001278395.1). Classification (NCBI taxonomy): domain Eukaryota; kingdom Metazoa; phylum Arthropoda; class Insecta; order Lepidoptera; family Hesperiidae; genus Lerema; species Lerema accius. The sequence goes on from LGAG01000020.1 coordinate 710,272, forward strand.
TGTCTATTGAAGTAACTTCATCTTCAGTCTGAAGTTTAGGTCATTTTTACGGTTACTTACAATGCCTTCTGAGATTCTTTTAATTTAAGGTTCCTAGCACCTTATTGCTTACATCCTGTATTATTTCTAGTCGACCTTAGTCAAACCGCATGGACCAGAACTACGAGTATAACCATCGCTATACCACCTGGGAAACTACTAGTAATACCCCAATCTCAACTACTATACCTGAAAATGTTTGCGCGCTGTCAGTAGTGGTGAACGTCATATTAAATATGCATAACTTTCACAAGTCCTGAGCTTCGTGAACTGCTAACACCGTTGTTTTATTCATAATGACGTTCTGTTGCATACAACACTGATAGTATTATGGATATTATATCTGTTTATTAATACGTGAATAGTTCGATTTGCCGTACGGTTTTACGATGATCTAAGCGCGAGTTTGAGATTTGGCAGATTTTAAGTTTATGTTGAGAAGAAATGATGTTGAAGTGGAACTCAAGGTACGATTATATCATAACCACCGGGTTACGAAAGCGTAGTAGGGAAAACATAACGCTAACAACAAATGATAACGTTTCCCGGTACATTGCTCAGTAGAACGTGCTCGGTGACATACGTCAGATCGTAAAAAAAAGAAAAAAATTGACCTCACATTTTTTTTCTGAACACTGAGTCTATTATATTTTTGCGTGTGAGGGTGCAGCTTAGTACCTAACTTCTTGTTTAAAAATAAGTGACTATATTTAAAACGATTTTATTTATCTTGCTTCGTTATCAATAAAATAGATGTATTTAACAAACAACCAAAAGCTAAATAGCCTTGAATTAGCTCCAGGCCGAATTTAACAAGCATTCTAACCCATTGTCATAAATAGATGCCATAACGCGTCATCAACCCTGTGGCTGCTGGCCTTATCTCAAAAATTCGGCGCAGTCGGGGCCGGAACGACCAATTTAATAAACTGTATTGCGGGCCGTAATAGCCGTAATTTCATGCGCAGGGTTAGCAAACGAGACCCAAACAAATGCGTTGCATCAGTCAGCCGCTCATTTGCAAGGGTCTAGAAGAACGGCGTTTGTCACAGGGTTAGCGCAGCTGATTTGTCAGAATTGTTTGTGACGTAACTGTTGACACTGTTCTCTATTCATTCATCAACATAACTGTTCCACTACTGGGCTCGGATCTCTGATATTGTGTGGGGTACAGGCCATAGTCTACCACGTAGGCCAAGTGCGAATTGGCAGACTTTCCACCTTTTAGAACTTTATGGAGAACTTTTAGGTTAGTAGGTTTCCTCACGATGTTGTACTTCACCGAAGCAAGTAATAAATGATTAGTTTGCTTTTTGAAAGTTAGAGGTGTCGGGATCCAAAATCGGGAAGCTAAAAAACACCAATGGGATCAAATGTGGTCATTGGATATTTTTTGATAATTTCAATGTAGAATCTGCCGTAAGTATCAAATCTATTTATCACATTATTGTGTCTGTCTGTTTGTTGTCGTTATTGAGAACTATTGGGCAATAGACAAGACTATATGGTACTCAATTAACTATTTAAACATTTCCCGGGATATCTCCCAGAGGACGTAATATCGCTGCAGCTTTTCAATTACCTTTTTCTAAAAGCTGTCTGCCATCTGTTTTTTACTTACTGAGTTCAATTGACAACGGTTGAACGGCGATCTACTTGTAGGAAATATGAACTGAACTGTACTGTACGTTAAACACATTTTATATTGAAAATGATACATACCTCAAAATATTTGAATGAAAATTCTATTGAATGTCCTTTCTATGGCATGCTCTACGTATAGTTATATTCTCAAATAATATCACCTTCCTAGTGAGGTCGGATGGTAAAAGAGTCATAGTACCTTGTCGAGTGCTCTCAGATTCATAGAAAATGCATGGAAATTTTAATTCATTACCAAACTATAAAATTATTTTTACTGCTGATAAAATTAATAATATTCATAGACATTTGAGTTTTTTTCCTACCAATGGTTTTCTAATTAAAATTCCCTCCCGGTAGTCGCGGGCAAGAAAACTATTTTCCAGTAGTCGTCGTATTTTCACGTGATAAGATCTCGACATGATTATTTATGCGAACATTAGGGGAAGTAACCCCATCGATATTCCGTTTTATATGCGGCCCGAGTACAATTACTGACAGAACTGTTGGAAAATACCTTTAGTAAACGGGTTTTTTTTGTGTTCACAGTTTGCAGTTAATTTGCAGTACATTGGCAGTTTTTCTAGAAATTACAGAATCACAGGGTTGATTGAATCGATTCCCGGGTCTTAATAATCGGAAGTGATACAGTTATTACGTAACTATTTTACTTATAACTAATTAGACTAGTCGTCATAAATATACAAAGAAACAACTACCTACTGTTACTAATACATGTATTTGCCATAGTTCAATAAAGAATGAATAAACAAATATTTACTTGTATGTATGTATTATTATGTACCTACGCGCAGCTCCAACAACGCAATTATTTCGCCGTGTAGATTTTCCAAAATAAATAAAAATAATTCCAGTCATGAATACCATGTATTTCTAAGCGCCGATGTTGCGACTTCCGAAATAAATTACGATTCGTGTGGCTCGACTAACAAAACATATGGATACATAGAGCGACATTCTAAATGTTATTTTGTTTTTCATGAATAAGCAAGGCAACATTCAGGCTGTATTTATATGTTTTTTATTCGACTGCGCACGGAGAGAGATGTTTTTTGCGTGTACGTATGTCTGTCCATATCTTAGATACGCTTTACAGTTTAAACGGCTTGTTAAATTTAACATTTGAGATGTCAAAGATTGTCTTAATTGTGGTAATGCATATCTACACTACCAAGCGTTTTATACACTGACACGTCACAACACGTCACATGATAGGTTTTTTTGACAGAAATGTGACGTTGACAATGACATGTGCCAGTCACAGTTGTCGAACCATTCTCTAGCCTATACTAAACTTTGACATAATGAGTTAAGGTACAATTTCGGCCAGAATTTGGGATTTAAGTTAAATTAATCCTGTAAAAGCTTTTTTTCACAACAGTACTTGACCCTAAGAACTAGATAAGTTTTTCAGTTGACTCGTTAAGTGGTCGGTAAACCGCGATTTATGGCGTCTTCAGCCGATAGTTACTCCCTCTGTCCTCTACGCAGCGAAACCTATCTATACTAACTGATTTAAATTGAGAAGTAGTATGAGGTTACTTCGCAATAGAATAGAATGGGAGGGACCTGGGATAATTACTTCGGGATTTGAGGAGAGTTTAGTACTAGTATCCTAGGTTTGGAATTAATTGTATGGACCTTGTCTCGTTCTTTCTTCTGGTAACTAACTAGTGTAGTAATCCTGGATAGGGTTAGTTTAACAATGCACCTTTTAGCTGATATGCTGTTATATGGAAAATGCATTCTATAAAGCCAACTTATTATCACCTTGGTTGGACTTGTTTTCCTGTATAGGCTGAATGCATGTTCATAATTGCCACAAAATATCAGCGGCAGAAAATTCACATTAAAATTAAACCTTATGACTATGATGGAAAGCGGCTAGTTTCCCCCAATCAATCATGTGTCTACAACCAAAAATACATAGTTTAAACACCATTAATTTTAAAATTCAAAATATTATTCCCACTTGAGCCCACTGAAGCTTGCAACGTATCGATGTAAGTATAGCCTCCAAACGGATGACGGATGCAAAACGAGTTCCAACTTTTAACGTTTCACTTGGGATCCGAAACGTGTTGTTCGTTCGTCATTTTTCACGGTATTTTGTTCCTTTTGCCAGGACATAGGTTTAGTTCGCGTCGGTTTTTTGTCAGCGACAAATCGATAGTTTTACTGGGCTTGTATGTGATAAATTTGCTATATCAAAAGTAATAAATAAAGGTATAAGCGCTAACGCCATAACTTTGAAGGATTACTTTGCAGCGCATATTGGTTTTTGTCGCATGTGTGAAAAGTTCTATGTAACTTTTTGGGGTATCTACCGTATCTTAAAGGACAAAAGGACATCCTTATAGGATCACTTTGTTGTTCGATTACCAGTCTGTATAAATAGCTCAGACGTTTTGGAAAACACAGAAATACCTGAAAAAATCCAGAAACAAGACCAAGAACATAAATTAAAACTCAACCAAAAAATTCTGTATCCATTAAACGGCAGTCTGGCATGGATACTTTGCATCATAGTGATTGCCAAAAGAGACAAAAAAATAGCGTAGAAGCGATACCCTTAGTTCGAGCAGTCAGGGATAGTTTCAACGCGCAGACATACCTACGAGTATGAACGGAGTCACAGTGGCGTGCAAATTAATTTGAAAGAGCAATTTTATTGGTTCGGACGCGCTTTGAAATAACTTCCTGTAGTGTCGTCTACGTTCTATTCAGTGCGTTAACTGGTGCGATAAACTCTTTGAATGAATCTAGTTACGTGACTTGACTAACATGCATAGCATTTATTTGACAAATGTGTCACTAACTACCACCGAGAAGGTAGGTCCTAACCTTCTATTTTATCAATTGTTGTTGGTGTTTTTATCCCTTTCTTTGGCAGTCTGTGGCCTTAAGGGCTTTTTGGATTTTAACGTTTATTTAGGTTAGTGCACTTTTTATTTAAATAAACTTAAACTGAGGCCAAAAAATATATTATAGATTCCGCCTTCGGAACAAAACAACTAAAAACAAAATACAAAAAATTACCTCACTTTAGTATTCTGAAGACTGATTCTATATACTTTTTGGTCTGAGATTTGAAATTGCATTACTCTAAAACGGTACTTTAAGTCGAGCCCTTCGCATATTAAATCTAAGATATAAAACATTGCCATAAAGAGCAATAATAAATATGAAGTGGTACTCGAAATGCTGAAACCAGTTTCCAAGTATAATCAGACAAAATAAAAGCACATTGAAAGCTATCGTCAAAGCGGAGAACAAATTAATTTAAAGAGCAATTTTATCGGTTCCTGTAGTCCTTTGATGCACCGTTTTCAAACCCCGACAGTACTTAATTTACTGCAATAAATGTTATAAATGAAACTGTACCAATCGTTGCAGTTTAATTTTTATTTTCACGATGATGAAAGTTATTTAGTTTTAAATAGAAATTTACTTTACTTCGGAAACGTTAAGTGCCTATGTCCTTGATGGGCTGGTCTCATCTTATTAATGGACTAATATTGACCACGGACCTCTTATCATAAGTAAGTATACTATATGCCATGCTAACCCAGTGCCAATGGGTAGAGGATATAGCCAACTCAAGTGTCGAATTTTTTTATGTCGTCTGAAACCTTTCGACATGACTTGACGACTGTCATTTGACGATAACGACCGAGAAATCTCTGTTTTCATTTTGGCTAGCTTTGTATTCTGTTTATTAAAGCCGGCTGCCTGAAGCAGTGAACGCGTATTCAGTATGAACCGACTGCTTCAACCTACGGGGAAGTAGATTTATCTACTGGCGTTAGATGCTTCATACTAACCCGTCATGGCTAATCAAAGGTTTAAGGAAGTCACCCAGCTATGAGCGTTTTATGTTACATCTATACAGGTATCGGGGAATGCAAAAGTATAAAACAGTGTTACAGTGTTACGATGTAACATAGACATAACTCACGGTAACATGTTACAAGTCACACCATTTACGGTTGTATCTGTTACTCGTGAGATGGTGGTAATTAATAGGAGCGGGTTATGCAATAAAGAGCAAAAAAAAAACTGTTAGGGCATCCTCTGTTTTCTCCATAAGTCATAGGTAATTTTATTGACTAAGATGTAATAAAAATTAAAACATTAACATTTTTGCGGCAATTGAGCTGAAAGGTTTGAAGTAAAACGATAATCAAATAGGTTTAAATAAAAACAATTATTAAGAAAGTAGTTCTGAAAGTATTAACTTATAATTTTTTTATATTGTTGTCGTTAAAAAAGAAGCAAGTGAATCGCTGCATTTATGCTCAAAGATAAATTATTATTAAAAGTGTATTATAAGGTAACACAAAGTGAAAAAGTATCGTTATGGAAATGACGCGTAAAATTTTAACAGATTTTGGTAAATTGCTAGAATAATTTAGCCCACAACTTTTTTAATTAAGA
>LGAG01000020.1:719573-733694 GCA_001278395.1 Lerema accius
CTCGAAAATCCTGATCCCATATCGCATTTGTATGGGGCAAGGAAATATGTCACTTAAGACAATGATATAAAGTTTAAACTTGCTGATAATGTTTTTAGCCGATCGATTCTCCAAAGTTAGGTTCAAGGATAAAAGATATAGGGTCCAACTGTCGTCTTTGGCATAGGTCCAAATGACCTAGTCCTTAAATAGACTTGTAGCAGCATGTGTCATATTGTAGTAACTACGCAATATCGGGAAAACTGCTTTTTCTAGCCTTTTACGACAGAAAATTGCCTATAAAGTATGCAGACGTAGTTTTTTCTATGAACATTGCATTTGAAGATCGAGAGGATTTGGTGTCATGTGTCGACCTTTAATATTTAAATTGTGTAATGATTTACGCACGCACGGCTTGTACTAAGAGAAATGTTTACTGTAGTTTACAAATGATACGATATGGAAACCACCCAATTGACACTTATACGAACGAGAAAGCAAATATTTATCGTAAAGTCGATAAGGATGCATGCTATGTAGTGCGGAACACATTTTCGCTATTTTAGTAATGGCGTATTTAATACATAAATTCGAGTACTTTAAATACCATTGACCTCATGCGGTAAAATAGAAAACAAAGACCAAAATCCTGTATTAAATCATACCAATATTCATACAAATAAATTAATTCAAAGTGGCAATTACAAAGCTGGACCATTTTGAATACGGTTAATTTTTTACGGCTCGCTACCGAACGCCGGCCGAAGATATGCTGCGTATTATAATTAGGGTATGGACTTAGTGTTGTAAATTACCGATCGGTATTACTGTACCGTATAATTGTCCTATGGTAGGAGGATTAACCCTCTAAAGAGGTGGTTTGAACTGTGGTTTAAAGGTGACAAAAAAGTTTGATTTTATTTATAGAAATTCGCGAAAAACGAGCAGAGCTGCCAGTTGACAGAAAATGGTCAATATTTTATGGTCATCAGCGGCCACAAACATCAGAGACACGATTTCGGTCAGGTAGAAGAAAGAAGGGAAGTACTCACTCACAAGTCTACAGCCAATACTTGACGAATAATGTTTGGACTCCTCTGAAGTGGAGCTGATACCTTCAATGACCTTAGTTGACCCCATATCCGCATAAGGGTAGTTACTAATGACAAAAAATTCTTTAACAGTTCCGTGCTTCGGAGGGCACGCTAAGCCCTCTGTTCAGACTATTATCGTTATATGACAGTCACTAAGCCATGTCGGAGGCCTTCGGGCAGCACAAAAACTGCCACCGTTAGTGTTAGCCACTATAGTCTCCGCCAATCCGCACTGGTACAATGCTCTTGGCGTCATTAATTACGAAGAGAGACCCGTGTTTTGTAATAGGCCATTAAAAGTATGACGCCAAAAACATTTCCAGTATCACCATATACACACCTTTACTGCATTATCTGTGCCGTGTTTTGTTCGCTCGTTCATTATATTTAATGGTAGCGCAGTACATTCGTTTTCAATCCTTTCCGCTGTGCAAATATTGTTCCCTTGTTATACGTGCTCCTTGTTATTGCTATGCTTGAGGGTAATTTCTATAATGAAGTGTTGTCTCGATAAGGATTTGGAGTTTTAAAAAGTTTTTGTTATTATTTTTTTAAAATGTGACTCGAAAAAAGTTGTGAGCTTGACGTGTTTTTTTTATTGTCTGTGTCTGTGGTGTTTGTTTTTGGACTACAGTTACTCAACTTACGACTAACTTATGACTACTTCTCACTTTGTGATTCAATAAAATATTAATGAGGATATTGGTACTTTAGTAGTTAGTAAATATAAGTAGTCAAGTTAGTAATAGTTAATATTACCCTCATTCAAAAGTGATCCGGCTTGATCTCATCTACTCTACTATAATTAAAACAAGATCCTAATTAGATCCTAAATTTGAAATTTAAAATTCTGGCTGTTAGATAATAATGCTAATTTATATACTTGAAACTTTACAAAGATGAATTATGTTATTAAGGTTTTCCCGAGAGATCGCCGAGTTGTCTTCAAGATAATTTCGAAGAGATATTTCTCGTTTTCTTAAGTGGCTTTCACAAGTCACTTCTGTTTTATTACCACTTCTATTATTTGTATTATAGCAATTTACCTGAAATTGCTATTTTAGGAATTAAATACATTTAAGTTTATGATTCACCTAATTCTATTAGGTATGTAGGTATTTTCTCAGACTGGGTAGTTTTTATTGATCATATTATATATGTATGTTAACTTCTTTAACACGCTCTTCAGCCCAAACGACGACGGATTTCAACACATGAGGTGTCATTGGATTCATCTTCATTGTGAGTGACATAGGCTATAGTACATAATTATATTTTCACTACGACACCCAATGCCCCAAATAAAGATTTAGCAGTATGTATTCTGGTTTCTATTAATTATAGTAATTATTTCAAATGTATATAAAAAAAGCGTAATACATCAAAGTAGCAAACATAATACTTCAACGACTCTATCCAATTTTAACGGTCATAAGATAGCAAAAATCCCACTATGGATTTCTATATAAGTTAAAATGTCTATAGTGAAACCAAACTTTCTAGAAAGTATTTCTTGCGTCGTGCGTCATTGCATAATTCCATTGAACGCATCAATAGTCGTCAGTTCATAGTTTGTGCTGACCCGATTCTGTTTCCTGTCTTTTATTTACGACTTCCAATTTTAAATACACTATTAGTAATACGATGTGCGCAAATACATTGTCGGGTGCAGTTATAGAGAAGCTTTATTTAATAATAATAATCTTAATAAATCTGAATTCTTGCTTCTCGATGGTATAATCTACAATACTAATAATAATAAAGCTGTTATAGGGTCAAATCTGTACACAACTGTTACTCTTTTATCATTATTATCCCTTTATACATATATTTTATTACTTTACTTAGTAGTTAAATAAATGGGTTTTTATCGATATGCAAATTATGCCTTCTTTTTTATCTGTCCGCTATCATCTCTATAATCGCACCTCGGTGAAATTATTGAGAAATAACGGAAAACGTTTTACTCTTCTATCTTAATGGATCATTTATCTTTAACAGTCTAGTACAAATTCTTTTCTTTCTATATCTTTTAGAGTTCCATGGTAAAGGAATCAAAGGGGTTCCTCTAACCTAAAAGAATTTAGTTCGGTAGTTTAGTTTAATCAATGAATGATATACAAAAACGAAATATTTTAAATTATAAAGCGTTTAATGAAATCCAATACACGTGCAGAAGTAACATTTTAAACAAAGCTACTTTACAATGTCATGTCATGTAATATCATTAGGGTATTTCAGAGCATGTGATTTGAAATTGCTAAAATGATTTTGAACTGAACTTGTATGGCACGCGCCGACCAGCAATTTGCATATTAGCATGAAGCATTTCAATCAGTTTAGTATAATCTAATTTTACATACAATATTGCTTTAGCAATTGTAATTACGCGTTTCCTGAATATTTAATGGTGCTAATTATGAATTTGTTTTGAGTGGTAATTGTGTTAAAATTATATCTATTTAAAGTTAAATACATATTCTTTTAAATCTTTTCTCTCTAACATAGTAGTCTAATTCGTTAGAAAAATAATATATTTTTTTACCCTACTGCGCCAAAAAAAAAGATTATGTTTTTAGCGTATGTGTATATATAGTATGTAAAATAATACCAACGGATTAATAAACAATGGATTAGTTTAAATTGTGGTTCCAATTTCATCGATTTCAAAACTGTTGTTAAATTATTTTTATTGTTCGTAAAAATATTTACGCTTACTTTGCCATTGTCTATTGGAAGTGAATGAATTATTTTTACAATATGCATTTTCTTTTACGTGACCATCATTACAATGAACTTCACATAGTAATCGCTGTAAGGTTCTGCGCACACGATAGGATTTACATTAAGTAATTATTAATTATTAAGTAACTATTAATTTTAGCGACTTAAAATCTCAAATTGGACTACATTAACATTTCTTCTCGAAATATACGGAGTGTTCGTAACATTAGTTTTGTCTTGTTACCAAAATCACAGATAGAAAATGCCAAAATACTGAAATAAAATTTATCTAGATATTTATTTATGAAATATTCTAATGAATGTCAAATATTTTGAATCTACCATAATTTCGGATAGGTCATAAAACACGACAGGAAAAAAATTGAGGGAGGAATATAACAAAAATAATTAAGCTATCCATCCATCTCCTTCAATGGAGACGAATCTAACTACACCTCATATGTTGAAATCTGTCAAGCCGTTTCGGCTCTAGAGCGTGCCACAGGAATGGACATACATACATACATACGCCTGAAAAATATTACTTATGGCGCATGCTGATAAAAAACACAGAGAAATAGAAAACACAGAGTACAGTTAAAACCAAAACTGTATTCAACACTATCGCACCACTGTTCTGAATTACACACATCCATTTACTGAGAACATAAAATAGTAAAATCAACAATATACACAAAGAGCCGGCGACGGGACTCGCTGTGTTCTCTCAAATGAAAGTTAAATACAGCGGGCGATTAAAATATGTCCGCCGGAAGAGGGCGCTAGTGAGTACTGGAAAAGCTCGGGGGATCAGCTGTTTTTACTGTGCAAATGTTTTTTTAACACACACTTGTGATATTTATACGACTGCGTCAGTAAGAGGGTAATGTTTCTAAAGTGTATGTATGTCTATTTATTTAGCACGCTGCAAGTACAAATGGTTTGGATAATATGCGAGGTGTCAAAAGGATTCGTCGCTATTGTACAAGTAATATTTTTTAAATTTCCAATATTTCATCGCATATTTTTTCGCAGTCGGTTTTAGGGCGGGACTTATGTGGCAACGTTTACCATATATGAGATGTAATTATATAGAGATGTAAGTGCTTTCGTAATCCAAGGTAAACTGTCATATTTATGTTAAATTGAGAACCAATTACTGCAATGGTTATCGAGCTATTTTCTGCTCCCTTTTAAGTCCATTTCAAACAACGCAATGTATAATTGTAACTGAACAATATCTTTTAATATCCATTTATTAATCAACGGGTTATTACGATCCAAATGCGCCTAAAAGGTTTAACAAAGCGAAATTATCTGTCACACGGCACTATACTGATATGAACAACTGACTGGGAGGGCGTACAAAGGCTCAGAATGAAAGTTTCTGGAGCCTTCAGGCCGTTTTCGTAATTAAAATCTGCCTTTTGGTTTCGTATTGTCTGCAGCATGAATAGTTGAGGGATGCGAATGAATCAGTGTTTTGTTTGTCGATATCGATGTTTTGTCGCTGAAAAAGGGGTAAAACATTGAAATGTTAGGGGATACGATTCGGTATTACAAACGATTCTTTGTTTTTATTTTTGGAGAATTAGGTTAGTGAATAAATGTTGGTACATTTTTATAAGTATGGACATCATTTTGTTTGCTAGAAAAATCTCTTGAATCCTATACAAATTTATGTAATTTTAATATTTAAAAATTTACTTCTACTCTTCGCTTCGATTTTGGCGAGGTTCTGTTACCCAATATTTTGCATACCAACCCAATATTCATTTGTGTCATTTCAGCTCGCAGATAAGATTACAGAGGCCGGAAGTAGGTCGTAAGCGGTGAGATGTAGGTACCGTAGAGGCGAACAGCTTGCCAAATCGATTGCCTAGCCTCTATACACACTGGGTATTGATGTCTGTAATAGCTAGTTATTTACTGCGAGCTTAATGTATTGGAAACAGTTGAGAGTAAACTTTACCTCGATTAAATGTCGTTTTGTTTCATTTATAAAGTTTTTTTTTTATAAGTAAAATATTTTGTGAAGTACATTTGTAACAAAACGGAATCATCTTGATTTATTATATTTTTTATGACATAAAAAGGGTTCTTGAATGAATTGTTTTTTGACTAGTAGTTTTTTTTCGATAGTGATTATTTGACAATATTATTACGTATTTTGCTATAAAAAATTAAGCCAAAAAAATTACTAAAAAGAGTCGTACACTATTCTTAATATCAGTATTTGTTACTAAGAACAATAAACTTTGTTGAGAATTTTAGTTTCATCGTTAATCATCCACTTAGAGCTAACAGGACGTGTCTACAGTGTGCGCTAACACTTAGTGCTAATGCTATCTCAGGAGACCTACAGCTTATGCTAGGCTATAGATTAGATGGGCTCTGATGGTGCGGTCATCGGCTATGTAATCAGTTATGGTAATGCAATAGCGTTACCATGGGACGTCGATATTGGCACTGATTTAGTCCGTTTATCGATAAGGTGAATGAACATCACGAATTGCTTTTAAATTTCGAATTATTAAATCGAATGTTTTTAAATAAATTCTATTGGTTAATATAGTATGTATTTGTATTTTAACCTAGTGCGTGTAGTGCAGATTTTTTCGGACACCGGAAAGTTGGTTTTTGGAGCAAAATCTGCATTGTAATACGAAAACAACATCGCGATAAGTGGAGGAAACAAAAAACGTACGACTTGGCAAACCACTGCGCATTAATTTGTTCAATTAATCATTACAGGCTTCACTTATTTTGTAAACAACCTTAAACTTTATTGACTGTGAGAGCATTCAAACTGAACCAATGTAAATAAAATCGTATTTAAATTCATCTTTAACCCTAACTCTTGAAGACAAGTTAACAAGGGGTTGTGGTGACCCATCCAATGTTTAATTCATCCGCCATTCTCATCTAACCCTCAGATATTTAATTAAGGGTTTCCACGCAGAAAGATTTCTACATGCACCACATTTCCGTGATTTAATACGAAGGGACTTGATACAATACAGTTTAATTTCGGGTCTTTATGTAGGAGTGTTTTGATTGTAGCGTTTTTTTTTAAATTCTGTGACATTGTTTGAAACATCGGAAAAAGTATTTTGGAGGCTTTAAAAATGTTCAATACCTTTCAATGTTTAATCTCCGACGTAAAAAGAGGGGTGTTATAAACTTGACGTGTATGTCTGTCTGTCTGTCTGTCTGTGGCACCGAAGCTTCAGAACGGATGAAGCGATTTCAATTAAGTTTTTTTGTATTAAAAGTGACTTATCAGTTTTTAGCTTAGCTTCGTTTGACAAAAAAATTGTCGAGCGTTCTTTTAAATTCTGAATTTATTAGTAGTCGAGTTTTTTTTTCTATTAACGACAACTAATTAATATTAGTGTAAACAATTATTATGTATCCTAACTTAGTTTTCAATATATCCTAACTTAGGTATCCTAATCTAATTCGCAACTCTCTTAGAATCGTAAATAAGTTTCCAGACTGTTTGAATCAATTCAATTTCTGAATCGACGATATCTTCAATAATCCTATCATGTCGTTGCAATAGCTATTCTGTTTGAGAGTTGTTAATCTTAAACTTCATCTATAACTTGCCGGTTGTTCGTTATCTAGTATTTAAAATCTTGATGCTTTGATAACTGTTGTTTTGATAACGTAATATCTTGTTGATTTGAAAGTAACCAAAAAGTTGACAGGTGAAGGTGAATTACTACGAGTACTAACTAATTGGTTGTTGGCTGGATAGTCGGTTATTTCAATAAAATAATAATTAATACGTACATCTGTCACTCCTTCAAAGGACCACTTAAAAAATCAAATTGTTCAAAATTTGGGGGTTATTTTAACAAAATGCCTATGTATGTATAGCCTATGCCAGTCACTATGGAGCCAAATCCTACGTTGAAATCCGTCAACCCATTAAGGCTTTAGAGCCTACCAAAGAAGTAAACATACCTACATATGTCGTAAAAACATCCTTCTAACGTAGTCGAGTAAACATAATTATAAGCGCAAGTCTACAGTCAACACAGCGATTGTGAAAGCAATACTAGTGGCATTTATACAGAAACCAATTACCTCTAAATCTAAGCCTTCGTCAGTAAAGCTCAGTTTGGAGGGAATCCGCCTCATCTCGTCGGAATTGCTCGCGTCAGCCGCAGGACAAGTCGTCAATCTTGATCAATCGTTCAGGTGAACTCGTTCAACTGTCTATGTCATTGTATTTGAATCACTGGAAGCTTTTAATGTATTGTGGTAAGATAAATCTTATATTTATTATACGAAATATTTGAAAAGAAGCAGATATGGTCGTTCATGTGTTCGGCGTGAAAACTCAGACTACCCACTTGGGCTGATTTTGTATGCGTGCGAACCAGACGGCAAATAACTATAATAAAGACATGTGATAAACATCTGTCCGTATGTTTGCTACTAAACTGTTCCTAAAAAGCTGGACAGATTTGACAGGGCCATTGAATTACAAATATACCTGCTAGATGGCGGTTTTTTTATAGCAATTATTTCAATGTTCGTCGTCTTTTCAATTTAGCAAGACGTTAATTTCCAGCGCTGTTATAACAATAAATAATCTGTGCATTTTGTATACTAAACTATTCATAAAAGGTATTATATTCATAGCAAACAGTGAACAAGGTCCCCATACCTCATGCAAGCCTTTCTCTACACACTGGTGACATATTTTAACCGCTTTTGTTAGTGATGTGACCTACTTTCATAGTTAAAGTATTAACAATGTCACACAGTTACTCATTAATCAGAAACTTGTTTGTTGGTTTTTGTTTTCTTTTCTTAGTTTACTCAATCTTTTGAAGATTCAAAGTTCTTGTTTAACTTGTATCAGGTTTCATTGCGTTGTATAACATTTTTTTGACTAATACTTATTTCGACTGGATGTTATGATTTGGGTCGGTTTGTATGTTCATTGGTTCTCTCAGAAATTAATTTGACGAATGATGTATTGTTAGAAGTGTCCTATTTGTGTGTCGTATGTTGCCACAATAGAGTCTCTCTCTATATTCCCATCTCCATATTGTAGGTCTTTCTATTTTTGAATTTAGCTGTCTTGAAGGCGTAAAAACAAGAACTAACTATGATGTTGGGTGTTAAAATGATTAATAATTAAGGGATACAGATGAATCCAATGACACAATACATGTGGAAATCCATTAATAATTATTATAATCGTTTGGACTTAGAGCGAACTAAAGAAATGGACTTAGATATACATATACGCGCTCGTTAAAGTTACCCTCCTTTACGCTCAGTCGGGTAATAACTTAACCCCATTGCTTTTCGATGTGGGTAAATCACCATCAATCAGTTCCTTATATTCATTAGCAATCGCCTTCAACCCCATAAAAATGTCCCGATACCTTAACGGCTGCGATAATGCAACGAGCCCTGATCGATTTATTTATAAGGTCAATCAGCTTATCGCCTAAATGCAGGAAGGTAAGCGCTTGTGGGCGTTTTAGAGATAGGAGAATAAATTGCAGAGCGGATAACATGTAGAAATGGAGGCGCTGTGGTTGGTTGCGTGTGAAGGATTTCGTTGTTTTAGGGCGGTTTCAGACCAACGTATTTTACGCGCGTATTAGCTTGTTTTTAAACGTTCATGTAGGCACGTATAGGCGCGCCTTTTGACACACGCACAACTTGTACGAGCGTTGACGCGCTTCTAAGCTCGTATCAATGTTGATACTGATGGAACGCCATTTCCGGTTCGAGCAAACACGCCGAAATATGACAGTTTACGCGCCTCCGGTTTTTTAAAGCGCGAATGCTGAAACAACAGTATACGCGCAAAAAAATACGCTAGTTTGGAACAAGCATAACAAGCATAAGGACGCTATGATACAGGGTCTTCAATCGCAATAGTAAGGTTTAAATTTTAAGTGTGTACAAAAAAATTTGGAAGATTATAAAAGTACGGTAGGAAAAGTTATTAATTGACCCATAATATTTATAACATTTATCGCTTTCCCGAGAAATTATGTAATGTAGCAAAGAAATTATGTAAGAAAGAAGAAGTAAAGAAATTATGTAAGTACAAAGATGTTGCCAATGTAACTGAAACTGATTTTGCATAATTAGGAACTAAAAAGAAAATCAAATTATATACTAACTAATTTTAATTTATGCTACTCTTGCTATCAAATTCTACCTAATAAACTACATAATTTTACAACAGGAACTTCTATTTACAATTGGTCTGTGGGAAAAATATGCTCACGGCGTCAGTAGATACTTAGACCAGCGCGGAATTAGGGTAATCAATCTTTGGTGTCGCTGTCAGTAAATGGGGGCTCGGTTTCAGCCTTGATTGTCTAATCGAGTTCCTTGATAGCGTCTGATCTTGCGGTTAGAAGACATTACGGTAGCCACGGAGCCATTTTGAAAAGCACTTTAATATTCTTATCATTATGTCCTTGGTAATCCGTAAGTTGAACGTGTGATGTGACTAATATGTTGTAGGTATTTTTAATAAAGGCAGATTTTTTTCGGAGTCGTAATAAGGGTATTAGGTATAAGTTTTATAGTCTATTTTTTGAAAGGAATATTGGACGAACGGAGTTTGACATTGGAATAGAGTTTCAAATTATTTTGGTTTCTAGATATTCAGATACTATCTGTACAGTAAAACATGTTGGTAGTACTCCACTTTCCTTTATAGATACCTGCGTCTTTAAATTAGTGAATAAGTAAAGATCCATGAAAGTTCACCCTGCTCGTAAATAAATCTGTAATTTACCGTATTATGAAAGCGATTTATGACAAATTTGTTTTCCCCTCATAACAAGAGAGGTGTAAGCTATAGTCTGCTATTTAGACTTTGGCAGATTTCCATTGATAAAATTATTAACATTCCACAAATCCCCAACTTCCCATTATAACTCCGCAGCTAATCCAAGGTTCGTTATGGGGAGTTTTTGCTACGTCGCGACCACCGGATGTCATTTAAAATTTTCTAGCCATGGCCATGGGCTGTTTCGAGTTTACGTTGTTACAATGCCATGAACAATTATGAGACTTATTCTCTAACAAAAGTTGTATAAACAAATAGTATTATGCGGCTGTAGACATTTTGGAAATATTCTTATGATAATTAATAGATATGTTATATTGTAGGTATACATGTGATGTAATTTTGAAGGCATTTTGGTTTAGGCCAATGACTCTGAATTTTGTGCCAATAAACCCCGTTTTTGATGACCTGTATTAGCCCAGAGTATCAGATCCTCTTTAGTTAAGCACGAGGTATCTTTCAGATGAGATCATCCTCTTAAAATTTCTTCATGATACATTGAAAAGGTTGCAGAAACTATACGTGTTAAGTTAATACGTGATCGTAGATAAAACTAACCAAAAGAAATGTGAAAAGCTTGATAATACTGCTGTGGTGGTGGAATCCGATTACCATCATACATCATATTAAAAGAGGATATTATACCACAAAGGATGTAATATTAACAAATAATGAAAAGGAAGAATTTGTACTTTAATATGTGTAAGGGTAGCGTTTCTTACACGCAAAAAATTGACAATAAATATCTTATTACATCCCCTGAAGAGGATATTCCGGCAAATCTGTATAAGTACTTCCAAGAGGTTTCCTCGAATATCATCCGGGTTTGTCGAAATCTTTCATATGAGATATAAGTTTTGTTTCTTTGATAATAAAGACTGTTAAGTTTACCTTTCTAGTTTCGTACTTATGACGTTCTGTAGTTCAGACGGTCGTAATTAGAAGAAACTAAAGAAAATGTCTTGGATTCCAGTCTTGGCTGGACGGAGGTGTTTCAGATAAATGAAAAGACCTCAAAAAAGAAAAAAATCGTCCTTGGTGTCAATTTCTTTGGCGCGCTCTACAGTCTAAACGGTTTGACTGTTTTTAACGTGTTAGGTGTAATTGGATTTGTCTACATTGTGGAAGTGATATATAGAATATAATTTTTTTATCCCCCCTCCAATTTTGAGCAATGGGTTTTTTCTATTAATGATTATTGAACGAAATAAAATCCCAAATTCGCTCTATATCCGAAGAAAGAAATAATTTCGGTCAACCATTATTAAGTTTTTATATATGGGTCGTTGTTATGAACTAGTCCGATACGTGTGAAGGCTACTTAACTCCACAAAACCCCTGAACTTTGCAGATAAATAAGTCAAACTAGTAATTTATGAGCCAAACATTCTTTTGGCAATAATAAATAACCTATGGCAGTGGTAAGAGAAGTTTTCGCCACAGCTTAGGCCAAATCCTGTTCGCTGTTTGGCCGCGACAAAGTTATTCGGTTCGGAACTTCGTAGTTCGAAGTGTTTGTCATGAAAGCTTGACTGAGGGTAATTTTAGGGTTCCGTACCTAAAAGGTACTCGTAAAAATGGGATCCTGTTACTAAGCCTCCACCGTCTGTCTTTCAGCAGGCTGTAACTCATAAATGGTGATAACTAGAAATCTGGTTTTTTTACAAATTATGCATTTCCGTTGCCGCTATAACTACAAATATAGTGAAAGAAAATAAAATATAAAGAAAGAACATGAAAATATTAAGAGGGGTCTCCATACTATAAACGTAGTTTATTCGTTTTTTACTCAATATTAATGATATACAACAAATGTGATTTTCTTTTATAGACTATCTTTCCGCCCGCCGCTTCGCCCGCGTGAATTTTGTTTATATCCCGCGACATTTTCGCTATAAAAATATCCTATGTCCTTTCCCAAGTTCAGTTCTATCTTCATACCAAATTTCATCAAAATGGGTTCAGTGGTTTAGGCGTGAAAGCGTAACAGACAGACAGACAGAGTTACTTTCGCATTTATTATATTAGTAGGGATGTTACGGAACCCTTCGTGCGCGAGTCCGACTCGCACTTGGCCAGTTTTGTTATTTATTGCTGCCCCTTGCCCTTTATTACACCTGGCCTTTGGAAGATTAAGAAATATACGGCTTGTAGTCCATGGTATTTGGAAACGATTTATAATCTGATTGTTGAGTGAGGTAAGTAAAAATAGTACTTACCAACTAATATGGCTTTCAGTTTTAGATCCCCTTTTTAGGGATATGTGTCATAGTTAAAGTTTACACGGCGAAGTAGGTACACGCGATAAAATCATAAATCCTGTTTTTTCTAAAGTTTACCGTAGCGAAGCGATGGCGGTTCTTTAGTTATAAACCACATAGTTCCAGCTTTCCATAGATCAATAAATCCTGTTTTTTTCTAAAGTTTACCGAAGCGTAGCGAAGGCGGTTCTTTAGTTAGAAATAAAGCCACATAATTTCAGCTTTCCACAGATCAAGTGTGTAGTAGACTACTACTAGTAGTTGTAAGGCTGCAGAGAGGTTTTGAATGGTGTGATGGCGAAGTGTCTCATTAGCTACTGTGCTTATAGCTCGCTAGTCTTTGACCTCAATATTGACATGTTCTACAAGCTTTCATATCTTATACTATAACTAGAACACCCGGCAGACTTTATTCATCAACCACAGCAAAATAATATATAAACTTAGACTTCGGAACAAATCAGCGTAGTAGCAAAAAAACATTACATACTTATCAAATGATAACGTTTCCCGGTACATTGCTCGACAAGCCGTATTCTGACATAGGTCAAATCGTAAAAAAAAAAAGAAAAAAAATGTCTTCATTTTTTGTTCTGAAGACTCAGTCTATACATTTTTTGGTCTGAGTCTTCAACTTGCGACATACTTTATCTCATAGTTTGGTTGATCTCTTACATTTACACATCAGGTACTCTCGACGTCAAATTGTCGTATGCCTTTAACAAATGCTCATCGTATTTGACAACTTTTGCTATGACGACCCTTGAAAAACTCTAATAATTTCACTCTAATAATATCCCAACAACAACCACCGTTTTTTTTTTAACTTTTTTATTTTTAATTTCTAAGCATCTTTTGTGAGTATTCAAACCTATTTGATATTGAAGTGCTGAAATCACTTAAAACATTACTAGAAAAGTGTAAATAATAAGAAAATGTGTGGTTTACCTAAAACTGCATGCTAAATAGGACAAGTTAAAAAAAATCTGTACATACTTACGCCCGAAAATATCTCCCTCTTGGCGTTGTTGGGTAATAATCAAAGAAGCTAGCAACATAGCTCAAACTTTAAACACTAGCAATTAGTTGTTATTAAACCTAGAGAGTACGCTAAACAATATCCGTCTAGCAGACGAAGCAACTTACATCCTATTACCGCGTTCTCTAGTTTGACTTGGCTCATAATTGCTCATGAACTGAACTTAGTAAGACTCATACA
>LGAG01000020.1:733795-744407 GCA_001278395.1 Lerema accius
GTAATTTAAACCAATTTTAGTACACCCATGTAATGATGTAGGTACCCTATGTCAATTTTGCCTATGCACGACATAGACGATTTTCTTTATGGACTAACTTACGTATTTAAAATTTTCGGTACCTATAATTTTCTACTTAAGGGGGTTACATAGTGGTCCTAAGTTCTCATTAATTTTTATTATGCATATTCTGTTTCCTAACTTCGTCGATTACCTAGCATCGCTAACCGCCGGACTACGAGTGTATCAAACCGTTACACTAACAGGTCACTAAACTAACTATTAAAGGATTAACTGTCAACATCATGGCCGCCTGAAGAATATAACAGTAAGCGGATTATGTACTTGTTGCGTTATTATCCACTTACAGGATTTACCCCACTCGAGCTCACTTCATACGATCGATTTTAACCAATTTACGTCTAAACTTTACATGCTTGTACTTTGCCAACCCACGTCTTAATAGTTAGTCAAATACCCCGAAAATTAATCACGATTGGACAATTACTTGTTGTTCTAAAGAATGTTCTAGATAAGATTGTGAGGGCTTTCTTTGTCAGTGGTATTTGTCTCGTAAATTTTTATCTCCACAATATCTTTTTGTTTATTTCGTGGCAGCTTTGTCTTAATGAGATACCTACAAAGTTGCGCCGCGAAAATGCCGAGTTACGTCAACAGTTGTAAAAAGAAAAAATAAAAGTAACAATTATTTTCAACGTGACTGATTGCTCTGTGTTGACGTTTCGTTTTGACAGATGTCACTAGCACCGCAGTAATTGGTTATAATAACTCACCTCACAGATTTTCCGCCCTACACCTAACGTTAACTAATAGCTGTTATTTTATTTTTCAGCGTTCCAAATACGCCGGCGCAAACGCAAGTTAAACTGTGAAAAACATCAGAAGCAAGATGGCGGCGGCGTTTGCGCGCCAAATCGCGCGTCGACGCGGGCAGCGCCATCTGTCATCGGTGCGCGATAACTTCCGTAGTTCGAATCGCACGGACCGTTCGAAATAGTCATTAGTGATTTTACTGTGACAGTGTTGAGTCGTGATGTGATTGTGTTATGTTTAGTGTTGTGTGTGTGTTTGTTTGTGTTGAAAATGTCTGAGGAGAGATCGCGGAGGTTGTCGCAGATATTTGACCCGTTGGCTAGGTTCACTGACCATAGCGGGGCGGGTCATTCTGCGAGTACGCCGAACAGCCCTCGACTTACCCCTCGTAGGTCAAGGGACCCTCCTCCGCCACCCCCTAGGTAAGACTTAGACTTTACTAAATATACTACTTAATGTTCCAAAATACTTATACAGTACATATTAATAATATTGCCATGATAAAGCAGTCAGTTAAGAACGTTTAAAAAGGAAAAAGAAAGTTGTAAGTTATACTATACTTGCACTAGTAATTATAAAACTGATAAACACTGATACAAACTCATAAAAACAGAAAGACCCGACTGCTAAAAAATATTTCGGGGCTGCCTACATACATATAAATACATACATACCACAGACGAAAAATTATATAAACTAAGATTCGAAACAAATGAGCGTAGTAAAAAAAAAACGTAACGCACTCATCAAATGATAACGTTCCCCGGTACATTGCTCGACAGGCCATGTTCTGTGACATCGTCAAATCCTTAGAATATCGTAACAAATAAGAAAAAAAATTACTTCATTTTTTTGTTCTAAAGACTCAGTCTATACATTTATTTATTTGAGATACATACATACATACGTTTGAAAAACACTAATTACCCTCTTTCCGGCGCAGTCGGGTAAAAAGTCAACATAAACCAGGTATTGGAATGCACAGTGCTTTTAATACACTCTATAAGTACTTCAAGTAAGTACTTCAAGCCCCTTTTTACTGTCATTTCTGCAATAACGACACAAAAACGTCATGTAGTAAACATAAGTTTAATTTATCACTATTCTCTAACTAAACCAATGAAGTGTTGCCTGTTTTTCACGTCTTTAGGACCTCGGTAATAATCTTCTCAATTTCAATTCAAAGTCGACTGTAACACCATTCCGATAGAGTCGGTTTTAGTCTGACAGTATTCCATTAAATTATCATATGCGTGCAATATTATAACGACTTGGTATTAAATCATCGTACATTGCATAATATGCATACTTCTTGTGTTAATTACGCGTTTTTGAAGGAAATTACACGGAACTAATTAACGAATCTACTAACATTTGATCTGCTTTCCAAACCGTTAGTTTAGATAAATGAGATTATTTTGAAAATATCTGATATTTTCAGGCATTTTGCATGAATCATGGTCATGACAAAACTATACGGCGGGAAGAAAATTTGACACAGGCCATTTATGAAAAAAAAAGGTTGTCAATGCTTGTTTACTTTTCTGAAAATAAAATAGATTTACATTTTTTCTAACATGCCTGAAATATATTTTTATTAAAAAGTTGAATTCTATAGAAAATCTAGAAGACCGGGCAGACGCTGTTTTGCAATAATTTATCTCTTATAAATTGTTTGATAATGCATACCAACTTTCATCTAAATCGGTCACTGTACAGTTTTGATACAAACAATTTTTTCACAATTTTATAGCAGGTAAGTCGCAAATTGCACACATAGCATACAGTTACAGCCAGTACCTAGGTACCCTATTACTTTCTATAACTGTTTCATTTAGTAGCTGTGGAATCGCAAACCACTAGCAACGTATTACAGTAATGACATTTCATTACCGACTGTCGGCAAAAAATTACAAGGAATGTATATTTATTTTATTATTTGATGTTTGCGGGTAGACCTATTTTGAGGTCTTGTCTTATTGATAGCGATAAGCGTACGCAATTGAAACTTTGGCGTGTAAATTGTGAGTTATAGGTTTATGTTTAACTAGAGCCATCAAGCCTACTTCATCGTTTTTAATATCAAGTTAAATTACTCCAGAGCATTAGGTTACAGTCAGGGATTCCCACTATCTTGAGTAGTATAACTATGAACAGACAATGATCATACATAGCATAAGCGAAGAATGGAGAAGAAATGAAGCATGTGTGTGTGTGTTTGTGAGTGTATGTACTATGTACATTTGTTTGACACTTTCTTCATCTTAAACGTCTCGTTGTAGTCGTGTAGGCTATATAATTTTTGCTCCCCCAATTTTATGCATTCGTTTTTTTTTTGTTTTTATATTAACAGTTACTTTTGCAAGAGCTTTTATTATTGAAGCTGATAAACTCGCAGTGAATGCGACACATGTCTTAAAGGGAAACGTATTCTGCTAATGGAAAATGTAATTCTCCACATAACATTATGTATCGGTCGCTAGGACCGCGTCAACGGTATCGGCTCCCTTGTTATTTTATCTTTTGTACGCTTTTCCTGTTTGGATACAACATGTCGATTCTTATCATTGACTGAGACCTTTTTTGTTGTCAAGCACACCGTTTGTTTTGGTTTATGTACTAGCTAATATTATTTTTGGTACTTTTAGATGAGCACTTAATTAAGCTTATTTGGGCTACAAATGTTGAAATACACTCTGCTTCTCTAATCACCTTCAATCTGACATAAGAGTTTGAGAAGTCGCTTCCCCCTCCCCTCCCTTCTCCGAGTTATGAGTTTGAGATGTGGCATGGTTAAAGTTTACAAGCAGAAGAATTGCATCCTTAGATAGTTCCTCCTGTTCTGAAGATTTTAGCGACGGCCATATCTTATCAACAATGTCCTGCATTCGCTTCCCAACCAAATAGTTCATTTCCGGTTCCGAAGTGTTGAAGAACGACTTGTGTTCCTCTAAATCTGACTCGATATTCTCGAAATCAGTTCCATTCTTCCCCATTCCCAGTCTAATTCCAGCTTCGTTCACCCAAATGTTTAGTTTCTCTACCATCTGCAAATATTGCTGTCGGTATTTCTTGTTGTCTTGCAAATGCTTCTCTCTGTTAGCCAATTCGGCTGGTAGAGACGTGTTTAGCGAGTTAGCTTCCATACAACTTACATACATTTAATTCTTTATTTAGGAAATAAACGTATACTACCATACTACGTTTGAGACAGACACGTCACGAAAACTCAGACAAAAAGCTCTGTTGACATAAAGTTGACGTTAAAATTGACATCTGCTAGCTAGGAATATCAAACGCGTCTACAGTCTATAGTATATAGTTAAACAGACATTTCGATCGCAATACAAGCTCTTTAAAGTAATAATAGTGTCATGTTTAAAGCCTATTGTGTAAAGGTTGCTCCATTAAATCGATTTTGAATATGCATTTATGTAATTGGACCATTAGCTGCAATGGAATGTGGGCGTTAGTAACAGCTTAGCTACCATGAATATATTAATATACTGTGTAAATTGACTCAGGATATGTTTGATCTGAAGTAGTCTGTGTACACTTACCTTGCTTTGAGGTTGATGTAGTGGTATTTTGAAGAGGATGTGTTAGCTGCGACTTGTGTTTTAGAATATTAAATAACGCTATACTCATAGCCCCATAGTAGAATTCCTTATGTCATGGGTGCCCTAGACAACATAGAAATACACGAACGCATACTTAGAACGAAATTTTAATTCAAAACTTTAGTATTATTGTGACTTATCTCATAATTTAATAAAGTTAAGAATTTCGTGTTTTTTACGGGTATTTTTAACCCAAGTACAAATAGAGAGTTTGTCAAATTAGGTACCAGCTACGTTGTACGTTTGAGAAATGAATAAATAAAGTTTTCTATAGAAAGAAACCGGTGAGCTGAAAATCCGTTTGACAGAATTTCTCCGCACACATCACTTCAGGAATTCGTGCATAAGTTCCAATTCCAAACTTAATGGAATCCAAGGAGCTTATTGGAACCAATTAACGGAATAATCCAACTACTTCACGCGATAATGGCCATCATTCCACTCAGTAATTGAGAATTAATGATGGAAATCAGATTTCCGAATAACACCGCTGGCTGATTGAGAAATTACGTGATGGGCGGATGAATAGGTCGCCATCTCGATTGTATGAACTGGATAAGTTATTTGGTGATAATGTAATTGGACCGTTGTTCGTTAATTACTCCTTGTTTTGTGGTTATAATGTTCGTTTCGATACATAAATGTCGTATTAACGCATCTTATAGTGCTTCTACCGAGAAAAAGTAAAATAAAATTCAATAGTTCATACAAATGTGTTCAGGAGACAAATTATTCCATTCCAGGATAATCTCCTGGTAAATAAAGCTGCTCTCGAAAAATTAGCTTGATAGTAATAAGTTAAAATAAAGTTACTATGGATCCCTGACTAAAAAGTTCCAAGCAGCATAGTAAAATATTTTAATTGCTAAGTATAATTTTATTTTCCTTAATGTGTCATCTCTTCCCAGACAGAGAAAAAATCCCTGCTAAATAATTTCAGCTCAATAAAATGATTTTAACTATAATAACATTTCAAAGCTCTTTAAAATATAAATTACTTTCGTTATACACATTATATGTATATACATATACGTTTCGTTATACGTTTCATTTTAATTTTCACTTGCATTTTACATCGTCGCCCTCAGGTGCAATGTTCGTGATAATATACAATTAAAAATATACTTGCTTTCAGTCAGACTCATTATTATGTGTCAGTATTTAATCTTTGTAATTTTTATATACTTATCAAGCACTAGATAACATTTACACCTTTTGCTTGCTATTTTGTATTTAATTAATTTAATTAATAGTAAAGCGTATGTCTAATCCCTTATAATAATATTTATACAGTTCCACTTTCGGTATGTTTTTAGGAATCTATTAATTATTTTTTATAATAATGTAGGGCACAACTAGTTTGAGACGACATGCGTTAAGATAGTAAAATAAATCAGACAAGGTTAGATTTTGTTTAAACTGTGTTACTTACATTTTTTTTTTTAATTTAAAACATAGAGTAGATACACCTTTGCTCATTATGTCAAATAGAAATAAATCAAGTCCTCTAGTCAAATTACAGTAACAATTTTTAATCAAAATGTTCATACAAATGCACTGTATCATATTATTATTATTATGATTTAGATCAGTGCAAAAATAAATTATAATCCTAAAAAAATCAAAATCATGCACTCAAAGGTATCAATGATACACTTATGCACGTCAAACATTTTTTTTTATCTACCCCCATTTCGTAAACGTGATTTAATATGGAGGAGAAGAAAGGGGAAAGAAACTCGCCCGCACATCTTATTAAACAAATAGTAGGTACCTACAATATAATTATTTTCATTACAAAATATATCTTATCTTATAACCTGAGCGGAACTGGTAGCAGAGCTGTTCATTGCCAAGCGTCTTTGTCTTAACGTCATATATTAACCTAATGTGCATTATTGACCAAGCGTCTTTGTCCTATCGTCATATTATATTAATCTAATGTGCATTATTGACAGGCCGATCGCGCATTCTTCGCGGCTAGACCCGCTAGAGTACGAGCTAGCCGCCGCGGACTTCGCCTCTGTGAACTGGCAAGAGCGGTGTCTAGAGCTGCAGCTAGAGCTACACAGGAGTCGACACCAAGCCACCCGAGTGCGAGATATGCTGAGAGATAAGGTGAGAGAGATTTTTACACCCGTCGTAGGTTAAAAACTAAGCTAAGATAGTTAACTAAACTAAGCTAACTTAAAGGACTTAGTTCTCTAAGGCAGCTTTTTATAGCTAAACTTTATGAGCTAAAATCAGTGAAATTCATTTTAGGCACCAATTGCTCACTTAACGAAAGTCAAAACTTTAACGACGTAAATTACATTATTATTACTCGATTTTTTTTAAATTCGTATTCATAGTAAAATCCGCAATCACTTAGTAGCCAACCCCATGAATACTAACGATGTGTATTTCGCAACACTATTTCCTAATTGAAACTGAACGAATAACCTAAAAGCGAAACTCAGAACATCCCAACAGACGCAATAACTCCTAATATTCTTTTACAAGTTTACACTTCACGGCAAACTGAGTTCTAATAAACAAATTGGAAGGCGTCGACCAAAAAACCAACGTCGATATTACGTCGTAATCGCCTCGCAGCGGAAAAGTTAAAATCAGGGAACTCAAAGGATTCTGTTTGCTTTTTATTGGCTGCCCCTGACTTTCTACCTTTGATGATTAGCGCTGCACGGTTTAGTTGCTTTCCTAACTGCCAGAGGTTTGGTAGAGAACATTTTGGTACCGGAAAATGCTGATTTCAAATGTCATACTGAATTTCCAAAATTACAGAACTTACCTTACTGACTATTATGTGTTCTCTTTATAGGTTATTAGTAGGTTTGTGAATATTAAGTGTTGTGTTTCGATGTAATTAAGACGTATGTATTTCTGCAATCTAACCTCCTTTCCTTTACTTTTATATCTGTCTCTGTCTAGGGCCAATTGGCTCAATTTGGATACGAATTTGAATCGTAAGAATTGAGTGTTCATACTGTATATGTTTTGCATCATCAAATAAGTTATTTAGAAATTGCATACCTGATAAAAATCTTTGGGATTTTTATTATACAAGAATGGTGTTACCTGCAGCCCTACGTTTTCTTAGCTAATTCTTTTTAAAATCTGAAATATCTGTAAAATAGACTAGCATCATAACACTTGAAATACAGCTGATATCGGATAATAACAATTAGGATAATTCTTTAAGACGTCATTAACATAAAAAAGCAGTTCTTTTTCATTAAAGCCAAACTAAGGCTTCGGATTCATTAGGCAAACGGTTTGCGAGCTGACTGTTTTCCCAACGTTCATACAACATAAAGGTAACTGTGGTGCGAAATCTGCGGTGGTAATATACATAAAATATTTCAAAAAGTGTATTTAAATCATAACAATAAAATCAGTTATTAACTTATCAGTTCCTGATCTTACAGTAATTCCTAATGACGCGGTAAATAGTAGATACCCTTTATATCATTAACTTGGGCTCAGTTACAATTAGCTGACAGTCATCCGCAAATCATTTGCCTAATGCACTTAAAGCCTAACAACGTTACAATTTGCATTCCGGCAGGGCATAGTCAGAAGTTGGTTTGCCGTCATCTGTTCTTTATTGCCGTTGGTTTAATTTCGCGTGACATTATTCACGTTTCGGGTAAGTTTTTGCGTTTTGAACATCGCTCGCGCGCTGAAAGAGTTTATGATAGACGCTTGATCCATTTTTCATTGTTATGGCGACGGTACTGGAGAATTGTAACGCTTTTCTTATACGACTTTCGAGTTTAGGAACTCTTCCGCATTGGGATGTGTTTCAGATTCAGTGTATTTTCAGGTAGTTAAATCAAAATATCAGGTTAATTAGTAAAGTGTGTTAAAGCCATGTTTAACCCTACAATACATAAGAAGTTTCAAAGTACAATGAATGGGCCCATACAGTTGTGCAGCCCCTGTAATACATACGAGCAAAAGTAAAGATATGCGTAGATCAAGAAATAGGCAGGCGAATTTAAATTGATTTGCGATGCTTAACACAAACACAATGCTAACTTAGATGAAGATTGCTATTGTTGACGCTTAGTAATAAAACTACTGTGTATACTGCACTAACCTATTAATTTGCCAATTTAAATTGCGTGACGTGCGTTGCTCCTGAGGAAGGACCTCGGAACGGTCCGAAACTAGTCAGGCATACTCCGACTTTTAACGTGAGTAAAGCCGTAATTTGATATTAAAAATGTGTTCAGTATCAACTCACGAATCACTCAGTGTTAAAATTTAAATTTAAATGAATTTTGTAGGTATCTTCTAAGCAAAGGCCTGTTTGATTATAATTATATATTACAATGCTATCTTGAAGTGGTCTGTTTTAAATGCCTACAATGTGAACCATGTATCAAAATTCATCTCAATGCAATAAGCATATAACAGAGTCAAATATTATACGATTGAAACTTTTACATAAATAAAAAAGTGAGTTAAAGTAACTTAAAATTTACATAACTTAAAAACATAATCAAATTCCGTTAAAATTACTTGTTTACGCTTAAAAGATGGATATTAAAATCTTAGTAACGGAGACGCTCCTATAACATGTTTTGCTTCAAAATTTTCATTTTTCGTAAATAAAATAAGCTGGAAAATATGAAGAATAAAAATGCAAGTTGAGATACTTGTTACTTGCGAGAAAAATGGTCTATTATTGCATCACAAGTCCCACTGTAGCTGCAGTATTTGCATAAGAGTCTCAAGAGCAGAAATTTAAATTTTCAAGTGCATACTTTGACGTCGTACGTTAGCAATAATATGGAGCCGAGATCCCGACAGTAATATTAAATTAATATTATCTTGTTCATACTAAACGTTTTATAATTGTTTTACTCCGTTTATTGTATGGTTTTTACCCGACTGCGCTAGGAGGTTGGTAATGTTTTTCGAGTGAATGTATGTATGACCACTTCTTTTGCCGCCCTATAGTCTAATCGGCTTTTTATTATACCTCAAAGACTATATTAAAAGTCATTCATGAAGGTCAGAAAAATATTCAGAGTGGTTCAATTCCTGTATCCTAAAGTGTATCTATAAATATCATATCTTGAAAATCATTCACGTAAAACTAATCTCATCAAAAGTAAATGATTTGGAATAAAACGTCGTATGTTTAATAGTAAGCAAGTCTAAAACCTTACTTTATCAAAAGTTTCTACGCTACTGACTTTTATAGAATATTCTTGATCCCTTACCTATGAGGACAAATTACTTACGGCCCACTGATTTCTCGTTCGATCAAAACATATTTAGGGAGGTTTCGGTCTTATGAAAGTCATTCCCAAAATAAGTACAAGAAATATCCCCATTTGATGTTATCAAAAAGAGGTACATAAACAAATAAAAATAAGTTGATAAAATTTTGAAGACCCTACAAAAAAGTATAGGTTACATAAACTGCCCCAGGTATCAGTAATTGGCAATCATTAAAACTATACTGCTTACTAACATTGATATAGACAGTCGTGTCGTGTGTACTCTCATCGTAAGCACCTACACCGTGAGTGACTTTATCATAATATATTTTATTATTTGACACTAAGGTTCAGTACAATAAAATATGCAGTTATTTTTGTATCGTATATTTTAGTATTGTTCGTTGTGAGATCTTGAAATGTTTCCGTGTATCTTGGTGCGCAGAATAAAATTACCCAAATCGTGCTTGTTACCTACATGACTGCGTAGAGTAGCTTTGTACAGAGACACTCGGCTTATACAGTAGATTTATTTAGCCACACATTTAATTTACGAAAAGAACAGAACGCGTACAAGCTTACTCACATTTGATACACTGACACAAATACTCAAAAATATACATATTTGTCATTCGGACGACCCCGTTTACAGTCACTTATTAAGTCTACAGTGTATTGTTTGATATTTATGTATGACTAGACGATACCCGCGGCTTTGCTCGCAGAAGAGTACAATTCATCCCACGGGAACTTATAAAGGGATTAAATCTATCCTATGTCCTATTCCTGGATTCATACTATCTGTGTGCCAAGTTTCAGCCTAATCCGTTCAATGGTTAGAGCGTGAAGGAGGGACAAACATCCAAACATCCAAATATCCAAACATCCTTACAAACTTTCACATTTATAATATTAGTAAGATTA
>LGAG01000020.1:746490-762153 GCA_001278395.1 Lerema accius
AATTATTGAGTATATGCATATGTACCGAAAAAAGGTGAGGTTGGGGAAACACCATGACTACTATGTGAGAACTTAGTAGTTACGTTTGAAGGCAACTTATAAAGTTCTTAATTACGTATGTGTGAAGGAATATTTCAGCTTAATATGGCGCCGTGTTTAACGCTTTAGAAGACGATATAAGATATTGGAAAATGCTGTTGTATTATATGTCAAACTATCTAAATGTTTGCGCCACTGACAGGTCATAGTCGCCCGTCAGACTGGAGACCGCATTGACAGACGTAGTCTATTATCTGATGTAATTAGTTATGGTCAAATATCGACCATTGAGGAAAACATATTAATTAAGTCATAGCATGTCTCGTAGTTATTTTATTGTCTAAATAATAATCGTTTATCTATCCTCCGATTAAATCGTGTCGACTCATAAACAGTAGCTAATGGTTCTAAATAAATTAGTCAAAATTTAAGCTTTTCAAACTAAAAGGTAATTAAGCAAGCTGATATGTCTTGATTAATACAGGCAGGCCAAACGATTTATAGGTCTGCCTAATCAGGTATTATTACATTTTACATCGTAATTAATGAGTTTTCTCCTTATCAAAGTAACAAGTTGTTCGTTTATTTGTGGAATGTAATTACTTAGTATTTTTACTTGGCGAGCAGAGATTAGATTTTGATTAATGAGGGCGGACGTCACGCAATTTTTATTCGATTTACTGAAAGAAAGGAGTACTAACTACCCTTTCTGTGTTGTGCATGATTAAGTACTTTAGTAGAACTAGAAGAGTACTAAGAGAGTAGAGACAAATGTATACTCGTTCGATGGGATGCTGACAGGTGTCAACTTCAACGTCAAAGTCAAATCTGTCAACGAGATCTTCCGTTTGATGTGTGTGTATCTGTGATGTGTCTGCGTATCCAACACATTGTAGTAGTGTGGGTTTTGTTTTTTTCTTAATTCAATGTATTTCGGACACGTTTTACAGATTATTATCAATCACGTTACCAGTGGGCGAAAGAAACGCATAATAGGCGAATCATTCTGTCCCAGTCATTATGTAATAAAGTAATTGATGTACGTCGTTCATTCGAATCTATCCCTCGTAAGTACTTAGCGTTAATTTAGTTACTTAGTGATATTAAAATAATATCAGTGAGGAAATATAACAATAGAGCTTTCCTCGGGTTCAACGACTTGTTCAGGTGAACGATTACGTCACGGCAGGTCATTGCCCCGAGATGTTTTATCGTTGAGAAATAGTGGTCTACGTGGAAGGGATCCATTGATAGAGGTTAATGCCGACTATTACTTACGTTTCGTACTCTACAGCTAATGCACACGGGATTGGACGTCCGATCCGATATTTCGAAGTACTTCCAGTGATCGAGTGCCGAGATACATTAGGATCGGGGACTGTTTCCATTGACGAGTTTAGATAGCGCTCCGGTGTTTTCTCGATGACTGATGTTCGGAAATTTGAAGTAAGAAGAGAAGGGAAGGAAGAGGATGCATACAAAAAAATAATTATAGCTTATGTCAAAATAATACAATAGAGAGACGAATGCAATAACACTCCACATATTGAAATCCGTTAAGTCGTTTAGACTGTAGAGCATTCCAAATAAAAGTACATACATAGGTACATACGCACGCTTGAAAAACATGATCTTTTTGACGTAGTAGTGGAAAAATTGTGTTTTTCAAACCGTTTTCCAGCAAGGTGTGCAGTGGAAACAGATGTTAAGGTGAGGTAATATTGTTTGAACCTAGTAACGGCTAGGTAACAGCAATCTCTTGAAGAATCGGACCACATTAGGTTTTTTACTCTTTCAATTTCATACAAAAATGAGGTAGAATAAAATAAAATATTTAAATTTTTTTTATAAGATGTAAGTTGCATTATGTAGTGGTTTATTATTATTATTAGATAAGGCTCATTCTGCAGTACTCTTTTTATTTTTAAATTTTTTTTGTATCTTTATTTTTTTTACTGACAAGATTTCTTTAGAAAAGGCGTATAACCTACATGCAAAGAAAACTGACGAACTAAAACAAAAAAAAAATATCAAATAATTCTATTTGAATAATTTTATTTAATAGCAAAAAGTGGTTAAAAAATAGATACAGCTATACTATCTAAAATTATTTATATACAATTATTTTATTAAATCTTAACATCACAGAAACGTAATAAATATACAATGTAAATGAGTTCCACTTCTTTAGTTATTACGCAAACAAAAGTCAGAATAGAAGTTTGTAAACGGACAAATGTTAAAGGGAATTGAAAAAACGGGCTCTAAAAGTCATTGCTCCTGCCATTACTACGGGGAGTTTCAATAGGGTTGCCACCGTAAACATTTATTTATTTAGAAAAATGCGTAAAAAATTGATTTTTTTTGGGAAATTTTGATATTTTTTTTTTTATTTGGAGATTCTTATGTCTAAAATCTTAATCGAAAATTTTTACATAATGTTGTAAAATATGAAATTTTATTTTATGTATCATTTATATTCAACTCTTTAGGATGGTAGGTCCCTACCAACCCTCCAACCACTTTTCTAGCCTCAGTGGGAAAGTGAAACCTTTTCCTTGTAATTAAAAGAAATATTCCTTCCCTAAATTTCCCTAACAAAAAAAAAAAAATCTTGTCCTAATGTCGTTGTTGGTAACCCTAATTTCTTTCTTTAAATGTGCTGAAGAAAGTCTTTGTCCGCGCGCTCGTTTTGTTTGCGCGCAGAAAGTTTTGGGCCGTTTAATGTGCAAATTAACCGTCAGTAAGTTGTTTTCAAACAATGCCTATGTATTCCGGTTTGTTTCGTTCAATATTAAGTTACGAGTCAACTGTAGATACAAACGGGATATAAAAAGAAATAAACGCTAACACACTAAAACCCATGCACTAGGATTCCCTGTTGCGGATGGCATGGACAACACAATTAACACATCATTAACACCCATGACTCGAGAACAAACATTTATCTGTCACATAAATATCTACCCCGGCTGGGAATCGAACCCGGGACCTCTCGCTTTGCAAGCAGGACCACTACCAACTAGGCTACGGGATCGTCGAATATCTATATTATTGAAAATTACTGGTGATATCGGGTTAGTTAGACGTTAACAAAATATAAAGAATATTTTATTTACCTGACTGCGTCAGAAGGAGGGTAGTATATTTCAACCTAATGTATGTATGTATGTCCTTTTTTTAGCAGGCTCTGCAGACCAAACGGCTTGACGGATTTCAATATGTGAGGTGTCATTGTATTCGTCTCCATTGCGGGAATGACATAATTAAGCTATATGTACCTATATATTTTTTTTTATGACGGCGCGGCATCCCTTAAAAATAATGTTTAGCAAACGTGTTTTTGTTTTTATATTATTATTTATTAATATTTCTAAATGTTGCAGAACAACTTCTGCCCGATCTTCTAGTAATAATAAAAGTCCTATACTATACACAAAAATGTTACACTCGATTTAAAATTGCTTTTTTCTCGTTCGAAAAAAGCGGAACATTTCTAATAACCAAAGTATGATTGGTTGCGATGTAATTGGGTTCCGCAAACACGAAATTTAGTAAAATTGATAAAAAACGTACCTACCACGCTTTCCCTTCATCAAACATAAGCCAGGGTCGCTTGATTGAATTAACGAAACTTTTTGGCCTCTGAAAAATTTATTGGCGCGAAATTTTTTTTTTTTCACGTTTAACTTGCGAATTTAATTTCGTTCACCTTTAGACCCCGTTCGATTTTCATGTTTCCAATTTCGTGAATATTTTGTTTCGTAGTTAAATTTTTAAATACGAGTAAGATCAGAGGTACTGTTTGAAAAATTCGCTCGCAATTTAATACTGTTAGTTTTTGTGATGAAAATCTGTAAAGCAAATTGCTCGTATCTGATTCGGACAATGTTTTATTTGGACTATACATGGTAATAAATTAGTCTGTATTTTTTCCAATGCTATCGTGAAGTTTATCACATAATATTTCGAAACAGGCAGTAAAAATAATAATTGTACCCGCGCCCTGGTCGAAACTTCACCATAAATCAATATCATACAACAGGCTATTGTATTGTTACACATTTTAATTTAGCATTGTTTACTACTTCTCAACGTAAACTTCAACTATTCCAAATTTCATTCGCATTATTTCTAAAAATGGATCCAAAGTTTAACTTCACGTATCAATGTAAAAATAAAGCCTTTTGTTTTTCACCGTTTATTTGTTTTCAACTGATTTCCCTCAAAACTTTAAATTTTATTCAGTTAAAGTACAGTCTAGAAACGCGACGAGTTAAGTCGAATCGTTTTATAAAGTACTCTACAACTTGTACTGTCGTAATTAATTTCCCCGTTCAACAACTAAACTGCACTTATTGTTTGAGTTTTAACAAGAATTTCAAACAGTCGCAGTTAGGTGGAACACTGGTCAAGATAGAATGGGATTTGTGCGTGGAGGGTCCCGTATACATTTCTATATTACCCATTTGCACCAAGGGAGTAATGCTTTTCGTGCGTAATTATGTATGTCCATTACTGTAGCTTTTGAGAGATTTCACCGTACTATGTACTGTCATTAAATCGCCTTGATTCTGAACGTGAAACAAACTAGTTTTTTTTAAAACCAAAACCTCTAAAGGAATTCTTTGTAGTCGGGTTTATGTTTTTTGACTGCTTTAAGACTTGTGTTAATCCATCTACTTGCTACCTATAGCCAAGGAAGAAGAGTGAAACGTAAACATTTCGTTTTTAATGCTGTTTCTTCCTAACGAACCCTGTAAGAAACAATGTCAAAACGAAAAAAGTAAGCGTGGCTATCTAATTCCGTGCGTTTTATGACCTCGTGCTGACATTAAACCGTTTAGGTGGCATTTTTTCGCGGATAAAATTGGAGAAGCATGGAGGGGCACGTTGAGAACGGTCATTAAACAAGATCGCTATCATAATTGAATTAAAAATTCCAACACGACTTTCCCCCTTGAAGAAGCGTTCGTTAACCATGTTAGATGGTTGAACATAGATTAGTTTTTTTTCTTTTTTTTTTGTTCTCACCTTTTTTCTAACTTTACAAGATATCCTAATTTCTTAGAGTAGTAAATATGTCGATATTAAAATTATCAATTTACAATCTTTATTAATTATATCATAAAATAAATAAATTAATGATAGATTCTTTATGGGACCAACTAAACTAGCAGAAATGGTATTAAAAACGAAGAAATCATCCGAACTATTAAGGATAAAATATGTTATAGTTTTTTAGTAATTAATAAATTCAATACAACATTACATAAAGGACAATGAACTGCGAAACCGGCCATGTCGTCGCACGACTAATTGACCTTTCCTATAGACGATGTAATATAGAATACTACGTCTGAGAAGTTTCTAATCTCTTTAGTCTTTTTCTGTCTCCGTCTCATCAATAGCGATCGCTCAGGGCGACTGTCGAGGTGTCAAACAAACCAGACGTGGCCTGGAGCGCTAGATAAGAAACCGTCGGATTCCCGACTACATAGACATGAACACCTTTTAGGGTTAGGTTTTTTATGTAGCTTCTTGATATATTGGTACTTTAAACTATGGCTCATCAAGACATAGCTGAGAAAGCTAAGAGCACAGCATTGAGAAAACTAAATCTGTGTAAAAACTTGCCTTTTTGCGTGACGAATACGTACTGTATCGATTTATAACGCGTAATTATGAGTTTTTCTTCCGTCCAGCCCTGTAGAAGTTTAGTGACAAACAAGTATGCTATGACTTTGTACAGATAAGAGGGCCGGGCAGATGTTCTGTCTCATATTTTTCACATCAAGTACCTACTCCTGGCCTTCTATTTTTATGTACCTTTAGTAAATGCTCATCATATCGGACAACTTTTGCTATGGCGACGTTTCAACAACTTGAATAATTTGGCCGGTCCCTTGAAGTATCTCGATATCAACACCACCTACCGGGTCCAACTGTGTCTTGAAACCATAGTACTTCTAAAATATCTCACAGTTTTTTTTACTATAATCGGCCCAGCACTTAAGGAGGAGTTCAGTAACAAACACACGTACGACTTTATATACAAAGATAAGTTCCCCTCGTTTCCAGTGTTGCGACTGACGGTATCACTTGTTTTGCAACAAGTCGTTCAAGTTGGAGTTAAGAAGTGCCCAAGAGCGTAATGTGGCGGCCTACGGTAAACATCACTCGACTGAAGACGCCCGCGGCGCTAGATAACAACTTGTTACTAGTCAGACTTCAACTTGAGCTTGTTCGTGACGTAATGAGACTAAGTTTGTGATACGCCTTTGTGCTGGAGACTATTTAGTCCTGTTTAGGGTGGTTTGTGGCTGGATTTAGGCTGTGTTTAGGATTAAGTCCAGATTATGTTCGGCACCGTAGTGCAGAAAAGAGGAGGGAGGTTTGCTTAGTTTGTAATAATTAAAAATTTAGACCAATTTCAAAAAAGGTTACTTAAATATGTATGGACTTGGCTTGCCACACTACTGAGTGTTTAGCTTTTTTTCAAGAAGAATTCACAGTGTAATGCTTGAATCCTCATGCTTTGATCATTATGTCAATAATTTAAAACCCAGCAAAGCATTAGACCGCTTGTATAAATTACAATTTTATTTCATCATACAAACTCATTTGGGTTCCTTTAATATGTAATACGTAGAAACAGAAAGGTTTTACAATTGTACTAAATTACAGAGTGAATTTCTCCGTTCAATTAGCAGGAATGCCTATAAGTTCTCCCTCGGCTGAATGTAATGCCTCTGACTGGAGGTAATAACAGTTTGACGTTCGGCGACTGAGCGAGGCTCACCTGCCGTAGCTTTTCAAATGTTATGTATAGCGATGGATACCTGTTCGACAAACAATGGTGCACTGTTTTAAAACGGAGTGAAAAGTTCTACTACTACTACTAAGTGCACTTGGCTCTTTTTACCCGACTGCTCTAGATGGAGGGTCATCCTGATGATGATGATGACTTGGCTCTTTTTACCCGACTGCTCTAGATGGAGGGTCATCCTGATGATGATGATGACTTGGCTCTTTTTACCCGACTGCGCTATATGGAGGGTACTGTTTTTAGTCTATGCATATAGTATATTTTTTTGACATATTCTAAAGCTGAAACAGTTTGATGGATTTCAACATATAAGATGTCGGCAGCCCGCTCTATCTGTATTGTAGCAAGACTTCGCGGATTGTTTATTACTGTTTGTATGAAATAGGCATGTGTGGTTATATGGATGAGTGAGATATGTGAGTATTAGAGCCGCCCTTTGGCGTTAATACTTTTAGCAAAAACATTGTATGTCACATAAGAAACAAAAGTTCTTCAAATGGTCATGGTACTTTATCAGCTAGTTACAAAAACAAAATCCTTGAAATTTTGGAATATATTTTAGATTTTTTTAAACCAAGTTGTTTTTCCCTCGTAGGTTTATCAGTCGAACGACGTTTACCGTTCCTTAGTCCCAGCATCTATGCACGTCTTAATTTACGATATTGAATCAAAGGAAGCCGTCGCCGCCTCTTTCTTATTACGTCATTTGATCCTCCGGAAGTGAACCCCTGCTTTATTACGTGGAAACATCGCAGAATTCAATTAGCGTCTTTCTTGAATTATATTAGCGTGCTGATACTTTTCAGTTTTAAATTCTAAGGAAGTTTTATGACGTCAGCCGGTCCTGCGTTTGGAGGTTGAAGTTTGTAGACTACGGCGAGCGTATTTAAAAGTCGTTTGCTGACGTATTTGGCTATTTATTTTTCGGATGGCGAAAGAAAATTTGCGTCATCATCACCAGCTTCTAGAAGTTTGTTGACGTCATTGACAATTTTTGTGTTTATATTAAGACTAGACGATGCCCGCGGCTCCGCCCGCGGAAAAGTCGATAAACAAAATATTGATTTTATCCCAAGGGAACCTATAATCGGGATAAAATGTATCCTATGTCCTATTCCTGGATGCAACCTATCTGTGTACCAAGTTTCAGCTTAATCCGTTCAGCGGTTAGACCGTGAAGGAGGGACAAACATCCAAACATCCAAATATCCAAACATCCAAACATCCAAACATCCAAACATCCAAACATCATTACAAACTTTCACATTTATAATATTAGTAGGATTTGTGGTCTCGTTGCTAAATGTCTTTGTTTCAAAATGTGTCTGTAATTCCTACTTTTTATATAGTAATGAATACGTTTACAATATTCGTTATTCCACCAAGCAAGTTTCGTTCTTATACCTATAGTATTGGTTAATAAGGAGGATAGTAACTTTAAATGTAGGTACCGTCACTTCACTACTTTTTAAAGCTTAGAAGTTACCTATGGGTCATTTGTTCGCATTGAGCTTAGTCATGCAATTCCGAGAGCCGAGCCAAAGTTTAAGTGTAGTTAGAAAGTAGCGCTGAAAATTTAAATGTCATTGGAGAATTTTTAACTTTGTGAAACTGAGAGAATGAGACGTAAATGATCTGGATTTTAATGCATTGATTTCTTTAACTGCAAGAGTTACTTACACGAGTTTATATCGTTTACGAAGAATCTTATAACTGTAAAGATAATATTGATTTCATACCTGAGTTCATCATAATACTTCATTAATCCATTGCTCTACGGGAGTTAATTTCTGGGCGGCTACCTCTAATTTGAACTATACCTTATAAATTTGACATTCATGAACATACCAATGAATATCTCGTAATGTCTTCTAATCAGCTTGATATAACAATCAAACTTTTTCCAGTTAACCCAAACATTAAATCGCAGTACAATCTAAAAATCTTAAAAATGTCTGCAATTAATCTTAGTCGCTGATGCATGCGCAAGTATGCCAGCTAGGTAGTCAAATATTTACCTAAGTAGTGGCATTTGTCTCGTGTAGAAGCCGCGGGCGATTAGCGCACGAGATTGCATTCTGTGCTTCGTGCAAACTATTCCGCAATATGCAGGTTACAGCTCCAAGATAAATAGTAGCAGTAGCAGGTTAAGCTACGAGTAAGCCTGGAGTATTATTAGTTATGTGTAAGTTCGGCGTGTTGCTTGATTTTAAAATCGATGTCTATTAATTTGTAATTATCTTAAGTCAATGCCTTACTCGTGTAGTAGGTAGAAGCTATTGATGATGAAGTGTTGCGTGTTTTGTCTTACTTTTTTTTGGTTTTTGTAACTATTTCAATACCTTTTCCTTCTTGTGTAAGGAGACTTGTTCCTGTTATAATTTCAGTAATATTGAGCTATGTTGGCTCTTTTTGCTACTCCCGAAACTCAGTAGTTTCCATATGTCTATTGGATTTGATGCTGCGAGCTACTTCAAATCTGACTGCGGTTAAGTTTTGTATTGAGATCACAAAATTTTTCGTATTATAGCTACGACTTTTTTATATGACTACGTGTTAACATCGTTGAGAATCCAAAAATATTAAAATCAAATAAATTGCCTAAAAACATATGCAAGCATACTTCTGTTAACAAGGCTGATCGTTACGGCACTCATTTAAAACTGCTACAAATAAAAGCTCAATTCAAAAACACTTGCACTTCAGAGAACGGGAAATATTCGGGAATGAAATCACCAGACAATTTAACAGATCGACACGTGTGCATTTAGGGTTGTCACGATTATGAAGTTTAATTTTAATTCGTAAAATGGTTGAAACATTTTTAAGATGAAATATTTGAAGATTGTGTTCTTTATCGGTTCAGTGTATTGACAAAGTGACTTAGTTTCTGCTCTGAGCCTATAGCCAAATTTCCTTTTCTTCGAACGCTCACGCCAAACGCTATCTAATAATGTATGGGAATTACACATGTGAACAAACGACGCTATTTTTTTCGCGCCTTATGTCATTTCCATACATTTTTAATTAGCGTTTGGCGTGAGCGTTCGAAAGAAAGAGCATTTAGCTATAGGCTCTGTAGACGCTACGAAGCTACGTTATTTAAAAGTGCTACCTCGTAGCATTACATCTCGATTGGAGGGAAATTTGTATTGATCGTAGTCGTTCCTTATCTGTTTCATTCCTATTTTTTGCCGTGCAGGAATGTAATTTAAATTAAGTATATCTTGTGGACTTTTGACTACTGAATAAGTGTAAGTTTTGTCTACCCTGTTGTCAGTAAAAACAATTAAACGGTTATCCTCCCTTATGTTCATATATTTAACATGGTATAGAAGAAAATACACAGCCATCATCAATTTATTTGTCATTGATTTTTATTACAACTACAGTGTTTAAGAAACTGACAGCCCTATTGTAGTAAATGCAATAAAACAGTGAAATGTTCGCGTGTGACCGTGCATTAATGAGTCGAACTGGAAGGGCGGCTTAATCTCCTCATATTAAAACCTGGAGAGCTCCTCCTGACTCATCGTCGGGAGAATGTTTTGTGTGCTCTTGAGAACCCTCCAGTTTTTAATTTAAAACATTTTAGAGTTCTGTGAATATTATGAGTGGTAGTTCCTCTTTTCGAATATTTGTTGTGTTTGATAGAAAATTGATTCGAATCGAATTCAAATATTTCCTTTCGTCTTAGGAAGTAATTAATTCAGTTATTTATTAATTTATCAGTATCTAATTATATAACCAGCCCTAATGTTTATCAAGTTATCGGCTTTTTAAAATTCAAGTCCAAAAACAGTTGTGTGGTAGCAGCACTGTATTATTATTTTAGAAATATATCTGTATAGTCAAATAGGCTTAAATCCTCGAAGTTTATCTTCATCTATTTTGCTGTCTTAGAATCACGTTTGAGTTCTACACTTATGTATTCCATTCAAATTGATTGGAAGACAACGGAATATCCATCCAATCGTGAGAACACTCAGAAGATCGAACGGCTCTATCTGTACACTCCATTATGAGA
The DNA here is from genome assembly GCA_001278395.1 of Lerema accius. Classification (NCBI taxonomy): domain Eukaryota; kingdom Metazoa; phylum Arthropoda; class Insecta; order Lepidoptera; family Hesperiidae; genus Lerema; species Lerema accius. The sequence continues at coordinate 757,386 of LGAG01000020.1, forward strand.
CGCATCTGTGCCTGTCACTTCAATTAACCTGCGATTCGGGATAATGCCTTTTTTAATTAACTTATTCGTCGATACTTGCTAAATAAGAACAGCACAACGAAATTATTGTGTAGTCCATGATTCTCCCTTATTTACGTTAATTGAGTTACAAAAAGTCATTGAGTATATTATATTGTTCGAAAATGAATTGTAAATCACTCTGCGTAAATCACACAGGGTGTACTAAAATAGAATATTTAAGAAAACCATGATGACGAATTTGGAAAACGAAACTTACAAATTTTAGTTCGTAAATAATTAAACATAAGAAGAGGCATAGCAGAGAAATATTATATGCCTCTGCAATGCTCTGAGCTGTGTATATCATAGAAATACGTCGCAGCTAACCAAGAATTGAGAACAACAATTTATTTGACACATTAGTGGTCATTTTAGCATGAGATGTCGAGGGTGCGCTTCCCAAGTGGGACAGATTTATGAGACGAATAAATGTTTGTATTTAGGTCTTGTTTGAATCTCTTTCTCAATCATATACACGAATGGACAGAGACATAATAATGGTCATTGTCCTAGTTATGAACGTTCATATTTGTTACTTTGAGATTTCCAATGGACATATTAAGTACTCTAATATTTTGGTATAGCCCATGTAACGCGACTATGATCCTGTAACAGTCTATTTTATTGGCTTGTCTATCACAATGCACAATATTGTCTCGTTGGGCAGACTAGCCAGAGGACGTCACAAACGCGACGTAGACGGGACACACGGAATTCAATTATGGGATAGCCGCCATAGCTTCCATCGTTGTCGGCTTCAAATATGGTTAGACTAGAAAAACATGCATTTGCCTATAGCGGAATTTTTTGATGTTTAAATATTTTGTTGCTTTTTCATTCAAATGAGTGTAATTTAAATATTTTAGTACCTACAGAAATCTGACTATCACTTGCTGTGTAGTTTTCTAGACTCTTTTGTCACATGTTTCTGTCGCGTGTACTCTACTATCTCGCTGGACGGAAATTTCAGTACAATTACTGAAGTATAGTTCGATTTCACAGGGCCTGCAAAAGCGAAGCATGATGTTCGCGAAAAGTACATTCGACAAGTGTGAGAATAAAGTTAAACATCCGGCATTTGGGAAAGATCAGAACATGAAAAACCCATTAAATTCAAACTTCATAGCATGAGTGCACTCAGCTGCATTGCTACACTAAATAATGCAGATTGGAAGACGAATAGCGTTAATACGAGCCGTTCGTCAACTGCCTCCGCGTAAATCGTCTGCAACCTTCGTTTGCACCCACACCCTATGTAAATTATTGACTTGATGCTGATATATGGGCTATAGAACGATCAGTCTGATGTTATAGAATCCATTGTGCGTGTTCAGCATTGCGATGCGTTAGTGTCTGGGTATCCGTCAGTGTTAGTTGTTTATAGTTATAGCTTAGAATAGTATGCGGTGATTATGCTGTTGGTTCGAGCAAGCTAGTATGGCAGCATTATTGGTTGAATGTGTTTTGCATGGATAAGTCTTCAGCAAAGCAAAACATTATTAGTAAACCGGTGCATGGAAATTTCAAGTTTTTCGTAATGATATGAAAATATGTGTCAAGTCTAATTTAGCAGTTAGAAGCTTAATTCTCTTTGATAACAGAGGTCGGCTGTAGGATTTTTCAGATGCTTCAGATAATTTATTGAAATGTGATAAATTGTTACTTATGTTGGCCTTGGCACTCCAAGCTGCTACATCTAAAGATCAATCACTTAGGTTGGCCACAAACCTCTGCCAATCCGTAATGGATGCATGGTGGAATGGTCTAGACCTCGTCAGTTACCAGAAAATTTCAAGCCATGAAGGAGGCCATTAATGAGATGAGGCTACTTTTACCAGGGTGAAGGTATCATCAACTGAATATAAATACGCCTTTACTCGAAGGTACGGCAATTCTAAGAGCAAATTTAGAGGCGTACTAAATTTCCCTCCACAATCACAGAGAGCGGGGTCTTAGTTTATGGAGTGGCCGAGTGTGGCGAGTGGTGGTGATATAAACGAGCAATAAAAGGGGAGTGCATTAGGATCGCTGCACGCGCTTAGCGCCCTCTCGTGCGAGACACTTGAATCTCGCACTTGAATTGTCTTGGGTAGCTTGTTCGGAATGGCCACTTCAGTAGATCGTTTGATTTGTTTACTGCGGACTTTGTTTTGTACTAGAAATCTGGGTTTTCTGAAGTAGGAACTATTGGGGTGGAGTTTATGAGCCCAAAACTAGGCAGGTCAACGTACGCTGTGGCGTATATCTATAATATTACTGTTAATATCAAGCTCTGTAGTTAGTGACATATTTTTTGTATCTAGTTAATATTGGAATGTCATACGTCCCATTTACTTTTTATTTCACTAAAACGCATTAACATAGTGTTTAATCATGGAAACCACATCGATACGAGTAATATACGACTATTATATTATTTATCATTATTTTTAATACCTATCTATACCCAATATACCATTATGCCATAGGAAATAAATTCCATCTTTAAATTTTAATTTCCTTTACTTTTATTCTGCAATTTAACAACTGGAACCATATTGCTTTCAGGCAATAAAGATCTTAATTTTCCCTAAGTGGATCTCCAATTAAATTATTTCTAAGCAGCCAGCGTTGCGCCCTCTCCCTAACAGATCGAATTGAAGCAGTGCGCTCAATCTAAAAACAATATTGCTAAAGTATTCATGACAAATCGCCCAGTAACGAAGAGAAATAACTACGTAAACATCGGGCGTCTTTAGCGAGGGGTGGCAAGGGTATGGTGTCAGTGCTAGCGGATTTTAAAGTACTGATGTCGATGTATGCTGGTACGTAGTAATAGACGCGGACGTTAACTGTTCTTTATAGGTCTTGGAAGATATGGAACATATTTTGTACGTATTTTTACTCGACTACAACAGATGGAGGTAGTCTAGCGTTTCGTCTTGCGTACTGTCTTGCGTTTTTAAATATGGTGCACAAAAAAAATATAGTGGCGTTTTCTGTTTGTATTTTCATGTCTTTTGTACTGTCGTATGTATAAGAACGTATTACCTGCGAAGTTTTATCTGTTTTTGTAACTTTTGGCCCCCTGTGTCCATTTTGTCCACAAAAGTAAGCAAAGGTTTTATCCACTTTTAACTCCTCCCTCCCCTTAGAGTTTAAGTACGTAATACTTGCTTAGTTGCATATGTATGTTAATACCAGTATGCCCATGCCTAATTGCAGCACTTTACTTCACAATGATTTTCATCCGCGCCCGCTTTCCGCTGAAATTGTCACCGTACCCTTCAATAGGGTGCGTAAGTACATGACGCCGTTTAGATTGATGGCTGATGCAATTTGCGACCGACTCGGATTTATTGGCTATGATAAAAGAACATTTGCGGGATGCCATAATGGATGCCACTATTGCAATTGTTTATGGATGGCGATCATATGCCGTGGAATGTCAGCGTTATGCTATATTACTGTCGTTATGTAACATTTTTGGATTTTTTTGTAAAGCGTCTTATTATTTTGAAAGTTTTTTAAAAAGGATGTGTAATTTTTACACATCTTTGGTTGGTCTTCCACTTTCATTTAGCTGGTAAAATCTCCAGACCAGTTAAGTTGAGTATGTGTGTGTGCGTGTGTTGTATTGTATTAAGTTCCGCTTTCACGTCAAAACGGAAGAAAAAAATTTGATAAATTTTAGCATAGAAATAGATTAAATTTAGGAGACGGACATAGGTGACTTTTCGTTGGAAAAACTAAACTTGAATAAGGAGAAAAGTTACAAAAAAAAGTAAGTAAAGTAAAGATGCGAATAACAATGTAGGTTTGTATGAAATGAACAAAAAAAACGAAAACGATTTTCTCCTCGTCTTATTTTCCAAAAAAATAAAAATAAAATATGACAACAAACTCTTCCCCTCACTACGTTAAAAATAATGAGTGAAATGTAGAACCCCGTCCGCTCCGTCACTAGTGGTTACCCAAACCGCAGAACAATGTCTTAATCGCCGGGGAAAAGAAACAAATCGCTGTGCACGTCGCTCGTACCCGGGGGACACGACATGTCCCCTCCCGGCTGCATCCGGGGGTGGTCGTAGTCATAAGCGGAAGCGGATTTGGTTTTACTACTCAATCCTAGTAATGTTTATAAGTACTGCTGAAAATTGGGGGGTATTTTTGAAAATTACAGTTTACGAGTATGTCACACCCACGATAGAGTCGAATCTAATGATATCTAATTCGTTGAAATTTAGTTAGCAGTTTGGACTATAGAGCGTGCCAAAAAAATGGACATACATACACTCCAAATACATAACTTTCCGGGCGCAATCGAACAAAAAAAAAAACACAAAATTTAAAGTATCCATAAACCTCATAACAAAGGAAAATGTAATCACTACCTACTCATGGAATATAATTATAAAGTCAATGACTTTTATTTAGGATACATCACTGGTGAATCACACATACAAACAGTATCTAAATCAGTTCAGTAGTTTCGGAGATACGAGTACCTACATGACAATATTCGATAGTACAAATTAACAAACACATCAACACACAACCTTTCTTTTATTTTGCACAATCCGTACCCGCTTACAATTTACACCAAACGTAGGAGACAACTGCAAATAGCGGTAAAATGGGACGTTACTCACCCCACTGCAACATTGATGGATCTATCTTCCCTTGCACACCTAATAAACTAATGCGTTGAGGCTCCAATGTTTCTGCT
>LGAG01000020.1:772226-796396 GCA_001278395.1 Lerema accius
AATTTTGAGTTTTTAATTGCAAAAGTTACAAACTACTCGTTGCTTCGAACATATCAACTTTAAGTAAAGCAGTGCTCAGCTACAAAGGACTGAGATTTCTAAACATTTTGCTCTAATTATCCTCCTAGACTGTTGTATATGTACTCGGAGCCAAGCGGCGTTCGCTTCCCAGATTTTTAATTGAACCGAGTTCCAATTGCATTTAAATTGCAACTTTTCCTTGCGGTTTAATTACTAGAGGTTGGAATGAGTTTTCTAATCTTTGCTTATCGCTGTTTACTTGGCTGGGATTGTGTTTACGTCAGTTTTCGTTGCAGGGAAAAGATAGTGTGTTCTTTGTAAGTTGCATGTGAGGATGCAGTTGCATGAGATGAGACGATAAAACTTGAAAAAAAGAAGGGAAGAAATGGAATTTGTTCTAGGAGTAAAAACATGTGATCTCCTGTTATCTAGAACTATCTATGCTACAATTTTTTTTTTCGAGTGCACCATAAGGTGCGTAATTTTACCGCGTGTATATAGGTATATATGTCTATTGCCCAAACGGCTTTACGTATTTCAAGATATAAGGTGTTATTGATAATGCTGATGTACTGTCCGTCAATACCTATATTACTTTTCAATTTATCGTCTAGGGAATTTAGTATTTTGTCATCTTTTTTGTAATAAGTGGCGTTAAGGTGTACTAACATAATATACTGTAATGGTCATCGCATCTACGTATCTCGGGCCCTACCCATTACTTGACTGCAGTCCGAAATATATTTGGTGGATTTGCGGAGCGGACTACGGCCTGTTTTACTGCGACGTTTCGGTGATTCAACGCTGTCGCGATACGGACAGACCGACTGCACTTGTTTATAATTATATAGCGAGTAGATGATTCCAAGTGCGCAGGATGTTGAGATATTTTTAACATTAATTGCGTAGTTTTTACCCGATGGCGCTAGAAGGTAATGTTTTTCGAGCGTGTTTATGTTTACGAGTATATGTATTTATGTACGAGTATATATGTATGTCTATTTCTTTGGCATACTTAGCCTAAGCGGCTTGACAGAATTCAATATCTGTGGTGTTACTGGTTTCATGTCCATTACGGGAATTACATGGGATATGTATATATTTTTAATTGCATCACCCCCAACTCCCAAAAAAAATCTATGTAAATAACCGTGCTTAGCAATGTGGCAGTTATGGAGTGTCACATTGATGAAAAAAAAATATTACCTTTAAAAAAGCCCATAACCTTATTTAAATTAACTGAACATAAGGTAACCCAGTAAAATCGTGCTCTATATCAAACTAGAATTCTCGGCAGTTGGATCGTAAAACCGAATTGACCATTCAATTTAATCTACTTTATGGTAAGCGGCTGTTCTAGTACGGCGCGCCAAGCACGGACGATATCGCTATCGAATCGACAACTTATAATTTCGTGGCTTTACTTGGATATAAAAATATCGCTATCGAATCGAAAACTTGTAGGATATATTGTGACTTTACTTGGATATACAATAAGAAAGAAAGAAAATAAAACATATTACAGCTTTCTAACATTAAGGGTCTCCGATCTAGAACAGGGTCGGCCGGATGGACATAGCAAGATCAAAATTAAAATGATTGCAAACTTTCTACGGAACCCGAAAAATCATAAAAGCTGGTGTCAAGAGTGATTTTTATAAGATTTTTAGACTTGTATACAAAAGAGCATTAAATAGTATCTATAGTAAAAAAAAATCAGTGTGTACTTATTAGATCACATTATTTTTTTATATATTTGGATAGGTATCTGTTTGTAAATTCTTCTTTGATTATGCATAAATAAAGTTAAGTTCAATATTCAATTAGTCAACTTATCTTAAAATAATATTCAAATTATTATATTTTTGTTAAAAATGCTTCAATAAATGAAACCATGTATATTAGTATAAATAAACTTTCGCGATGCGATCGTCATCGGTTCTACCCTGTGCTTGCCCAGTTTTTCATACATGGAATATAATTTCGTTAGTTTGATCGTAACAAAGTTAGTAAAAAGCAGTAAAGAGCGTTAAAGATTTAAGTACATACTCCAGATGTAATGAGTTTCGTCATACACGTAGTAGGTAATGTTACATTATGGTTCACTCAAGTATTGTACGTCATATGTTCTAAATGGTTTTGAATAAAACTTCAGTTGAAATTGCTGAGATACCCAAAACGAAAGATATTCTAGTAAGTAGTGTACCTATACATTTGTCTCCGAAGTAATTACAATGTATGACGTCAATTGGTTATTAATTAGGTAAATGGTTTGTCGTCTATGTAAACTGAATATCTAGCGGTAACTGAACTAACATTTGAGAAGCTGTGGTCTTCATGATTTGCAAATGTCTTGCATGTTATTTGCATCTTATTTCGATCAATGCTATATATTATGTAGATAGATAGGAAAGTGTATTTCGATCACTTTTATGTTTATTTATACGTACGAGAACGATACGACAAAAAGTCGCACTCGCGACAAAAAATGTCGGGTGTGAGATAAAAAAAAACTAGTTTCTACATGAAAAATAATATAGCTTACCTATTGACATTACAATTTTTCAAATAAATATTTAATCTGACTATTTGACCCCGTTACAGTTTTGAGAATAGTATAGATATTAATGTTGATTTTTTCTTTGTTCCAGGTAATTTTGTAATCAAGAAAGCACTAAAGTTTATTTCGTCGAGAGCTTAAAAGCGTCATAAACATCAGGGCACGCAACATACCGTAGAGCCTATGTGGCTTCAACTGCTTTTAAAATGGTATTTTTACTGAGCTACAAAACATTTTTAATAACAGTTTTCGCTTACAGCAGGTCTGTACAAAAAATAGTAAGAAATTCCTTTGAAATAGTAACGTACGAGTTGATATTAAGCTCATAAGCTTGCACACATATAAAAGCTATACTTATATAAGTACTTAGAGCTCGTAGGTTTTCGTCAATTATCTCTATAGGTATATTTTTATCTCAAGAAGTTTATTTTTTTAACCAGACTTCTAAATCCTTTTAGGAACAAGAACCCTTCGAAATTGAATTAGAAATTCGAATTTTGAATTTTGACTGTCAAAGTAAAACGATATTCTAACTTCAGCCGTAAGGTCATCTACAACAAATATGTCTAAGGAGGCAATTGAAGTGTTTATTAATTTCGTCAAAAGCAAGTCAGAACCAGACGCACTTATCGGGACGCCATTAAAAATCCCATTCCGTCCCATCAAAGACGACATCGACATCAGCGTCCAATCAAACTTGTATAGTGTACTTGTTACATGGATATAGAGTTCCTTAAGAGTTCACGTTACGACCAAATTTAAATATTTTAAATTCTGCTTAAATTAGTCATTGAAAATCCTGCTTAAAAGTCACTGAAACACGTGGTTATAATACCAGGTTTTGGTGAGCAAGCAAAATAGCATTCGTTTATGTGAGAGGCATAATAATTTGGTCTCATCGTGTTTAAGATGGAACAGTATTGTGTTAGTTATATAACACTACTTTGAAAGGATATAAAATCCAAAAAATTTAAATTGGTAGGCAAAGACTTGATCAATCAATATTCGAAGAGATCCAAAACAAAAGGAAGATTCAATAAGAGCGTAGTCTTTCAATACATGTATAAACTGGCGCTCAATGCCGGCCTCTTTGCGTAGTTTCTTTTCAAACTACTTACAGTACAGTATTTGCAGCATTTTTCAGGCTCTTCCAGTACACCAATATCTTAGTACCGGATCGAGTTTTATAGCGTCCGACTTCATTATGCTAATGGGGGTTCGATTTCCATCCCTCACTGATAGGATAGCTCTTGTCTTGCACTCCTTAACTTGGTTAACTGAAAAAGTATCAGGTTTTTGGTTATTTGTATCAAATAGGAGTTTGACTTTATTTGTATCCAAAGGTTTTGAATTTGTGTGGTTTCGATGAACTTAAAGATCTTAGGTAATTAGATGAAATAATTATAATTTTTATCTTCTGTTCTTGTGGTACATTTTTAAGCATAAAGCGTGCACTCAACCTTCAGATTTTACACGGTTAAATTGTATGTGGCGTGAAAGTGTACAAAAACATTTATTTAAAGTATATGAGTCTCTAATATATTGTTTGAGTTATAGTCAATTTTAGATAATAAAGGTCCTGTAGCCTGTATAAAACTTTTAACGTAAACAATTTTGATAAGATGTTAATTCATACAATGATTCATAGTAAAAATAATTTTCCCTTACCCCTCTAGTAATCTCACTATTGCCAAGAACTCCCCGTTTTCAATCTTCTCACAGTCATGCCATTCTTTCGTTCATATTGTAGTCTTGTCCGCAGTCGAAATTGTTTATTTTTGCGATTTATGTCTCAGATTATTCTGTGTCTAGACCGTGGTGGCATAATGAGCCGATCTCTATTCAGAATGTTGGATTGTACGAAACTGAGTATATCATCGTAATGGTCGTTTAGTTCCAATGGTTACTGTTTGGTGATGCCTCATTTACTTTTTGTTTTACGGTTTTGTCATTTTGTGTTGGTATCTGTAGGAAGATTATTTTCTTTTTATTTACATTGACCATGAGTTTTAAATATAATTTTCTTACGGTCGCTGGAGTTAACATTCTGTTTACTTTTGATCACGATCATGAGCAAATGTTAGTACAATCATTGCCATCAATGACCATACTTATTTTGAAATGTATATCCTTAACCTTTATAACCATTTCCGTCTGAACTTACAAATTGGTTACTGGATGATAGTAAATGTTTCCTGGCCTGTATCTAGAAGGGACCAATGGGTCTTTTTCTTAGAGCATCCTATATCATAGTTAGGAGAAAATACTGATTTGGAAAATACAATTCGTAGTGCACATATCATGCCTTGTTTTTTTCATATAGGACTAATTTTATAGCTACTCTACTATATCTATTCTCTCTCTGTCTTATTTACTCATTCGCTGATACTGACGAAAGTGGCTTAATCGTTAAATCGCACAATAACAAGATAAAGCTTTCCAATAACGCTTCAACCGCCGCCACGTCGTCTGTATCATATTTTATTTGACGCGAAAGTGCCCATTAATTTTATTATTCCAGACATAAAGTTTCATCTTCTGATAGTAATATGAAAAGTATCTAACCATGTGGCTTTGACTTAACATAAAAACTGTCAATGGACACGGCGTGCCTTAAAACATGATACAGTTCAAAGGAGAAGGTTGAAATTAATTTTATGAACCGTCTGGTCCTTAAAAGGTGATATTTTGTGTATTTCCTATCCTCTCTATATCATCCAAAATTACATTCACTACTGCTTTTCATAGCTACAAGAAAGAAACTACTATTACGTCTGCTGAGACTTTACTGAATTTAAATCGATCATCAAATTCATTTACCTTGAAGTCGCCTATATTCCTTTGTTTAGAAACACCATCAAAGCTCACCTACTTTCCGTTACTGTTATCGACACTTCAAAATCATGAATATGTACGCTTGAAACTATTAGTTATTTCTACGGCTCAATAAAAAACTTAATCACCAATTTGGGCAGCACCGCACCGAAATAACTAATCTAAATTAAAACAAGTTTCACCGGAACATTCTGAAATAAGTCGAGTAACATGGGGGATGACAAACAGTTCCAAGTCACACAAGTGCGTGTAGGATCCTAATAAATTCACTGAAAAAAATTGTCGAGGGCTACCTTAGGTGCTTGCTTTACCGTTGTGCTAATGTTGTAAAAGATAGAATGTTATATTAAAATTTAAAGTTAATAAAAATGCTTGAATGTCGCTTCTAATATGCTGACGAATCTTCTGATTCTTCAATATGCCGCTGTCAGGTAAAACTGTGTCTTTGATGCTCCTCTTCTCTTTTCATTTAACGAGGTATGTATATCCTTAATTTTTTTGGAGGAAATTCCTCTTAAGTAGAAGTAAAAAAAACTTAGTTTTAAAATAGTTTTAAATATCTGTACTGAAAATTCATCAATATTACTTTCTGAATCCCTTGCTCGTTTCTCGTACATTGGTGAGTTAGTAACCGTCATCGTATCGTAAGTTTCCTACAACCTCGCGTATACAATAGACCCCGAGTTTCTCATTACATTCTTTGATTCGGGTTCTAGCGCAAACAAAGTGGAAAATAATAACCGATGTTAGTTTCCAACTAAAATTTTCTTGCGATTCGCGTTCAGTGTTTTTTAATACGGTAAAATTTCTTACTATGTATGTTTTAAATATTTGTTATTAAAATTACACATGAACTGTCTTATTTGTAGTTTTGAAAAAAAGGTCAGACATTAGTTTAGTATATCAGGTTTGGTTAGCAGTTACTATAAGATCTCAAAATTAAAAAAGTAATTTTCACCTATCCAATTTTTTAAAGCTTTAGTTTGAATCAGCCTTTACTAGCTTATCCAAGTGTAAAAATTCTTCAGGTGCTTGAGACATTTTGGCTTTCAACAATAGAATCTTTCATTCGGCGTCGAGATTTCCATTTTACACGCCACGGCTGAATAGACTGAGAGCAAAAACACCAAAATCTCCACAGCACCATCTTTAATGCAGAAGCTTACCTAAAACTGAGGTAATCCGTTACATCTGCCTCGAGGATCAAGGAACACCCTCTATATTTCGTCTCTGTCACTCAGGGGTAGGAAATCCTTGGCACTCGCTTGTCGTCTGCCTCTATTAATAAAGATTTTCTTACCAACAGCCCGTAATGCTCGAAGCCCCAATGCCCGAATCCGAATGCCGGGGCCCCTTCGGGTCAAATACCCCCTTTTATCAGATTGTGCAGTGCTGTCATTTTATTTACTGTTTAGTTTTGGGAGTGGACATCGGCTGCTCCTGATTATATATTTTGATGGGTTTTTACCCGCATCATGGTTATTGAAAGCTTATTCGATGATATTTCCAGATATAGTTTTCTTATTATGGGGAACTTTTTCTTTGAAAGTATTTGCAACTAAGGCAACTACAACACATTGTTTATTTGTAATAGACGCTTCTATTTTGTTCAAGGAAGTAATTTTTTTCAGCGACGAAACAAACTGAATACCCTCTTTATTCATTGCAGATTCCTTGTCACTAATAAAATCTGCAAATGAAAGGGTGCAAGGAGCAAAGCCTTCTAATTCCACGCTCCATTAAATTATAAAATCGGTACATGGAACTATTCAACGTGAGTGTTCAAATTTCACAATTTCCCTAACGACTTACTCCGATGATAAAATCTATATTTAGCCTTACGTTGGAATTTTGGAGAATTTACGTAATTTAATTCATTACGGAGTTTAGTTACGGGAACTGGTATTATCAATATAGTTCAGTTTCTTCACGCGCTAACCGTTATACGGATAAAGATAACTAAATAAGTGCTTGTTATTTTGTATAACCGGATATTAGAACAATACTGCTAGTCTATCATGCTATAGAACCGGCGTTGCCAGACGTCCTGCTTTTGGTTTGGTGTAATTTTTTTCCGAAACTTCTGAATTAACACTTTTTTAACTTTGTCTGCTGTAAAGAATCCAAAAACATCGATTCGAAATTATGTAGAAGCAATTTTATGATGATGTTTATGAAATAGGTAGGTAATGGGTGGATTAGATCCATCCAGTATATTTTGATCTCAGTAAGTTTATTAATGACGTTATACTTTTATAAGAAGCACAGACTAGGGGGTTCAATAACAATGTTCATAATATCGCTGACGATTCAATTTCGATGTTTTTCTCTGATAAAACGGTACCTGTAAAACGCAGTGCAAATAACACAGTGCAAAATTATGCGAATATTTTGTTCAAACTCCTAATTCGAAATTCAAAGACAATGAATTAATACTGCAAAACAATGTTATTATCATTAACACCTCAGTTTATGTCATACATGTTAAATTTGAATAACTGAAACTGTAAGTACTTATTATTCCATTTCTATCGTGCTTCAACTCGAATTCCTAGTATTCAAAACGTAATAGTCGTCGTTTTAATAATTATCAAATATATGCAAACAATTCCAGCGAAACTTTGGAAGTTGGAGCATAAATTCGATACAAGTTTCAAATTGATTTACTTGACGTAGTTCGCGAGCGGAAACCAATCTTAAATCATTGTGTTAGAATTTAAATTGGATAGCTTCATGCTTACGTTTGAGTAAGACCTTAGTTGTCCCAAGGTTTTGCAAGGATCTCGCTATGAAGTGCCAGCGTAACACGAGCTATCGTAGTTGTTGTGAAGTATGGACAGTCCGATGATGTGTTACCGTTTGGGAGGTCAGAAATAATGGGTGATAATGTACGTATGTTGTTTTATCCCCCTGGGACGTTTAACAGGGAATTCGGGTCTTAACGCTTAGCCTTCAGTAATTACAGGGGCAGTGTTGATACGTACTTCGGGTACACTAAAATACGGCGGCTTATAGCGGAGGAGGAAATTATTTCGTTGCTTAATCCTGCTTGTGGTGAGGCTAACTCCAACTGTAATAGGGTTCTTAGTATTTCGTCTTAAGAAGTGACTTTATACACGACAACTAAGATTTATTTAACAACCCCAGTAATTGACACGTTTACGTATTAATAAAAGGAAAGTGTTAATTAATGCTTAACAGAATTAAATTTGAATTTAGTTTTGAAATATGTAATATACCTATTAAGTCAATACTTATTAATAAATTAAGTAATTTCTAATTAGTCTGATGAAGTACATAATTTTTTTTTTTTTTTATAATAAACACGGCCGATGCAACAAGAAGTCGACGTTATTATAACTCCTTGGCATAAAAAATAATACTGAAATGACTGTATCCACTTTATGCGCCTTTCGAACTATGATTGTGTTTAAATGTTTAATGAAGACGTAAAAATAAATGACTTAGTTCTTGCAGTCCCTATCTTTAATAAATGCTCGAATGTAATAAGTTGCTTAAAAATTCAAGTCATTAAAGATTCAAGTCTCCCACACATTTAATTCTAGTCAAAATTTCTCCTTTCCAACCAATTTCCAAAATAAATGAAAACGAAATCACACGACATTTTTGGGATTTTCTTTTGGAAACAATTTGTGTTAATTCCATCGTATAGTAAAGTAGTGGTCTCAAAATTCCGACCCACACCTACTGAAGCACGTGCGAACCCAAAATCCTTAACACGTAGTTGAATTAAAATACCTCGTGACCCTTTTTCATTAATAAGAGATCTTCTCTCCTCGCTGAATATTTATGGCGGCGGTTTGAGATCAAGTTATAGGGGAATCGCGATTTTGTTCACATTTGAAGACGAAAAGAAAATTTAATTTTAACTTTAACAACATAAAGATAAGGTTGGTTTTGTGAATATACGGAATATTGCAATAAATGACACGTGATTTTCCAGATAGGGGCTTGGGAGCTACTACTTGATTTCTTTCTTCTCTCTTCTTAGAAGACATTCTAAAGGAATATCCATGTCCAAAGGATGGGCAAAACTTTTTTATTTGCGCATAGGGACTCTACGCACTAGTTTTTTTTTTAATTAAAACATCATAAGGTAATTAATTACGAAGCTAAGAATAGAATTCGGCTTATAAGCGACATGATTTTACAAAGTGAATTTTGCACTTATAAACATTGAAATAACAAATTCCATATTTAAAAATGTCGCCTCATCTCCCAAATTGGACTATATAACAAACATAGCCGACGATACTTGATTTTTCTGATACATTTTCATGAGGTGAGGAGCGTAAGGTTCGGTCGGGTCGGGATTGGACCACTAAACGTATTAGCTCGATTGTTCGCTGTAGTGTCAATGTTATCGCCGTATGCATGAGGCACTGATTGTGATGGCCATCCTGTTGCCTAGTTGGTGCTGCCTGTTGATTGAGTGGTTTCGGGTTCGATTCTGTCCCAGATATATGGAACAGAAATGTTTTTCCTATTCTCGTGGGTTGGTATGTCACTTTTATGTATTCATATGTGAGTCGTATTCCTACGGATTAAGTTTAAAAATATTTTAGTAATGACTTTTCAAAGATTATCTATGCTTACCAATATACATGAATGAGTAAAAATATTAAGCATGCCTTGTCTATAGATTTAATATTTAGAACGGATAAGATGATGCTCAAAATGTTTCCGTAACAAACAAGATCTTGCTCAACAGACAGATTTAATTTCCCACTGACAAACTCGTTCACAAAATCTAATATTACTATAAATGCATTTAAAACGTAGCCGGAACTTAAATAACTAATTTCTCGACAAAGTCGCTCTCAACGGTAACTGGGCTAAAGTGTAGAAAATAAGTTTCTTAGAGGCAATTGGGAGCTGCAAATAAAACGTGGCGACGAGGAAAACGTGCGCACGGAATTTATTTAGCTCTTGAGCTGCGCGGCTGCGGCTTACGATGCACTGCTGCGATTTGCGGCTGCGGCTTGCGATTAGTAATTTTAGCATACTGTTCGTGTTCGTTTATGGACTGAAGTCCCCACATTAGGATTCCCTGTATTATGGGTGTTACTAACGACACTGACTTTAACGACACGACATTTTAACTCGTCTCAGCAATTCATCAGTGCCTTTGGTACATCTGATGACCATGTGCAATCATCAAGTGATTATTTCGTTCCGTTTACAGTTCAAATTAAAAATCCCATGTCATGTAGGTCACACATTTTTCGTTAATCCCTTTTTCATATAACGTTACCTACCTTGTCACATAAAATCTGCAACTCGTGACTCTAAATAAAATTTCTTCTTTGGGTACATATTGGTAACTTACGTTGAGATGAAAGGCAAACATATCCAAACGATATTTTCAACTCGCGCAATCTCGGTATTGGCATCGAACTTTTCATATTACAGCTTTCAAATTTCCTACTAGTCGAATGTAACCTAGATAAAATTTCTCCTTTAAAATATCAGCGTCTTAGTTATTAAGAACTTGTATGAGTGTAGGCTGTTGGCGATAAGCGAGTTGATTGCGATAAAACTGTTGGTGAGTGATAAGGTTGTTGCAATAAAATAAATTTTTCTCTTGCGAAAGATTTACAAAGAACTCCATAAAAAGGTATGACTGAACTTTTTTTCTGTATTAGGATACATAATGCATAAATCTTGTTTTTATCTTTATTTGCAAAACAATAATTACAATTTTATCCGCTTATTTCCGGATAACAAGATAGATTTATTACAAAACAAATCTGTAAAATCCATTTGTCTTTAAAGTATCTGTAGAGTCCGTCAGACTCTGTGTCGAAATTCAAGTTTTAAAACAAAGCTATAATAAAATTTTGTAGTTTACACTCATGTCGTGAAACAGGATAGTAAAATTTTCCTATAAAATATCCGTAGTAGAACCGTGTTTAAACTTGACTTTCAATCACGATTTTAAGCGACGTGAGTAGGATAGAATGGGATACGAATAGATTTACAAATGTCACTGACGAAGACATCATTAATAGAGTTATTATCATCATTGTTGAAGAGTTTGAGGTTATTAAAACAACAGTGCTGAAGTCCATACTACTCGTCAAGGGTTATTAAGTTGAAAATGTTTTCTATATTAAAATTCATTATTATGGGAAACTTCCGATTCGTAGGTTTGTTTGAATACAGAACTATCGTAGAATAGAGATAATATTTATAATTGTGTACTTATACAAATATTATGCATAATCTAGTTCCACATACAAAATGCTACAGAGTAGTTTACGTTCACGCCGTGAGATATATCTTGGCGCGCTCTTCTATTTTAATAGCATGATAATTTAAATCCACCAGTTAAATTCCAAACTTGATTTGATCCTTCAAACGCCAAATTTTCTTTAACTACAAAATATAACAGAGCGACCGTTCTCCCACATTTACGTACAATTAACATACGTAAATAGTCTGTAAATCGCAGTTGATGTTCCTATAGTTTCACATTCACCACAAATGCCCCCCAAAACATTAGACCGTTAACAGCGCTTCGAACATTTGGGGGACTCAATTATTCCACATCTGAACCACGCGGATTGCATAAACTTTCGCAATCACCAGCATAAACTATTTACATCGCGGGCTTAACGGCATTCCCTTTCGTAACTTACGATGTAAGCTCGCAATGTACTTCGAACGTATGCACTGTTTGGTAGATACCGCTCGTAATATACCGGTGTATCTGTCGCTCTGGACGGAAAATTTACATTTCAAACGAACAGTTATCGTCATGCAGGAAATGAGACGTTAGAGCTAACCTTCCGTAACAGTAAGTTAATGCAAACATGTGTGAACTGTCGCGAAACTTCAATATAACATCATGTGAAACTCTTGCATCGTAGTAGAAGTTTGTAGCAGTCTCGTTTTCGTCATGTTGTCTTTACTTAGAAACTAGAGTGGTGAATCTATAAAGACATTTGTATGTGAAATCGGGTAACGTTCATAATGTATGAGATTTAGCAATGGAAATTGAACTATAGAATAATTTAGACAAGCATGAATAAGAGGAAAATCTTAAAAAATATTAAAAGAATAGACTCTTTCAAAATTGTACAGTCCAATAATAGGTCAAATGTAGTACCCGAAATGTTGCTAAACCCGATTTTGCAGACGTCTGTTACGACAAATCCATTGTCAATTCACAGGCGTCTACAGAGCTTTAGAAAGATGAAGCTTCAATAGCTTTCAAAAGCTTTATTGAGTTTGGGATCCAAGTGGACGATCTATAGTACCATTGATCCATTGTGATTCGAATGCAAGTCCAATATGGTGCAATATTAGGTATGTTCAACGTTCTAAAAAGATAAAAGACTAAGCTTGAAAAGGCGTACTAGAGAATTCACAAAGCCTAGTTGAGAAACAAAGGAGCTCCCTCTAAATTGACTTTCATAGGCTCGATGACATGTTAGATCCAGAAAGATTTGGCGACAAACGATAATTATTAAGTAAGAATAATTTGATCTCGTTGACTTTAACATAAGCTTATGAAGGAATTTATAGATCTCATTAATTGATCTAAATATTTAATTTCATTTTGACTCACGTCACTCAATTAAAGTAAAGCGACAACAATGAATTATTCCGAAACAACGTGTGCACCTGGATTGAAAAGGACGCGAATTTGAAACTCATTCAACATGTAGGATCACCAAAAATCTTTAAATAAATTCACTAGTATTATCCTTTTCATCATTACTCAAATGAATATCTTTCATTCCCTTTACAGTCTAACAACTACCTAAGCTAGAGTGAGACAGAATATGAAGAAAATGAGGAACAACACATAAATATTCAAGAGTATTCACCGCGTAATGAAAAAGCCGGGTTTATTTAAATTCGCGCGGAGTAACCCGTAACCTGTGATGTGTTCACCGTCATCTTAATGATGCGGCTTTAATGAATTGTGGAATACCTTCTAACATTGTACGGTGTGAATGTGGGTGTCGTTTTGTTTTATTCATAATTTTGTGAATGGGACAGGAAAGAGTTGTATGTTGTAAAGTTGAGCTAACTTAAATAGCGCTCTTTTGAGTTCTTGTGTCGATTGTAAGTTTAGCAACTTTTGATGGAGTTGGTATCATAGTAAGTGATCCATGGTTAATTTTAGCCACATAAGGCGTAATAATGGTATCAAGCAAATTCGGGAGTGGGTTTGTTTCAATAAGAAGCCCAACTTCTATGACAATGATTTCTCGATTGTGGTAGATAAAGGAGTTTGTAAAAGAAAAGTCGCTGTGTAGATACCGACCTATTTATTCTGTTATATCATTATATCCATTAGAGGAACGTGTCTTATCTTCAAACAAACGACAAACGATTTTCGAACGCATTCAATTAGGGATTGTTGGGGCTTGGGGGAACGCGATCCAATTATTGGGAGGGTCCTTTCTTGGACCTTTGGATTCAAGGAACATTGTTCCATGACGGAAGTTATTAACAATTACAGCGTTTTGTTTTCATAACAACATAATATTTCAGTGTGGTTTCACTACGACGACTATACAGCCACCGACCTAAAAATAAATTGTAGGTTCCTTTGTGATTTCATATTTTTAGTTACCTTTTTTGAAGTTGATTTAATTTTTTTAATTACTATTTACGGGGTTGAGGATGCTAAATAACAGCTGATGTCCAACAAATGAGATAGATGAATCTAATGACTCTTCACATGTTGAAATCCCTCAAACCGTTTGGGCTGTATAGCGTACCAAGTAAATAGGCTCAGAGACCATAACCCTCCTTTCAATAGAGTAAAATCTACGGCAACGATAAGATTATATTGAATGCTGTATAGGGTAGCAAATAGTACGGACATTCATCTGTTTTCAATTAGTATAGGGAAAACACGAACCAATTATCGAGGGAGCCTAGGGCGCATTGACTTACCATTTCATAACAAAACTGTTGACATTGGTAAATGTTTTTTTCATAAATTGCTTTTGACGGTTTCATAAAGAATTTTATGTTTTACATACAGGAGAACTTTGTTTTGAAATGAAACTATGTAAAGTTTACTGATGTTTTGCCGATTTTTTTTATAATTACTGAAACAAAGATAGATCACACTAAGTAATTATTTCTTAAGTTTATAATTATGAATCCCATGTGTATGTAAAACCACTCATATATATGAGTGGTTTGTGGTTAGGTGTGTTTAATATTATGATGGCTTATTGACATCCACTTCAAAAGCAATTGTAGGTAAGTCCTTATATAATCCTTAATTCCATACTTTTCAGTTAGCTTTTTAAATTTTTTTTTAAATTTCTTTTTAATTTTAAGACTTAGTCCTTTATTTCCCAGTGCTGAGTCCGTCCCTGCAGTGTCAGACCACTTGTTCAAGTTTCGCTATTACCGGCTGCCATTGTTATGTATTGCACAAGGTGCAACAATGGCCTTAATTAAAAATATCCCTCCTGGGGGAAGCTTTACACCCCTTCAGGAATTGATGCTTCGATATCGTCTATAAATAATATTTCTCGAGCTTTTAGTTTCTTTCAGAATATTATGATTTGTGTAGCTGTAGGTATATCGAATACGTATGTGTGTGTATTCACGATGAAAACTTTAAGTATTTTTCTGGTGTATGTATTTTATATTCAACAAGAAAATTAAAATATTTTTCTGAGCTAAAAATAACTTCATCAAAAATACTGTTATTATGGTGGACTTATAACAATATAAGCAAGGCTTAGCCTTAATTTATGCGGCATTTAGACTTACGTATTATCAGATTTCCAGAATTTCTCGAACCTAAAACTAAGTTACTAAATAACTTTACTTTCCATTAACCCCAAAACTAACAATTCGACAATCTAGACTACACGTTGTGTTGTACATTGTCAATTCGCTGAAAGCTTAATTCCAGTATACCCCTAGTATTCCTTGGTGTAGTATCCTAACTTCAGCCATTAACGGTTGACGTTTGTTATGAAAGCAAGTTGCACAATACGTTTAATTAAAAAATATCGCCGAACTAGGGGAAACTTGGGGGTACTTTGTACCACTTCTACTTCTGTTGTGCGCAATTTGAGCAGTGGTATTGTTGTGGTCTGTTTCATAACATTTTCTTATTGTCACGCTGGTTTCAAGCCATGTTACGAAAATCCCTTTGACTCTATTAGAAGTTTGACGTTATATTTTAAAAGTAGACACATAAGTACTCATATACGTTTGAACCTTAAGCGAAGAAATGTTTATTTTCTATCTGGTTAATTGTCTGTCCATTCGTCAATGAAAGTTAAAGGAATTTTGATTCATTTTAAGTATTTACAAACGTATTGCAATTTTCTGTGACCAATGTCAAAATGGTACATTGTCTGTTTTAGTATCGTAATATGTGACACAAGATTTTGTATGGAAATCCTATAACCAATTTTAGTGCTAGTGCAGCGCTTTCAATCCCAGAACAAAAGTATTAGGTAACGTTTAATATGCAGTCATATAGAAATGT
The DNA here is from genome assembly GCA_001278395.1 of Lerema accius. Classification (NCBI taxonomy): domain Eukaryota; kingdom Metazoa; phylum Arthropoda; class Insecta; order Lepidoptera; family Hesperiidae; genus Lerema; species Lerema accius. The sequence goes on from LGAG01000020.1 coordinate 788,147, forward strand.
CAAAAAAGTCTGACCACAACAAACCTAGGTGAAGTTCTCGAAAGTATTTTACGACATATCTATCTAAACACATCTATGTAGTACTAACCTCGTTTTAGTATTTAATGTTCGCGTGTACTAAACATATTCTTCGTTGATAGCTGATGGGTAAACTCCATTTATTAGGACAAAGGAAAGCAACATTAACGCCCTTATTTTTACTTTTCAAATATATTGGATGCGATTAACGAATTCTAAACCACTACTGCGTAAATTAAATACCTACATAGTTTGCATGTAATTATTATACTACTTAGCGATAATAAAACGTTTTTAGAAGTTCATAGATAATAAATGAAGTCGAGTAAAGACACGTAAATAAGTCAAATCAACTGTTTTTAGAATACGAACGAGACAGCAAATAACTATCGTAAAATTTAAGGACGCCTTTAATGCTGAACACTTTGGTTGTTCAATAGCGACGTAACCATAAAATAAAAATTTTAAAACGTATAACTAGGAACTAGAGTAAGTGAAAATAGATGTATTATACCTACATAATACCACTAGCAATAGCTCCTCCCGCTTAATTTTTCCCATTTTCGCAATATTTTTTATTGCTGCTCCTCTCCTATTCATCTTAGCGTGATGTATGACGCTATATCGTTTCTATATAACTGGACTATCTTACACTAATATAAGTTTTCAAATCGAACAAACAAACAAACAAACTCTTTAGCTTTATATTATTAGTATAAATAATTGCCTGCAGGTTCCACAGAGTAATAAGTAAGCTGACAGAGAGTACAGCAATCTTCAACAGTAAAGATAGAGAAGCCTCTATCTATAGCTATTCGCACACTCGTATATCATGCCCTGCTAATTTCCCTCGGAACAGTAACTCACGCTCGCTAGGTGGCGCCACTGTCGTAAACTGTCAATACGAGGACTGTTTCCGGCGGATTCTTGGCACCCTCCACTTCCCGACTGATATCAGTTGAACGAGATCATTATTTTGATAGAACATGAAACTTTGGAGACGTATTTGAGTTAGTATTTCGTTTGTGTTCGAAAATTTCTTGCGTAGAAATATTTATTTTGTTCAGTTTTTTTAAATTCAAATTGTATTATTGTGACTTTTAAGTTTAATACTACTGGATTTGAGGAAAACTCACGACTTCATTGTTTCCTCAATTTCGCAATTTCAATACCTTTTTTTTTCCTTTTCACAAGTTGCTTATGTATTGTAGTATAAAAATTCCATGTCAACGAAATAGCTCAATTTTTTTAGAAATATCTAACGAACAGATTGGCTATGCAACAGCACCTAACTTGTTCACTGTCTACATTACGAAATAGGAATCCATAATAAAATCATGAAAATCTTTAAGTACCTCGTACGTACCAATCTCTACTCGTTACAATTAGAATATTAAACGTCCAAGAAGTTTAAAATTATTATGTATAGTATCTTAATACAGTAAAGTTTTCTGTATTTTGTATTTTGTGTAACATACAAACAAGACCGTTTTGTATAAAATACATTCCATTTGTTTCAGGTAATGTGCTATTCCGGTTCCAAGTAGTAAGTAGTTGCAAATATACATTTTAAATTCCATTGTTTCGAGACTATTCTAGAGAAGCTTAACGACGTTGTAACGCAAGAAGTTAGACTGCAAGCGATAAACTATAATATAATATGTTTTGAAGTGGAATCAAACAGCATGTGTTGCTGTAATAAATCAAAGAATAATTCATTAACTTATTTTTTTTTGACACAAGATGTCATCTTTAAATAAACGAAACAGAGGAAAAAACCTAAAATAATGCAAACTTTTAACATATACATAAAACGCTATAAAAATCTATCTGTGTTTGGAAGGGGAATCGGGGAGAAGAAGATTTGATGAAATATTCGGTTTCTCAATAAGAGAAACAGAAATTATTTATTTATTTATATTTATGTCGTTATTTAATGCCTACATTTAAATAAATTTTTATTTTTTCTTTCCTTATTTATTTCTAACGCAACGCATTTTTTTCAAGTACTGCTTTTCAATGACTACCGAGTTAATTTTCTTTGTTTGATGGTGGTTAGTTAAAAAGCTAGTCAAATTTTAGCCGCTTGCCATAGTTCAATCGCCACTCGCCAGTAATCAGACGTACGACGAAAGATTAACATTTGCTTACAGTTTCTCCTAGTTTTCTTAGCGATGAAACTTTGCAACCAAATAGAACTTTCAAGTATGCGGCAGAAACGCGATATGAACGGTGCTTTACATTGAAATAGTTTTTTAAAATGATAACAATGTTTTATTGTCAAAATAACTCTTTCTCTTTTAACTTCTTGAAATAAATTATCTTAACTATTAGATCTTTATATAAAAAAAACCCAACGTATGTGTGTTTGTCATTGAAGTCCTCTTAAACAGTTGAATCGTTTCAATGAAACAAAAGTTTGTGTTGTATTATATAGGGACCGAGTTTGGTTTCGATCTATAGTTACCGACCTGTTAGGTCGTGCTGATGTCGAGATACTTCAATGAATCAACTAAAGTATTAGAAATTTTGAATACAGGTATAAGAATAATAAGGAAACTAACGTAATTTTCCATACTAAATATTCGTAGACACACAGTGTCATAATAAAACGGAATCTGTATCCGGTACAAAATCAAATATCAGGTTTGAGTAAACAGTCAAACACTTCTTACGAGTTCCCTTTGTAAACGTTTCACAATATCTTTGAAACGGGCTACGCTAACGTAGGGTTACTGTACTTCTGGGTTGTCCTGGATTTGTCCTACTTCCGGGGATGTGGGGGGTTCGGGGAAGTCCCGGACATTAGTGGTGTCCAGGGAATATCTCCAAATTAATAGGTCAGTAACAGTATTACACAATTGAGTACCGTTGAATTAGACCTCCATAATGGATATAAGGAAGAATAGTTAAAGGAGGATTTCAAATTTACTACGGATCTATAAGAGTATGTTTTTTATAGCGTAATTTATGTATTAATGTCTGGGGAAACAACATAATATTTTATTTTAATTTTAGGGTTGCCGAAAATTTATGTCCGGAGAAAAATGTGACATGGCAGCCCTACACCAACGCTACAGGGCGCTTCGCTAGACGGTGATAATTGGAGCATGATGTATAATAACTCGACGTGCCTTTGTGCTAAATTCGTGTTGCCATAGCAACAGTAAGATCAACGCGGGAAGGTGAACACAAGATGTTTGATGCAAACTCAATTATCTTTAAACTGATGAGAATATATTTTGTTACTTGATGGGTTTTGTTGTTTATATTATAATTATAAATCTCGTTTTACCAGATTCTATTAGCGTTGATAGCTTCTAAGATACCGCTGAAATAATGAATAAACATTGCTTTAATAATTATTAATTAATTCCCCCACTTTGTTAACAAAAGTAAAAGGTAATGAAGTGTGCGAAAAGTGTTCAATCTTTCGAGGCTCATAATTTTGAAATCAATCATTTCTAAACTATATTTTTAATGAAGAAACCTTGATAATGTCAATACTATTTACAAAATTGGATATTGTAGTGATTTTCTTGAAATTACTGAGTTTTTGTGATGTTTTTGGTGATAACATTATTATTGCTTAGTTTCTAGGTTTGTACAGACGTAGTATGAAATCAGGATTAACGTAAGCCGTCGTGCTATGCCCACTTCAGTGTGTTAAACGTTATAAATTCTACTTCACCACAAGACACTCTACTACTGGAAGTTATCACTAGTTACTTTATGCAACCATTGGATCAGTTACAACCACAAGTCTTGCTCACAGCTACCTGAAGCAATTATAATGGGTGTGTATATAACTCTGTACATAACGGAGATGGTATATAATATTAACCGCAAACAATAGATTCAAAGACAAGCAGCGACCACAGGTTAAACACGGTCGCGTAAGCTTACAAACAGTTCTACAATTGTATACCTAGTATTACTCTGTATATTTTTGCATAAATATAGGTTAGGTATAGGTCTCTATCTACGTATAGATCTCATATTTACGATTTAACTCAAGAAATAAAAGATATTAGTTTATGTAATATTTCTACGCATAATGCGGGTGCATTACCAGCTTAAAAGTTTCACCAAATTCGTAACAGTAAAACATGGTAAACAGTACTAAACCCCACAATAAAAAATATTTTTTTTTATTTTCCTAGTAGGTAATGATAGTAATAATTAATAACTAGTAAGTTATAAGGAGTAATGAATAAGTTTGACTTTAAGTATATCAAGCAAGCGTAACAAAATAGATTGGCCAAGGCTGAAATGGATCAGTAAGCGAGATTAATTAAAAATAAAAGTATAACGCGGTAGGTGAAGGTCAGAGCCGTCAGAGAGACTTCAAAATACTAGGCAAATTTTTAGAGTCCCCGAGGCCACACATTCCACTCCAATTATTCTACAGTTTTCGTCCAATTAGAGAAGGCCTTAACGAGCAGACCGTTTAGCCTTTGACCTTACTGTTATGAAAGGTTGCTGAAGCCTAATCTCTCTCAGGAGTACTGAAAGCGGTTGATATAACGGGGAGACGTAGAGTATAAAGGTCACCGCCTATATGGTAATAATGTTGTACATGCTACGATTGCATACTGACTACCTGTAACGTCAGGTCTAAGGTATAATAATATCATAAGGTCACACGGGCCCTTGACTTCAAGAGGGCCCCGAATGTTACACGGAACCCTACTGTGTATGAAAATGCTTAGTGTTATTTTTTTAGACGAATACTAAGCAAGGTTTAATCTGATAATACAGGGTCTAGTGACTCATAAAAGGAGAGGTGTGTAACACTGCCCTAATTTTTATTTAGGAAGATGAATCAGTTACTTGAATCTAAGCTTTCGAGAACCGTTTTCAACCGTTCAAATGATTTCACTCTCGTTTCCAGATAAATACCTTTGCGTATAGTTTATCACAGTTTTATTCGAAACATCAGTAGATTAATTGTTCCGTTCCATCACAAATTGTAAGGAATCAGAATTAAGCGTCCTACACACTTAGTTGGGTTTACATAAATTGGCACACACAGTTGCGTGATAAAATCGAATAGGTATTGTACGAATATATATATGCAATAAAGGCTTGGCAAAACAATATATGTATAGCTTGCTATTTTATATAAGCGGTAGGTAAAAATCCACTGTTGGTTGATTTCTAGTTGGGTTTAGTTGATCGAGCAATAATTAACATTGCGTCATGGTTGAATAAATTCTGACGAAAAATACGACTTTAATAAATCAAAACCTAATGTAATTATGTCAATTATCACTTGAACTTTTAACAACAACTTATAACAACGAAATATGTCTAAATTTGTCAGTTCATATCCTCGTAGGGAAATTTAAGTTTACAGTCTTGCAATTTGCCAACCCGACCGAATGTGTATGGCCCCTAAAACGACAAAAATATTAGTCAATACTTCCCTTTAGTTTCTCCGTAGCGTGTCACATGCAAACTATTTGCTGAGCAAGTTTAAACTATGTTATTGTTGAGTGAAAAACTGGCGAAGGACGGATAATATTTATAAAGTACCTCGGTACGGTAATAATTCGGTTCTTTCGAATAAAGTCGTTATTGCATGCGACAAATCATTTACGATATGATCCATGGGTTTCGGTGTGGAAACTAACCAACTACTTACCTATCGAATTTTGGTATCCCCTAATTTTAGTAACTACATTTTCTTCGAATTAGTAAAATAAAAACACCTCCTTTCTTTAAAACCTGAGTAATTAAGGCCACAGTTCATAAGAGCTATTTATATTCTCACATTTAAAATCTTTAAAATTACCGAGTCTTTGCCCAAAATTTTTCAATTTTATACGCCATACTTGTGTTATTGCAACCAAACCCTTCAACGACAACAAACAAAGCTACGTACATTGTAGTAATAATCGTTGTGAACAATATTTCTGATTTATTTTCCTGAAATACTTGAAAAATATATCTACGATTAATTTCCTACCTCCAATAAAGAAAAAGTTAACAAACTCCATAAAACTTGCATTTGAATAAGCGAACATGACTTACTTTTCGTGTTTACGACGTTGTGAACGAAGATTAGGTAGGTACCTATTTTAATTAATTAGACGGGCTTCGTGCGTTTATTGAATGGTCATAGCTCCTTATACGTTACCAGCTTTTTCAGGGTGACGTTTTCAGAGTACAGTTCAGCGTCTTAAACGTAGTCCATTCCACCAGTCTTTTCTCGAACTGGGCTATAGGGGATGCTAGGGAGGAGGTACACTACCTAAGGAAATGGGTGACAATGTGACTCATAATTACATAAGAGTCATTAAGAGCCTTTGTTTAGACAATAAAATCCTACTAATAATGTTATAAATGTGAAAGCTTGTAAAGATGTTTGCATGTTTGTAAGACCTTCACGCTCTAACCGTTTATCGGATTAAGATGTAACTTGGTACACAGATAGTTTGCATCCAGGAATAGTACATAGGATAGATTGTATCCTGATGAAAGGTTCCCTTGGGATAGATCCAATATATTTTTAACAGCTCTTTCGGAGGCACAGCCACCGGTTTCTCTAGTATTGAATAAGTTAAAAGAGCTTTATTTGATTACGTGACAATCCTAAAAAAAATTAAGGATCTCACGCGTTTGTACTTATATAATTTATTATGTGCTAGAAGCAAGTGTATGCTGAATTTGAAACTTTTTAAATAAACAGAACTAGACAAACTTTAAACCTATGTTTCTCGAAACGAAGCGATGACGGTTTCTCGTTTATAACTATAGGTACTAAGAAAGAAAATATAGTGTAGTGAATTTATCGAGAACACCGGTGCAAAATGCTGAACATAACTTTCAGTATACCTCTCAGATAATCTAATAAAAAGCTTAGCTTCCCGGCTATTAAAAAGTCTTCTCATTATCCGGGACAACATAAAAGACGGTAAAACATAAGGAAGTTTCATAATGACGCTGTCACATGGCCTTCTTAATAGTTGGACTCACTTAGCGGTTTTGTTCCCCTAACGAGGCTGTAAGGGTTTGAACACATTTTGTTTGACTTTTAGCTTTGGGATACTGATGGAAGCTCTTATACTCGCATTTCATCTTCCCATAATCGTCAAGTAATATTAGTAGGATACGATAGGATTGAAACTTACAATCACTTTAGTAAGTATTCTTATAGATACATATACAGACTACACAGTTTCAATGTAAGGTTGACAAAGGCTTGACAATAGTGGAGAGCAAGCAATCGTTAGTTCCCCCAACGCTAATGCATCTCCCGAGGTACCTACTTAATCAAGGGAGAGATTTACCTCCTAGGGGCTGTGGACTATACAGGGTGATTTAGAATTTGTTTTTTAAGTTACTATTTAGAGAAGTAATTTTTTTCAAAAGATTATTGTAGCTTTGTTTATAAAAAATATAAAATTTGGACATGTGTGAGTTATATGCACTCAAAGTGTTCCGTGACGTATGTATATACTGTAGAATATTTAGGTTGAGTTTTTTCTTGTTTGGGAACAAGACGTTACGTTTCTATAGATCCGTAAAAGTGACTCATTTAGAGAACTTTGTGTTTTTAATTTTCGTAAAACTAAATAACAAACAGCCAGCTTTTATTTTATAATATTAATAGAATTTTATTTTTCTCTCAAGTCTCGTAAAACATTAAAAAATTTATGACGAGCATAGCACTGAATTATTAAATCAGAATTCTTTAACGCCATATCACCAGAGAGAATTCATTTAGCTTCATGTTTTAAAAGCACTGTTTTTTAATTCTCTATGTTGCATTAAATACATGAATAAAACTTTGTGAATAACCAATTTAAGTACTGGCATATAAAATGTATTTATTTTTTACTAACAACATAAAGATTGTGACTGAAATTCTAATTTCTACCCCGTAGTCTAGTTGGTAGTGACCCTGTCTGCGAAGCGAGAGGTCCCGGGTCCGATTCCCTGCCGGGGCAGATATTTACGAGTATGTGACAGAATGTTTGTTCTCGATTCATGGGTGGTAGTGATGTGTTATTTGTGTTGCGCATGTCACAGGGAATCCTACAGCGGGGGTATGAGTGTGTTAGCGTTTTATTAAAAAAAATATATATCTCTCTTTCGAACTTACATTTTGTTTAAGTGTATAAGAGAGACGCAAGATTAAAGTGAGTTAAGTTTTATGGTCCCAATCTTTTACAAATATAGTTAGACTTCTTACGGAAGACAGATTTTTTAAGTAAATTACTGTTT
>LGAG01000020.1:797419-810116 GCA_001278395.1 Lerema accius
CAGAGAGAATTCATTTAGCTTCATGCTTTAAAAGCACTGTTTTTTAATTCTCTATGTTGTATTAAATGCGTGAATAAAACTTTATGAATAATTAATTTACGTACTGTCATATAAAATGTATTTTCTTTTTTACTCATAACATTTCGCACTCAGATTTTTCTTAAGTATTTAAGAGAGATACAAGAATAAAGAGAGCTAAGTTTTTTGGTCCCAATCTTCAACAAATGCAGTAAAACTAATCTTACGGAAGACAGATTTTTTAAGTAAATTACTAAGTACATAATTTGTTTATAATTACAGGTAAATTATCCATCGGTCCGCCTGTCGTCCCAACCTCAACGTAAGTAAAAAGTATTAAAGTTCAATTTCGCTTGAACTAGTGAGCTATACTTACGCTTCGTAGTTTTAGCTTGTTGCGCGTAAGGTCTTAGGTTCGAATCATTACCGCTGATAATTAGTAAAAAATTTAGTTTCCTACTCAGGTTTATATTAAGTAAAGTAAGGATTATCTTAAGTAATCACTTATGTTGATATTTGTGTTTACATAATAGACTATCAAAATAAACTTTTTATGAGTATAGGTTGTTCTGGATAAAAAACATCTTGGACTTTCAAATACTTTTTACTAAGGTACGTAAGTATTATAAAATCTACACAAATATATAAAGTTGGAGTGTCTGTTTTTAATATAAAAATAATGTTTTTTTTTGTCAATGCATATGTAGGTATGTATATACACGGTATATATACCAAAATATTTTTTTTTATTTTTTGTCTGTCTGTCGGTCTGTCTGTTTCTTCCGTCTAATCTCTGGGACGGCTGGACCGATTTTAACCGGGACTGTCACTAGCAGATAGCTGATGTGATAAGAAGTAACTTACGCTACTTTATTTACTTTCGCTTCGGCATAAGTTTTCCGAAGCGAAACGAGAGCGGGCCCGCTGGTTAAATATACAGATATAACTTTCAGAGCCCCCTGTATAACATGTCACTATTGAAGTTTATTCAACAACCAACCCGCAGTAAGTCAGTTGCAGATACCTCATTACGAAGTTTGGTCAGTCTCGTTATAACTTTTATCGCCCCTTTACCTCATATTAACTGTTTTTGGAAGATCCCAAACCCTAAATTGTATGCATACTGTTTTATACTCTAAATTACACGTTTTTGTACGTATTACACGTTAAATTTAGCTTTTTGTAATTCTTCTCCATGTCAACTTTAACCATGCCAAATCACAAATTAGTTGTTACCCTCATTTTTATTAAAAATTAAATTAAACCATTTACGTATATATCTAGTTGATTTCATAATAATGTTGGTAGTATAATATCTACGCGAAGCCCTATTTATCAGTAGTATCCAATGATCCTATGTTATTCTGTTATCAAACAATTCTCGTTCCAGTGCGAGTAAATAGCTGTTATGCGAAATGGGACGCGATTTGAAACCGAATTCACTGATCAATTTAATACGTTATTTGGTGCCGAAGTGGATATTATTCCGTTTGTTTAGCCAAATGGTAAGCCGGAGCAAAACGCATTAGGCTTTGAGTGCATCAATTGTATCCTAATGTGTAATTGCCTTTGATTGTCATTTGTTTTCATGTGTATATAAAGTTAAGCTAGTATACGCGCAGAAAAATACGCTAGCCTGAAACCGCGCTAAGACTAAATTCTAATACTATAAAAAAGATCAAGACAAGTTCGACCATAGAACGGGGCCTAAGTTTTATTACTATCACGATATAATAATACTATGAGTTATGGTCAATAACCCTTATGGTTTAATGAGTGGTTCCGTGAAAAGTGCACCCCGCAGAGTACATAATGCAAGTATGTGATTTAATACCGACCACCGCTGGGTTTGCATGATTAAAACATTTTCCTGCTGTACCATACACCGTTTATTCATACACTTTCATATATCACTTTGGGTTGGAGGGCTTTAAGACAGTTTGGTTTGAAAAGTCCCGGGTTCGATTACCATTGTAGTTTGTGTTGGCGAACTAGAAGATTAAAAATTTGATAAGGAAGTTCATTAACATATTGTTACCTGGCTACTGTAGGAAGGATTTTTAAATATCTGTTTGCCATAAAAGAATAAAAAAATATCTTTGGATCATGTGGTATTTTCTAGACCTCAGGGGCCATAACGGAATTAAGTAATAGCACTAATATTATATTATTGTTAACTATTTATAGTGAAGCCTATTCGTAAGTTACATTCGTATAGTCCTGTTTGTTCCAATTCTGTATGTCTAATAGGTAAGTTAACCATTGAAATAAAGACTTTCATTTATTTATATTCTGACGAAATCTCGACTACTAATAAAGTTAACTTTGAAAGCGCCTATTACGTCTATAATACGGGAACGGGATAAAATATCGGAGACTTAATCGAAGCGCATTTTTGCTGTCCCCTTTAGTTGCCGTACTCAGTTTTCATGCTTCAGTTAAGTATGAACCTTCGAGTGTCGTAGCGCACTGAGAGCCAATAGAATGCAGTCCTCTTGGAAATCGAGACATCTTTGAAAACAGATATTAAAAGAGGAATTTACTAGAGGTACTAGTACCAAACTAGTAAATATTTTGAAGGAAAAATGTTCCTTAGTGTGATATATGTAGGTGGATAGAAGTTTTAGGTGTCGTCTTTGGTAATGGATGTAAAATTGTAAATACCACGGACCAAAAATATATAGACGCAGTATTCGGAACAAAGTAGTCTTCGGAGCGTAGTAGGGAAAAACATAACGTTAATAAATGTGATAACTCTGTTCTGAACACTGATTCCATTATATTTTTTGGTCTGAAGTAAATACTTGGTTGTGCCCGTTAGTAGATTGCAGTTGTTTTACTTTAAAAATTTTACCCAGCCCAGTAGGGGTGGGGGGGTGTTTTTGGAGCGTATTTATGTCCATTTTGGCATGTTCTACAGTTGGCTCAACGGCTTGACAGATTTCAATTTTAGGTGTAATTTTCTTCATTGCGGTAGTGGTGACATAGACTAAATTTATTTTTCATTAATTGCCTCTCACTTCTAAAAATATTTCTAGCAGTCGATTTTATGGATCTATAAATGGCTACTAATTTTCTCTTCTTGGCTTACAACGCATCGGTGAAGTTATGAATGAACATTCTAATTTTCACGACAATGATAGTAGTTTACACATTTTTGAGGGTTATATGAGGAATAAAGTAACTTAGCTCTACGGCATTTCTATCATAATATTCATCCAAGTTTCTCCTATAAACTGTATTCGATGAGGTGCCGTAGAATTTTCATTAAGCACTAACTAAACGTCGGCCATACAAACTGTACTGCAATAATGTTTTACACTAATCGTCTTAACTACCATTACTTGTTCATTGAAATATGTAGCTTAGTGTTTTACTACAGAGTTTAAATTAGACTGGCAGGCCCTTGCAATATGAAAGGGCTTAGTGGAATGAAGTCCAATACAAAATTCCTGTAGAGAATTGTATGCATCGTATCGCATAACCTTTGTCAATGTGTATTGCAGCTTGTTTCTGTTAATACGTTGTTTATTTTTTATCTTCGCTAGCTTTTGTTTTATGACGTTGAAGCTATGTGGATTTTATTATCGTTAAGGTTGTAACACATTACTGCGATGCTACTTTTATTGTATAGGGGAATTAAATGATGTAACTGACTTAAACATAAGGATATTCAGACTTTCATATCTGTTAAAATGATTGTACTGTTATTCCTTTTTTAAAAAAAGATGTGCGGAAGAGTTTATTTCCCCTTTCTTCTCCTCCATATTAAAGCACCTTTACGAAACGGGGGTAGATTCAAAAAATTTACGTGTATAAGTGTATCATTGATGCCTACATGTATAAATGATTTTTGATTTTGATTTTGTATATTAAAGTAACTAACCCATTATTGAAATTCAATAACATCATTATACCAGACTGTAGAACTATAGACTTCGATAACTCTAGCTTTCCAGCCATATCTGCCGATATCAATGTCAAAGCAAACTGTATGTCAACGAGACCTTCTGTCTTAAATTGTGGCATGTGAGTGGTAGTTTTGTTTTTTTTTCTAACTTAATAACCTTAATTTTTTAAATTAAGGTTTCTGCAATTCTTCTCTAGGTAAACTTTAACTATGTCAAACTTAATGTTGTATGTGCCATATTTGTAAGGTTGTATATTAATTATATAGATCACTTAATAATAATTGTATATCCCTCACACGAAGCCCTATCGTGTCACCCTAATTTGCCTAAATAGAATTGGGGTTAGTACCTATTCTAGATCACCCTAAAACAGCCAAAACATTCCGTTAATGTCAAATTTAGCAAAGTATTTTAAGAAGAGATATGTCCGACCTTCAATTTTCTTTGAAGTCGCAATTCAACTTTTCTAATTTGGTAACGAACAACCGGCTAAACTTAATTATGATCCGACAGGGGGTTGAGTTGAAGGCTGTACGAGAAATTACTGAGTTGAGTCAACCGTCTGTAAGTTTATAATTAGAATGCCATGTCACAGCCTGTCCATAATCTTATATTGATAAAATTAAATTGGAAAACCCTTTGATCGTTTAAATCATTAGGGGTATTTTGAGATTTGCTTCGAGCGATTCCGTTTCTTTCTCTCAATCTCTTAGAAATTCTTCGTCTCTGTTACCTGTTTCTGTCTCTTTCGCTCTTATAGAAGCCTATTCACTTTTTCCTTGAACTTGCATTATGAAATATAGATTCGTGAGCACCACTTTTTTCGAAGAATTTAATGTAGTGTTTTGCAAAGAACATACGACTATCAAAATACACATTTATCCATATATACGCTATTCATATCCAAGTGGGTTTTCTTAGTACTGTGACCAGAAGACCTTTGAAGTAAACAGAAAAGCCCAGCGATAGAAAAACCGGATTAGGAAATTCCTTCCCAAGGAACGATAATAAAAAATCAACACGCGTCACCGGCTTACACCGTTCCATTCTTTTTCCACACTTCTCACTTCTATTTCACTCGAGTAATGCGAAAAATATGTCGAGACGGTCAAAGGAGGTCCGGTCTACATCTATCATAAATCAAAGCTGCAGAATGTCCGGGTACAGTTGTGGAACGCCGAAATTTCAAGTCTTTCAACAATATTAGTTCGGAAATCTGTCCGGGTCACGAATATCCAGGGTGTAGTGGAAAATATTCGGCGTTTTCTTAGAATTTTGGAGCTGTGTATTCTTAAACTGTTCGAATCTTTAGACTCTAAATATTTGTAAAGGAAATCTATCAGCTTAAACATGTATGGTAATAGGTAATGATAAAATTAATACGTACGCATTACTCAATCAAAATAAAACATTTTATTTTTCTGCATTTATTTCCGCACCTTAAATATTTATCTAATTATTGTCTTACCGTTTCGTTAAATTTAAATTCATTTCATTACCTATCAAACCTTATAAATTTTACAGAGATATGTCTATCAATATAATCTCCGTAATAATCATGTTTCGAAGTCAAATCACCGAGACACGTTTACACATAATTAAGCGTTACCCAATATTTATTCAGAAGCCATTTTAAGTTCCGCAAATTACCCGTGAATTAATAATTACAAGGTAATTAAGCAAGCAAGCGAGTGACGTCAGAATTTCTGATGAACATCAAAAGCTCAGAACTTGAATTAATATTTCAATGTCGTCTAAATCACTTTTATTTTTAATTGCCGCTGTTTCCCAAGAAACTGCCTAAGTTTAAACCTAAGCTGAAATTGCCCATAAAACCTGGCACTAAAAAGTAGTATAAGAGCTTAGAAGTTATAAATTGTGGATGTGCGCATGTTGAGAACACTGGCACCCTTGAGTGTAGTAAACGTTTAGTTCTCCACAATATTTCCCGTACCACTATCAATAACTTTAACTTCTCGTACCACAACTTTATCGTCAAAAATACCAGCTACATCTCATGTTAACACCTCTTTATAATAAAGTCTTGTTACAAACCAAACATACAGCCTGCACTCTCCATATTTCCGACGCGTTCACTCCGCAAACCATCTTTAAAAAGTGCCATTTTATCGAGAGCTTCCCCTCCCTTCTTTATGTACACTTTTAAGGATATATAGGGGTAACGTCATAGGGATTCGGGGCTCTAGTTAATTTGGTTGAGTATCAGCTAAAGCAGTATCATAACTAACCATCAAACGCCCGCGTACTCTGAATAAATTTTCAATACTCTTGAACATGGATCGTTAGTTCTTTTCAAGGGTTATCGTGTATTTACGCACTACGGATGAGTCGCGCTTGCCGGCGACACTTGTAGGGTGACAGCACATTTAATACTCGAGGATCATTACACCTTTATTGTTTGGTAATGTTTTGTAAAAGTGCATGTTTGTTTTGGATAACGCTTAACGCTATGAAATGACTGAAGAATAAAGGGGAAATATTAAAGACTCTTGGGAGTAATCGATTATGATGATTTAAGTGTTATGTGATTTGAAGCTATCTATGTAGGTATCTACTCTATAAATAAGTATAAGAGCCATCAGTTGGGGTTATAGTCAAGTGGTAACTTAGAAAACGTAAGTACAGTTAATAATATTAACTTGAAAAAGACATTATTTCAGATATATTATAAACGAAGTAGGTACATTGAATTACCCCTACTTTAAATAACATTTAGCAGCAGTTATTATATTAAAAAAGATACACAATTTCCTCAAATTGAATCGGTTATGGTCTGCTGAGATGTAAGTTCTATCATATTTTTCTGATACCTAATCGAGTATTCAGAGTGGCAAGTTCACCCGTGTTATTAACTGTCTTAATGTGTTTTCAATACTTGATTTAAACTGTTCGAACTGTATGATTGATTGAATCAGAGATTGAATGGGATTTGAGGATTCTGTTGATGGGATATTACGAGTATATTTGAATATAGATGGTTACTTCGTTACTTTGCAAGTTTGGTATTTTGATATTATGAACCGTATACCGTTACCTTCTTACCTATTGTGGTGGACTATGGCCTGTACCTACACTGTGAGAGGAGATCCGAGTGCAGCTGTGGGACAGTTAGTGGTGATGCTGATGGTGATTCCTCTACCGTATGCCGTATACCGTTAAAGTATGCCGTATACCGCAAACGTATATCACAGCTACTCAATAGGAACTAGGTTCGATTTCCAGAAAGGCAGAAATTGAATTATAAGTTTTAATTTGTTCTCGAACTAGATTGTGTTGTGGTCTTAGTGTGTAGTCTATGGAATTGACATTCATAGTTTTACTGTAAAATGATAATATAAGAACGTCAAATTCGAATTATATATTTCCCTTTCATTTTGCTTTACGAAGCTATAGCTAGAATTACATTGTAAACAAATATTTCCGACATTGTAATAAAAGTAATCTTTCATACTTATTGAGTATGTGATCCTGTGAAAATTCCTAAGTTCCTAAATATTTCAGTATTATTAAAATGGCTTCTGAATTCTATGTGATATTTACAACGTTTTTTGTGTCTACTTAAAATTCAAACCGTGAACATCACAGCACAATAAAGTTGGACATTCAAAATGCACAATAAAAGCACGATTTGAAATGCACAAAATATAGCACCGTTACTCGTTAGGGCGTAAAACCGCATTAATTCAGGTGTGGAAGATAGCAGGATGTTTTTATTCTTTTTGACTGCCCCGGTCTGGTCCGGGTTTCAAAAAGAAATATCCTTTTGACTAACCACAGGAATTATCTCCAACGCTTGAGTGAGTTTTATTTAAACTAGTTGTGTCATTGTGTTTTCTATTCAAGTATATGTTCGTAAGCCCCAATTTGGGGAGTGGGGGGGGATAAATTACATTTAGATAATATATTACCTACTAAGGTATTGTTTATGTAATACATAACTGGCATCTAGAAGAAAGTTTCACGTTGTTGTATTTTACCCTGCTGCTAAGAGAGTGGTAATTTTTTATGGTCTATTTAAGTATGTGTAAAATTCCAACAAGATTTCCTTAATTAACAAATAACAATCTCATTAAAATCATCAGCATTAACCATTCATACGAATACATTACAGTCAAAAAAATTGCAGCGGTAATTTCGATTAAATTTCACCATTTCGTGATCATACGTTATTAACGTCCGTCGTGTTGTAATAGGTTTTATTCATCGGTGATATATGGAGGGGGGTTATGGTGTTATCACCTAGACTAATGCCGCCATCTACAAACTAACGTCCCAGGACAAAATATCTTGCAAAGGGCATGTGTTTTGATGAAGTAAAATACGAGTAGTTTGAAATATTTAAACATTGTTTTTGGTAAGTTAATAAATATAACTACAGACTCGTAGCTCCACAGTAGGATTTAAATATATTAATAATTTAAATTTTTGCCGCGCTGGGAATCGAACCTAGAACTCATTGATTGGTAACCATTGCGCCATACTTGTCGTCAATCTATTGGTTATCTTTCAACTATAAGAATCTTTTACGTCTATAAAATATGTCCAGGTTTTATCCACACCCTTTTTTTAAATCCCTTCCAGAGTTCTCCAAAACATCTCGTGGTCTGGGACAAATCCGAGGAAACCCAGATGAGTGGCAACCCTAACCTAACCCGCTAATTGCATTTCTACCGTTGAATTATTGCCGCATGGAGTGCAATAAGCGAATCTAGACTTGTGTTGCTAGTAAGGGTTAACGTGAAACAGAAGATTGAGGTTCGGTTTTAATCGATTTGGGATTTGATTTGAATCTGTAATTGATGAGTCAGTAGCAAACAAGGGTATTGAACCTAGGACCTTTGTACGGTAGGTTGGTAAGGTTGTCGTCATAATAAGAGAAAAACAGGATGAGAAGAAAAACACCCGCCCCTTGAAGGACCCCATGTTATAGCATATAGAAAATTCTTTCCACCGTTTACAAGTTCGATCTGTGGACGAGCGCCAGGTATCCAAGTAATATTGATGTACCTATGCTAAAGTATATTAAAAAGTGCGGTAACAGAAGTTAACTGCAAGTTACACGAAACTCTGCTACTGAATCACCTTACAGCAACCTCATTTTAACGATCTGTAAAAAGCTAAATATGACATAATGAGGGGGAAATTCATGACACTTAAAAAACGCTTCGGTGGCGTCGAACGTCGGTCCTAATTTTTCTGGGGCTGCTGTACCAATGCCATTATCTCGTCAACATTATGACTGCGACCACTAATGGAGGTGTCACATTGCCCGCGGAAGTACGTCAGCTTGCTTTTATACTGCGTCATGCTGTAATCTAATGAAGAACACTTCTGTGTTTGTTTGGTCTTGATATCTAATACTTGGGCATGCATTATAAGGTTTGCTAGCATACTAGCTATGAACATTCTTTTGTTTTCTAATTAATTTTGTTTGCAAATATTTGGTGCCCTACACGACTCTAAAATGAAGGGTCAAAAGTTTGAAAACAATTTTGAAGCAATTTTCTTACTGTTTAATTTTCAGATGAAACATCAACATTTTCATCCAAATTTTTAATCACGAAATCAATAACCGTATGTCACAATATGAACTATATTTCCGACGTACCCAAAAAATTCAAGTAACACAGAAGAATCCGTAAAGATTTTTTGATCATGTACCGATAGATAGAAGGTTCTCGTATGTTTCGAACACGGCTACACCTGTGCCTCTTCCGTTAAATAAATCACCTGCCTTGAATATTTTCACGTAGAATTTCCGCACTCAGTAGCATTATGTTACCTTCATTTGTTATCACGATACTATGAAGCACGCCTGTGTGTGATCGATGGGTGTGTGTATACGTATGTATGTGTGTGTGTGCAGCGGTTCTTTCGATAGAATCGTCTGCCTATAATGTTGCAATGTCATACAATCGATAAGAGGTTATGATCTTCAGAAATATGGGATGTAACTTAGAAAGATTTACGCTGTAGCGAGTTTACCGGATAGTTTGGTATCTATATAAAGTACGGGTGTATATTTTCTTTAAACAGACTTATTTTTTTTCAGCTTTAACGTACTAGGTACTAGGCAATACTTACCAATACTTAGGTTATTTGAAAATTACTTCCATATGCACATACACGAATTTAAAAAAAAACGTGTCCTACCCGATGGACAGCTATGAAGAGATGCTAAAGGATTCCTTTTGAACGGAAAAATTTAAAAAATATTTACCATAGCAAGAAATATTACCAACTCGCTCTATGGGAACAATTAGACCATCTCATTATGTCAATCAATAGAAGGACTGGTTCGTTACTGGCTGCAAGATGTCAATGTCATCTGCCTATCGCTCTGTCAACGGATCCTGCATCTCAGGGTTGGGTAATTCACTAAATGGAACTGGTGGAATGGTTCTTCCATCTGAGGACTAGGTAATTCACTACCTAGAACTATGTGATTGTGTGCTGTGTCTATTCATAAAATATACAAATGTATGAGTTCTGTTAAATAAAACATATTTGCAACACATATTTTTTAACAAAATTTAGTTTTGTGCACTTTATACGCCATCTACTACGTCAACTCCTACGTTCCTAAGAACAAGGTTCTTGAAAATGTATCGAAATTCGAACCCTACTTATAATAATTTAATGATTAGTTTAGCTTGTGTCTATGTATGTAGAAGACCTCAACCCATTAACATGCTATTACTGAGCATTGGTCTCTCCTCATTACTGAGGAGGCATAGGGCATACTTCAAGCTGGTCCAGTGCGGATTAGCTGAGTTTCTTTGTAAATAAAACATACAAACAGGTGTAACTAAGTCCGAAGTTTACCTAGTTACACTGTACAGTACAAGTACTCGAGGGATGTCTTAAAGCACGTGTGCAAACACTCAGTATGCTGATCTTGTGGTCTCTAGAGCCGGCACGTATGTTTGTAGTCCACGTGACGTCGGTGTATACCTACTTGTGTGTACCTTAACTATCCCATTGCTGGATAATGTACTGTTTTTTTAAAGACTATGCTTGACTACCACCCTACCTGATAGTAAGGTAACGATAGTATCGTAAGTAACGATGAAGTTATTAATGGAAAAAACCGTTTGCTGAACATTGGGAAGGTGCAAAAAAATAATCCCATCAGACACGAATACAATGACCTCTCATAAGTATGTTGAAATGAGTCAAGCCGAAAGCCAAAGAAATGAACAACGTTACTCTTCTTTTGGCGCATTAAATAAGTGTACTGTTGAGTGCTAGTAGTCTGTCAACAAATATTTGTTTTTTTTCATAAAAAATCTACTCTACCCTGGAATCGAATCCGTACTCATTTGAGACGCTTTTTCAACTGTTCTATAAACTCAGGTTATGCTACACGATGCGTTGTTCACAACGCAATATTTCGAATATCTTTTAATTTATTTCCGAGGCACGTGCGACGCCATTTTTAAATCCGGGTGTAATTGAGAGTTATGTAAATCGGACCTTCCGGTTAACCGGGCGGGCGTGAAAGGATTTCGAGGTTTTACACACCACATATGGTTGATGGGGTCGAAAACAACCATATTGTTATGTCGATACTCGATACATAGTTTTATTCAAATATCAGATGGAATGTGGGTTATTTAGGTTCTCACTAATGTTTTTTTATTCACTAACACATAACAAATTTTCGTGTACTTTTAAGTATGTAATATGATTCCCTGGTTTTTATTTTATTGTATAGTATGTAAATTTTATTATTGAAACTTTTATTGTAACCTACTACAGGTTACAACAAAGTTCTTAAGCTCCTAGAAAATACAAAACGACGAATCTAGTATTCAAGTCACAATCCCTATAGTAACTCAGACACTAAGATAACCTAACATTGAACTAGAAAATTAATTTTGAGAAGTCTCATCTGAAACGATCCATAATTCAGTAACATTATCTGAGTTTCCGAACCACTGACCAATGTAACCATTATAAGAAGATCCTCCGCCGTCATATAACTTGCACTGTAAAATCGTCCGAGATGGTTCAGCTTACACTGGTTACGTCCTGAAGCATCCATTTTATGAAGACCTTCCTTACACACCTCATATACTACGAAGTATATGGGGTTGAAACGCGCTCATACAATTCGAAAGATCAAGTTAAAATGGCTACGTTTTGTTTATGGCTGTGATTGTGAATGACATACGAAATGAAGCAGAATTGATAGGTTATGGGGAAGCTGTCCATAACAGTGGTCGTTTCAGTTAAAATTGAACAAATATGTACGTACGGATTTGTTACTGATAAAGTGGGAAGGGAGGTTTATTTATTTTAGCTTTCGAATCTTATGACTTGTTGTGCATCTTTTCCACCATTTTTAGTATTATTTATTATGGAGCTCAATAGAATAAAGGTTATTTAAATATTTCTAGATATTCTTCACTATACTTGTATGAGGTTAAATAAAAGTTTTTGTTGTAAGTTTTCCGAAATACCATCATTGTAGAATTTGTAAGGTCTGAAAATTTATTCTTGGAAATTATTAGTGTTTACCAAATTTTTTTTTTAACTTTTCTATGCAGTCACCAAGAAACATTAATAAATCGTCAACTTCCGATCTTAAATATACCTATGGACCATGCAGGGCATTGACCACTAAATCAACATTTGCACTCACAAAAAACCTTTCATACTGGCAAGCTCGTACACGCCCCATAAAATAGCCTTGCCGTACCATCAGCATGTGCTGTGTGTTACATTAAAATTACACGTAATGA
>LGAG01000020.1:810140-823232 GCA_001278395.1 Lerema accius
TGTTACTGTTAACCCGGAAATTGGACGGTCACTTTCATTTGGATACGTTTTGTTGTCCCACCGAGAGTTATGCGCGAAGGGCTATAATTATCGCAACCTATACACGTCCTATTGTTCGGCTGTAGCTCCTCTCGCAAAGTATACTACACTATCAACTGTTAGTGCGAATTGGACCCTACAACATGTTTAAGAACTTTTTATGAAGAATGCTCAGGTATAAAGGATTCTTCTCAATGTTGTACATTACCAAAGCAAGTGATGATTTCAGATGATAGTTTCGGGCGACCCTTAATTGAACCCCTAGGTTATATTTACTATTCACTGTTTGTTTTCGCCTTTACGAAATTTATTCCCAGTGAAACAGAAATTTGATTCATGACTTTAAATATCTGTTGTAACCCTAAGTGTGTGTTCTTTTGTGTTGTTCATGGCACCCACGATACAGAATATCCTAATGTGAGACTATGAATGTGTAGATTTACTCTCATACTTCATCTTAGACAGTGTAACCTTGGCCTTACATTCGAACATTATTCTCCAAACCTTCTAGAGCAAAGATGGGCCTTGACGGAAAATTACCAAAATAATACACTCGTTTTGGTTTGTTTACATAACGAAATTGAAAGAGATTGGAATCTAAATTGCCTTTGAGAATTAAAATACAATATGCCCCGGGTTACACGCTGTTTTGATGTGTGATTTCATCCTTTGCCACAATGAAATGGATCATATTGGTATGCAGAATAATTTTTAACTCAGTTGCACCAGATGGAGGGGAATGTTTTTCGACCTTATGTATGATCATTGACAGGCTCTACAGTCTAAACAGAATGACGAATTTCGACGTATAGGGTGTTATTGGATTCGTCTAAATTGTGAGTGACATAGGGTTATATGTATATTTCTATTGCTAGTGTAACCCTAACCCTCAAAACAAATTTTTAAGTAGTCGAATTTTTGTCTCTCTAAATATTTTTTTAATAGTTGCTGTTATTATTGTTTATGATAAAACTCACCGTAACGTATTAAATAAGCATAAACTTTACGCAAAAACAGATGATAAACTAACCAGTAGTAGCCCACCAGATCATTATCTAAAATTACAAACAGTTATATCTAATGAATACTTACACTTAAATATACACACTATTTGTAAAGACAATTAAGTCTAGTTTTCTGTGCGACATAGAGTGTTACTTAAGAAATAGATGAAACGACACCCACATAGATTGGGCAATTGACAGAGGTCTTGGTTAATCAGATGTTGTACTAGGACAAGATTAGCTAATAGAAATATTACCACTACAATGATTTGTATAACATTGTACTCGTATATCAAAATCCACCTACACTTTGCTTTGATAACGACTACCTTAGCTACTATTTTTTATTGCATAAAAGATTCAAGTTCATTTGTGTTTTGTTGCCCATAAAACTTAAGTTTAATTTTTTATACAGATTTATCATTATTTTACTGACCTCATGCTGGTTTAGTAATGTAATCATATTTATCTTTTAAATTTTATCAAGTGACATATCATTAATTAATGTAACGGATTTAAATCATAGTCAAACGGTACTTCAGCAAATGTAGACGAATATGTGCATGTTGCGGTTACATCCACATTCAGTCCATTAATTAAATTAATACTGTAATTTTACATCATTCGTGTATGAACCATCCTGTCGTAACGACCCGACACCGTTACCGCGGTTCAACTTTAAAGGAAAGTGAATCTTAAATCAAGGGGATAAGATTGCGGGTGAATGTAAACGTAAAGTCGGTAAACACGGACAATGGTTGGCGGGTTTGGTCCTAGCTGTATATGGATAGTTTTATGCGGTATGTGGCAATTAGCGTGAAAAAATGTCGCCAAGTTTTGTAACATCTGCGACTAGGTATGGGTGGCGGAAAGTTTTATTTTTCTAGCCTTATTTGCTGCTATGTGGAGAATGTTGGAGCGCTGATATTAAAACCCAGTGCGAGAAGTGGACTGGAACTTGCTAAACTAACATTTTTGTTACAAACGTTTTAGACAGGAAATTAAAAATTCTTTTAAGGTTAGTGACAATTTAGATCCATTTAATAGCGTTTATTAAAGACGATATGTTTTAATATCGTGCTGCTTCAATGTTTCAATAAATAAAAAAAATTGTTAACGAATTCACTACAACTGTGGTATATACTGATTACAGCTGAGGAATAGTCTATCTTTTCAGCAAATAAGATTCAATTATATTTACTTTTAAAAAAATAATCGGCACACAAAATGTATCTATTAATCCTTGAGCTTTGTGCAGACATAAAGATACAGACATGACGTAAATCCAATCTCTTATATTTGAATCCTAGTTTTATAACTTTATTTAGAAACTGAGTCTCACACCCTAATTGTACTTTAACTATACATAACCCAATCTACACAAAGGTACGATAACCGCAGAAATCGACTTACGGATATCGAGTTACAAGCGAATAAACACGGGATTAAATGAAAGGGACACTATTCCACTTGGCCACAACTTCTAGTTCTTTCGTAAGATTTCACAATGTATTCTTTGTTATAAATACTTGGCGGTGCAAACATTTACTTCAGTGGCGAATGCGTCTATGCAGAGAAAAGTCGAGACTTGGTAACGCTTGGAAATATTTTGAAGGATTTCTAACAATAGCCGTGTGTAACTTGGCTAAACAGTAACTTGGCTTAAAGTTTAACGTTAAAATTTTGAAGTTTGTCGTTAAGCTATGGACAATATTCTGTAGTCTAACTATTGCAGGTTCCAGTTTAACAACTATATGTGTTTGTATGTATGAATATAGATGTCAAAACCTTTTAGACCAAACCTGCTAGGATAAGTGTCATTCGTACCTAAGTGAATAAATGATTCTAAATCTGAAGTTCAGTCGGGTTTTAGTTTAGGAACTTTGCTCGTTAGTATACACGTATTCACTTTGTGCTTGCTTACCTAAATATACCTTTACTTCTATGTATTTCTATAAACGTATTTAGCGAAGTAAAACGGCGGATTTACTCATACAATGCAAAGTTGCTTCTTAATACAAAGAAGCATAATAAATCCCATGTTATAAGCGTATCTTTCTTAAAGCTCTCTGAAAACATAAACACCTCGCAACAACCCAAATACTGAAAAAGCTCAAATGAACCCGGATTAAAGCTAAGCGCACACTTAACATTGTACACATTACTTGAGTGCTTCGATACACTGCGGCTTAGGGTGGTTACAGACTAGTGTTTGCGTTACAAAGTTGTTTATAGTCTCTTGTCGAACTGAAGTTTGTGTATAGTCTTTAATTTTATTTGTACTTTTATTTAAGAACGAGATTCGCAGTATCTATGAAGTTTTATTGGTCAACTATAGTTGGAGTTTGATGTGCTTTTGAATACAATTGTTGAAGTAACTGTCGATCTTTTTACGAAAATAATAATCTACTTCTTTACTTTGAGAGTTGTTCTAAAACCATAGGTAGGTGTTATAATGGATGTAAATTGATATAAAAATTATTTATTTCATGAACCACATTATACATTACGTCCCAGTTTTTCGCTGTGATAATTCTATGGTAATAGCATATTATAATTCTGCAGACTTTGTGCAACTTTCCCTTTCTTAGTTAATGGCCAGTGATATCTGTCGTTAATGACCTTAAACAAAAATTGGGTATAGCTGTGTCATGGACACGGCTGTGTGTTGTACGTGAATACTTTTATGTTACAGTTTTTTTTTTATTTAGCTATCCAGTCGTATAATTTAGTTTTGGATGTAGACGTTAGATTCGAAACTATAACGCCAAACTGTATACGCCGATTTTGTTATAATTAGGTGTTTAGGATTGCCCTTGGTAGCAAATTTAAAGAGGTATTTACGTCAAACTCAACAAGAACTCTCTTCAGTTATTGCCTTAAAAATAACTGGGAGTTAGTATGTATCTCCCCTAAAGTAAACCGCATCAAAGCAGTTTCCAAGAAATGTCTAGAATGTCCTCCACTAGAAATTTGACTAAATTTAGTGTCTTAAATATCTACTACATAATGGTGACGTCATCAGCGGTTACTAGACTAACAGAAGGAATGTATCGGGAATTTTTACCCACCCCTGCCACAAGAAGGGTAAGGATTACAAGCGTATGTATGTATGTATGTCAAACGAGTATGTACATTTCTTTGGCACGCTCTATAGTCGAAAAGGCTTGACGAACTTTCAATGTACCTATTAGGTTTCATTGGATTGGTCTCCAAAATGGTAGTGACGTAGTCTGTATTTTTTATTACAATGCCAAATTTTTGCAGTTTTTTTTTTGAGATTACTAATAAGTATACAATTTCCCTCTTTTATTACCACACGTATTTAAGTATTTAACCCTCCGTTTCCGGTGTATCTTTAAGCAGTAAAGGTCTGTATTTCTACGTTGGATCTTATTAAGGGTTCATGATTAATGCAGTGGTAATTTGTCACCGTTGTAAGCAACAGCTGCGTGATTGGCCGACAGATGGCACCAGTTTAGCTGTTTAGTTCGTTTCACGGGTTCATATTAAATTCAGGGCTGATTAAAGGGTTAAAGTAATTAAGCCTTTGTGATAGGGTTTAATTTTCTGTGACATGGAGAAATACTTACTTCGATTTGAAGCTTAGATTGTTCTTTTACTAGATCAAGGTAGAATTGTAATCTAGTTTCTCTAGTTTAGTTACATTAAATTTTTTCTTAATGTATTTTACGAAAACAAAATGGAATAGTAAAGAAGCGTTGATTAGAAAATATAATGAAGATATGCAATAAACGCTACAAAGGTTGAATCTTGATTTTAGATTGTATTAATTTCTGTTACAATTATACAAATCACTCGTACATTTTAAGCTCTCTTAACTCTCTAATTCATAGATCTACGACTCAAGCTTTATAGTAAGTCGATGTGCGGTAATATTCACATTTTCTCACCAAAAGAAAGCAATAAATCGCATCCACGTAGATGTGTTAATAACTCGAAACATGACACAAACGAGAAACATGTTAGAGGTTAAGGAGTAACACAACCTTTGAAATTGTTTATTCACGACAATCTGTCAGTCTTTCATCATAATAAGAACATTTTGAATATACGAGTTTATATTCGCAATACCGTAGCGTCGTAGCGGGTCTACGCTGGCGTAGCCGTCGGCTGCTATAGTAACGGGTACTACGAGTAGGCTCAGTCGCTCTCGCGAACGCGTTTCGCGTAGACGCGCGTCGTGCTACGCTGAATGCGCTGTATGCACATCGCGTATATTTTCCGAATATTTCCCTTTGAAAAGCCGGATTTTAATTAATGTTTTGAGCCAAAGATGGCCGACGCTTGAAGTAGATCTTTGTGCGTTGTTGTTGCAGTGATTTAGAAATTGCCTACAGGTTTTTTGTTATTTTGTGATATGTTATTGGTGATAACGCATTCGGAAGAGTCGTTATATTTTCAAGAATAGTAACTATTTTTTTTCTTATGTTTCTTTATCATGGTTCTGTTAATTAACATCAGAAATATTGTTGCGAGTTCCATTGTCGATCACCTGCTTTTGTGTTGTCGGTCAATGACCTTATTCTTATCTTCTCCGGTAATGAAAGTCTTCGATGTCTGATTCCAAGTGTCTATTCAGTGGGAATAATAGTGTGATGGATAATCTATTGTTTATGTGAGTACTAATGAACTGTAAATGTCTTTATAATTGCATAACTTATTGTTATTTATATAACAAAATTATGGAACATGGTTGAAGTGTTCCTTTAGAAGTTGCATTGCACATTTGTTGATAAATATAGCATTGACCAAGCTAGCTTCAAAATAGAAAGTTTTGTCCTACATAAGGTGTGAAGTGTGTACCAATATATTTGTTTCTATTAACAGTGAATAGGTGAATATTTTGACCACAATAAGTTGGTGAAATCGTCGATATTAAATACGAAAAGTTTTAATGACTAACTATTAGTTGTCGCTTAGGACGTTATTGAATTTACCACGCATTTACTTACTGGTTTATTGTCCTAATCTCTCTCTTTGTTTTTATTAAGTGATTCAAATTTATACTTGTTTTGTCATCGAATTACAACTGAATACTTACTTTTAATTTACTTTGAAATTTTAGCGACACTTTAGAGAGAATAATCCAATATTCTACATATTTAGAAACAATAAGACGCTTTTCATTTTATTTTCGATGATAGTTAATAAGTAAGTTATAACTGTAGAAAGTTTTCATCATTTTTGCGTTTTTGCAAATATTTTAGCAAGCATAGTAATGGCATATAAGTATAGTAAAATGCATTTAATGTTTGGCAGCCTTAACACATTAAAACGCGTATAACTTGCTAATGGTTCACAAGGTTTGTTTTCATAGTTAAATGTTACATTAGCGTATGCAACTTAACTAATATAACATGTCACATGTATGAATGAGATATCTATCTACACACTAAAATATAGTATGTTATAGTTACCAATGGGTAGATTTTGCATAAACATAAATTTTGACTTATTAATTCCATCTTAGACTCAATAATATTTTTTTATATACTACTCATAATTAGTCATACCGTTAGAGCCATAGAACGTGCTGAATATAGACATACTCGTACATACATATATGTATAACACATTAATCTTCTTCTAGCGTACTCGGGTAATAATCTAAAAGCAATTAGATAACTTATAAGTGTATCGCTACCGCATTGTACCGCGGGGCTCGCACCGAGCCTCGGTATAAATTTGCATAATGCCAACGTACTATCCCATACAGTCAACAGTAGGATCGAGTTGTCGATACAAATCGTATCAAATAAGGTGCCAGATTATATTGGTAAAGTGTTAGGCTCTGTTTACACTATCTTATCTGTCGTGGATTTATACATATACGCGTACTTGAGAAAATGTCCCCTTTAAGTCTAACTATGGCACTGTATAATTATGGTAGTGGATGTAACATAAGACACTGATATAAGTGTATTTGTAAACCGATTATAGATTAATATGACTAATTGCATCAGGAGCACAAGATTTTAAAGTTAAGAAAGACGTTAGCACTTAACTTTTTTGATCTTTTGTAATGTTTAAAGTCAACTTTACAAAGCAACTTTACACACTGTGAACTAAAGTTACACATTATAAAGTTACATTTCCTTGTTATTTACTATCAGGATGTAAATGTAACAAAATCTTGGTTTAATCTAAACATTTTGCACTATCCATACCTATGTATACTGCATACATAAAGCTCACCATCCATTATTACACGCCGATCTTAGTAACCTTCTCTGGCGACCTCTATCGTCCTACATGCCTAACATGACATTTACATTGGAATTTAATTATAACTAATCGTTTACGATAAACCACAAAGCCAGGGCTCCTGTGTAAGCGTCGTTTATAAGTTGCATATTGATAACCCTTCGTAGTTATAACCTATAACTTTATTACAAAATTTGTTATTAATTTGTTCGTATCTGACCATAGTATCAATTCTGTCTCGATAGACAATATCTGCAGTATCATGGGATCTATGAATTTATTTCGATTTTGACAAGTAAGTAGATATTCCTAGTATTATTATTATAGTACAATATGTCGTCAAACACGCCTTTTGATGTACACGGAAGCTGCCTGAGAAATTATGATCAACTGAATTTTTATTCATTCGATTGATTCTTCAATCGGTATAATATTAAAATGTGCAGTGTTTAAAGTGAGATTTAGTATAAGTTAAATAATTGAAAAATTAATACAGCTATTGTGAATACGAATATAGTTTTATTAATAACTATGTCGGTGATAAAAACGTTGATAGGCTACGCGATTTCGCTTTATACTATTGTTCGCACGTTTTCGTAACATCGTTTGACATTTGAGTTAAACTATAAGCCTATCAATATTTCAGCGGCTTATCTAAGCCTGGCTTTCGACAACTAGCTATAGATTCCATTTTTAAAATGGCTGAAAAAATATTCGGTGTCCGAACTAAATCGATTTTGGTTCGACAATGAAAAAGTCATTAGGCTTCGTAAGGCTTTCTGTGTCAATGCAGTATAGATTTTCGCACTTGTTTTCGTGTTAAAGTTAATTGTATGCTTATAAGTCGTCAAGGAAACTTATAAGCGCTTCTCTGCGCGTATCTTTAAAATAAACTTACAAGGGTTTGTGTATAGGGGGATGTACATCAGACGAACGAATGCTCATTATATCCCCATTCGATTTAATTTCGTTTAGTGTAAACAAACAAAGAAACAAACGTAGGGCATTATTTTGTAGTTCTGTCTACGTTCACACTATAGACAAAGAGAGAGAGATTAAAAAAGGATAGTCTTGTTCTAGTTCGTTAGTTCTAACTGTCCGCTTGGCTTAAATCCATCAGAAGACAATAAGTAATTTATATTTATAATCGGACGACAATGGAAAAGACACTTTTAATCTAACTCCCGGGTTTCTGGACTATATAGACCCAAAAAAAACTATTAGGAACCATAATGGGAAAGTGGAAACAAACACAAGATTCGTAAAAACCGTTAAAAACCGAAGTTTGAACAATGTTTGTGTAACATTTGTGTGTCAAATAACTCAAGTGGTGTTCGGGTTTCGTGACAAATAAACACTTAATTTTATAACCATTTATAAGGAAAGATTAAAATGGAATGGCCAAGTTATAAGTTGTTTCTGATTTAAGTTTGCAAATTAAGACCTACTTTGAACGCTTTTAATGCCATGTTACATTTTGCATGCAATGACAAGGTTTTGTATAAAAACTTACGTTTTAATGATGTTAGTTTCAGATATGATTAATTAAGTTGATTTATGGGCTTGCCAACAATGAAAGCGACTAATTGCGTTCAATAGTATCCTGAAAATATTTTCAATGAATAAGATGAATTTAAAAAAAGTTATTTATTTTTAATCAGGCGATTCGAAAAACAATCATGTTTTAAGTAAAAAAAATTTATCGTGTAAAACAATCGTGTTTAGTATTTTTAAAATGATTGTCCTCAAAGCATCTTCGTTTTATTTTTTCAAATCGAAAAAGGTCATTAACCTGTATTCATAAAGCCACGATCATCATGACAATAGTAGTCAAATGAGATTCAAATTTTAAAAGTTCCAAATTTTACTATTCAGAAGATAAATACATAGGTTAGGTCGAGCACAGAGGGTACACCCAGAGGAGTTGGACCGTAGACGATTTCTTTTGTCTGAAAATTTCTTTGACTTTTATCGAAATATTCCACATCGTGCCCAACTTGATCTTTCGACGTAAATTACGAAAGCCATTGTTAAAGTCCCTTTTGTTTAATATTCAGAAATAATAATTAAAATGGGATTGGATAGTCTGATTGTGAGAAATGACAAGTGCAATAATTAAAATAATTTTAGTCGTCGATCAAAATATTTTGGTAACCTATGTTTTAGCTGTCTTAAGTTAGACTATGTTCATCGAAAGATTTATTTCAATGATTTAAAAAAGGTATTGCCCCTATTTAAAGTATTTTTCGCTAATCGGACGTATCACTTATAGGTAAGGTGTAATTTAATTTTCTTAAATTACTTTCCTCTCCATTCTGCCTTAATCATTCGTTCAAGTCCATCTAACCTTATTCCAGTTCTTACAGCATTTGTTAGAATCGGAATGTGAAAAGAAAACTTGAACTAACGCCGACTACAAACTTTACCCGTCTGCATAAAAACTGCAGCGAAAACTTCTTAATCGCTTCCATCACAATTAATTATTGTCCTTTATAAATCCGTGGAAGTTGGTAGACTGAAATAATTACTCGCAAAAAATCACTTAAAACTTCCCGTGGTGATTTGACAAAGGGTTTTAGTTCTGCGTAAGGCTTTCACGGAGCCTCTTGTTAGGTTGTTTTACTTTACCAAGAGAATATTATGGTTTGTAAAATACAAAATTGCAAGGCCTTACCGTAGTCCTGCCCTTAGAATTTAAATTGAATATTGTTTTATCAAAAAAAATGATTTTTAAATGTCCTTTGACATTTCCACGATTGATTAAAGAACATGATAGGAAACTATTTGTAACTGAAAATATATACGTAAACATGAATAAGTACCTATATGTAGTAAAATGTGCATGATCCACAACTTACCTAAGTATTATATTTCCATTAGACTAGCTTACATTGAAAACCCATCTAATCCATTCAAAAAGTCCATATTGCAAGTTCTTCGCGAAGTACAAGTGCATTTGTTAATTTCGACAAATTTATCCATCTCCTATAGATAAAGTTAAAAATGTAAATTAAAATTAAAGATAAGTACTTGACGAGAGCTAAACTTCTGTATTTGCTGTGTACTCTTACTCGAAACTTCTGTACCTGCTAACATTAATTGCAAAAGGAAGTTTACTAGCAGTCTACTTGCTATTTATTATACGCTGGAAACATTTTAAAGGTGTTAGAGTTTCGAAGCACTCGCCTTGTTATTTGTTAATTCAATGTAAAGTTACGGTGTTGAGAACATTTTATATTTTAGCGTTTTTCAAACACGAGAAGTTTAGTTTTCAGCGCTATGCTTAAAACATCGCGTTGTTTTTATAGAAAATTATTGTGAAACTATACTTGCGGTCAGTAGTTCCTTAGATAACCGTAAAATAAGGTTTCTGTGCTTCGGAACGATTTCTAAATAGCTCTGACTTCAAAACGTGTGAGTGATCATCATAATTCACTTTTAAACTTGATTTAAAATGCAATTAGTACTTATAAAAAACCCGGCTGCAAAAATGTTTTACAAAAATATACAGCCAATATAATTTCCACAATGAAGTCTTATCTTATCCAATGATACCTAATTTGAACGAATCATGGAGTACCATATCTCACCGTGCCCAGGATCTATGCAACTGAGTCAAAATATTTATTTATTTATTGACACACCAACAGCATTACAAACAAAACGTTATAAAGATAGTATGCATGCGATACGTACCTACAACATTCTATATGGTAGTATACAGTTGTAAAGTAACAAGATATAAATCGTAAGTAGGTACCTAGTAAACTAAAAAATCTTTGTCTATCTGACGTACAAAACGTAGCTACTTTATTTATTTGCGACCTACATAGTCACCTACATACAGAAACCTTGACAACGATTAATAAAATTGTTCCAAACTCGTACGCTTTACCAAGGCTGGTGTCACACAACTCATCAATAATGCAATACCAATGATCACAGGACGAGATATCACACATCCGATGCGCAGTAAACATTCCTAATGACTTGGAAATTGATAATAATTGAATTAAATGCTTGGACGTTAGGGTGGGTCGTTTGGAAATTAATCCATGAAATAGAGTCATCAAATTGTTTGTTATTGAATCGATAGACTTATGTTTATACATAACAGGCACGCGATCATATAGGGCTTGTATATTAAGCTAAGTCTTCAAGTAGCGATATATCATAAATGCAGGTATTATTAATCAGTTCCGAAAGTCCTTAGAGACATGTCCGTATAATATAAAATACCGTTTCATATGTCAAAGGTGGGCAAACAAGCAGACGTCTCATTATGATGGTATGTAATAACCCCCGCCCATGTTAATTAGCAATAGGGGCGTCATCAACGTGTTGCTGACTAAGAGAACAAAGCGAGAGAGCCGCTTCTTTAAGGACTCCATGTCCATAGCTCACTAGGAACATTAATGTTGGAAGTTAATTTCACAGCTTATACGTTCAAGGTAAGAAGTGTGTTCAGGCTATGGTGGGGTGTCGAGGAAGAGTGAATTATATTTAATTTTTTTTAATGTGTGATTTGTTTATGTCACCTTTTTAAAATGATTCTCACTTGTCAGAAATTTTCATTGAACCTCATGGCTGAATTGAAAACTAAAGTGAACTTATAATGTCAATTAAGCAATATGTTTAACCAAATACAAAGTGGCATAAAGCACCTTATTAGACGAATGGGTATCAGGTGGTTTCGGTGAAACCTGGTTATACTATTAATATAATATCTCTTGTAACACTCAACCATAACCATAACGTTTAATTCGTACTCCACGTGTTGGAATTATAACTACAACGTTACGTGTCGTCCGTGTACCGTACGTGATTAGAAGAGACAATGCATCATTGCATAATACGAACGAACGGTCGTCGTGTTCAAACCAAGGCTGAGTGACTAGACCATTCAAACGTAGGCGTTGAATGAATCGATAGCGTATAGAAACATTTGTGAATAGAATCAAATCAGATTTGTAATACGTGTATTGTAATAAACTAAACAAATGAATAAATAGACGCTAACACACTCATATCCCCGTAGTAGGATTCCGTGCTGCGGGTGGCATGGAACATTTAACTGTCACATAAATATCTGCCACGGCCGAGAATCGAACCCGGGACCGGTCAGGGTAATAGTCTACGGGGGTAATTTGTAATAGCTTTATCCATCGCTTATCTTACGTCAAACTTTTTTAAATGACTAGGGTTATAATTTTCCGCTATGTAAGTACCTATGAATGTTCGTTTGTTCCTTCCTAGTTTCTGAGCCAATTTACATAATTTGAGAAATTACGTAACCTTAGAAGTGTTATCCTGTAGTCTGTGACGTCACATTAAATTTGACAAAGCGGACATTAAAATGTCGTGCCATTTGTCAAATTTAATTAACATCAAAGACATAGAAAAATGACAGAAAAATATTGAAAAATGTACACATTGTTACTTGTTGTAAGTGATTTTCTTGGGTATTGGTACAGCGTGATTTTTCAGTACTCTGGTTTTAAAGTTTTGAAATTATTACTTTATGCACTTAGGGGAACCCTGTCCTAGTCAAAGACAATCACTAAAGTACCATCGTCCATCACCATCCTTCTCATAAAACAGCTAACTTTTCATCATTAACTTTCACCACATCTTACGAGTATAATCCTAAGACCATCGTATCAACCCTATTCCTTTGACAATGAACTCTTGCTACAGGCATTTCCTTCTTCCTTATTAGACGTATCATGATACATTCGGCACAAGAATAAAACACTTATCTCGTCTAGTCAATGATACACTCAGCTTATTGTATCGTAGGTGTTAGTGAATGAGCCAAGGT
>LGAG01000020.1:823354-845842 GCA_001278395.1 Lerema accius
GATAAAAGTTTGTATGAAAATTAAAAAAAAATTAAAGCAAGCAGTTTTCAAATTCGTGTTTGGGTGTATGGTTGAAAAGGATGAAGAACCTTATTCAAAGATTTTCTTAAACCAACCCTTAAGGGGGTATATATCAACGCAAAACTATAATTTCCGCAAGCAAAGCTGCGGGCAACAGCTCGTACTAAATATGTATGTCAATAGAGTAAGTAGGTAATATGTTTTAGACACGATCTTTGGTCGAAATATGACCAGAAGTGCCTTTTAATGAATCTTCCGTCTGATGATGTATCACGTGTAAGTATATCAAATGTATCAAAATACACTATCTATGAATAACACGTACTATGAACAAAATTTCGCATTTTGCATTTCTTCTCTACATACACTTTAACTATGCCAAATCTGCCATGTGACTGCTATTATTCTTCCAAATGGGTCATGATGTGGATCCTTCAGTTTTATTAGATAGTTGCCGCCTCAAATAAATGAGTAGCAATATTATATGTATATGTATATGCGTACAGTTTATAGTATAACTTAACCGAAGCAAAGCTAGAACGGGTTAACCATAAAGAACAGAAGCCGAAGCCTAAGTACATAAGTTCATTACCACTGTCACGTGTCGTCGCGTGCTAACCGTCACGGTGTCGTGTTGTGTCGTGACAATAGACAACAGTTTTGTTTCGCGCCCTTTCATTTGACATTCGGATGGAATGCGGGCCGGTATGTAGGCTTGATTCGTTCTATAGCTTGACTGTTTGGTGAATTAGGACACTTGGTTTAAAGGCTTGTAAAACGTGGGGTTCATAGATAGACAGGAAGTTGTTTAGTTAGAATCTAAGATTGCTTATTGTATAGGTGTAAGTTGTTTTTGAAAAGTGCTTACTCCTTCCTGGAAATTCTTAAAAACAATAATTTTTCTCACTATCCCTAAGGCGTGTTTTTCAAGTTTCTATATAATGTCTATAGACTTACTATAGGACATGAGTTTCTTCTTATCAAAGAGTATGTCTTTACCTCTCCATGCTGCTCCATTGTTGCTTCATGCTGTTTCAATAGCAATTCTAACTAGAATTTCACAGTAATCATGACCATTTAGTTCAGAAAGTTTCTTACTTAAGCTGTAAAATTGTGTCAAACAATTAACTATTTACTTAACGTTAAGTGTTCAAACTATCTCAGACTACAAGAGTACTTAGTACTTACCTACTGCAACAATGTAAGCGCTCTGTAAATAATATAAGTTATAAGTATTATGTAACGCCGGTAACGTTAAGTATTAATATCAGGTAACGATTACAATAGTGCACTTGCGTTCTACTTCGTACTTAGAACACGGGCCTGAATTCGATGTGGTAGACCGCATCACCCAATATGGCAGCTGTCTTAATATACAATTACATCTGTATGAAATTACTGACTTACTGTGTTATGTTTATGCCATTCTACTGTATTAGTATATGTATTTTAAGGCTTGAGAACAGCCGACGAGCTAGCAGTAATATTACATGCTATGGAAATCTGTGAAAAACCTCCAGTAAGATTATAAGGACTGTTAGTCGGTTAGTAGGTCCTAAAATAGGGGTTGAAGTGAATATTAGTTGTCGTTAGTTGGTTAGTGAAGGGACGACAGTAGTTAGTAGGGTTAGAAAAATAAATATTCCGGTTAGTAATTTTATTAAGTTAGTATTTGTAAATATGATTCGTAAATTGTTAATTTCTGTCTTTTCTTTCACAAATTCTCACTAATACCACAAGTCGACTGGTAGAGAAGCCTTCTAGCCTTTAGTGTCTAGTTTTTAGGATTTTACAAAAAAAATAATGTAAATAAATAAAATATGAGTGGGTACCTATACTAAAAAAACTAGGACAGACTAATTCTAACAAAATAATAATTGATTCTCAAGATGAAAGTTGACGAAATAACTTTGACAACCGCTGTCCTAACCCAATCTGACTACATGTTATTTGAACCGTGCAATCGAAACCAGTTTACTAGTGATGCACCTATTGTCGACACGAGGTCAATGACACGATGACACTGTTTTATTTCCACACCTTATTATACGTGAACTTTTATTATGAGGTATATGATATTACTTGTGATTCATAAGATTACGTGTGAATGGCGTGGAACGCGATACAGGTTAGTTTTTAAGGTTTCCTATAGAAATATCAACGAGGACGAGGGTACCAATGATGTAATTTTATTGAAGGGGCGGTAAATAAATGTGAGACATTTTTCTTTGCCGAGTAGAAAATAGGTAACGGCTTAAAAAATGTTATTTTATCCTACCCTTTAACCCCCATCGCCCTCCCCATCTACATCCGAACTATACACTCATAGAAAATACATATATTTACGACACGTCGGTACTCGTGGCTCAAAATAAAAACTCAATCTAACTATCTATCTAAGTAACATCTTTAATTTACGTTTAAGAAATTTATGAGTGTTTGCTTTAAGTTTTAATTAATTTTAACAAAATCTCCTATAAATTTCAATTCGCTACGCCAAGAAAAAGTGGGCCCTCTATCCAGATGCACACTAATAACCATCAGTCTTAATTTGATACAATGTTGCAGTATCTCAAAAGCGAACTTGGACCTAAACTTGGCTAGCCAAGATAGTGGTCAGTACGTCAAAGACCGGGGATAGACACTCCAGACAGTTCTAAAACTAAATCCATTACCTTAATTGAATCGTCTAAGGAAAACCGACAATAGGACAACGAAATCTATTCGGAAATTATACTGGAAACTTTGACTAGGTTCTATTTATATATTTTTGTTTGAGATCGTTATTTTCTTACATACATTTTTTTCGAACGTATGTACGATTATGTATGTATTTGGCACGCTTTCAGCTCAAACTTCAAGTTGTGAAGAGTCATTGGATTGGATGTGGGGATCCGGGTTCAAATCCCGTCATATATGATTTGAATGATATATTAATTTTCATTTTTCAGTATGTAATTTGTATTTGAAAATTTGTTGTACTTTTTGTGAATTTTTTTTGTTTTTACTTAAATGGAGCTACGAACATTTTCACAAAAGAGGTCTCAAGAGAACTTATTTCCAAGAAGTTGTTTTATACCAAGGCAAGATCTGTTGGAGAGTAATTAATTAATTAGCGTCTACTTAATTACAAACATCGGAACGTCCGGATCATCTCAGGGGAACTTCCAATCGGGATAAAATCTTATGTTCTATGCCTTTTTATCGGGGGAGGAAATCTTAAAGGTACACAAAACACTGAGGTAGGTATCAGCTACGGATATTTACCTATTAAAACCACCTCGTGCAACCATCCGAGACATATTGGGGGATCTCATATAATATCCCTTGAAGGAGAGACAAGGACCGTTATGTCTGAAGATGGTCTATTTTTGTACAAAATCTCATCGTAATCCGTACAACTAAGCGCGCGACGGCGACTCAAACATCTAAACATCTTCACTCTTCACTTTTATAATACCTATTTATTTGTAGGTTACGACCCTGAGTATACATTACTCATATTATGATGTAGTGGTATAGATGAGAGATATCTCTTTTGTTGTAGTTGCCAAAAAACAAGTCCTTGAAACTGTCCCGACATTCTTGTTTATGCCTCTTACGAACTAATGGCTGTTTTTCGTCTAGACACAAAAGTTTTAAGTAAGTATATGGTATTAGAAATATGAGCTATGATTAGTCGATTTCTTCTGCAAAATTCGGTATTAATTTTTTTGTAAAGATATTTTTATGTTGAATTGCTATTGAAATTGGAATTTTGATTGAAATTAATCGCTATAAAAATCAATTGTTGCTCGATAGTCTCGCTAAAACTGGAGAACGGCTAGAACAATTTGGGTAGTTTTTAAGCAATTTTTTACTCGATCTTAATAAACGGGTAGAAACTTGAATGTTTAAAAAAAGTAAGTGATGATACAGAACCCTTCATGCGCGAGTCGGATTCGCACTTTGCCGGTTTTTGGATTCATGTCAAGTTTACTTCTTACATTTGATGGTACTCGTAGTACAAAATTCATAGAAGTAATTTTGATCTTCTCAAAGAAACCCGGGTTGTGTGTACAAGATAATTGTGTTTGCTCTCGCTAACTGGATGTCTCGAAGGGTTGTTTAAACATGCCAAACGTTAAGGGATGAATGAATTTTTCGTGTCCCGGAATTTTCCATTTCGTCCCATTTCTTCAACATGGGACAAATATCTGTTACGATGTTTTGAAGCTAATTTGTGTTTGTTATTATCAAAAGAGTTTTAAAAAGAATAGTAATTCTACAGAGCAATCCTAGTAATATTATAAATGTGCTAGTTTGTGAAGATGTCTGTAAGTTCTTCACGCTCTAACCATTGAACGGATTAAGCTGAAGCTTGGTACAAAGATAGTTTGCATCCTGGAATAGGACATAGAATATTATCCAGATTGTAGGTTCCCATGGGATGAATTGAATTTTTTTTGAACTAATTTTCCGCAGGCGAAGCCGTGGGTGTCGTCTAGTAGTTTATTCATCTTAAATGATTTTAAATGATCGCGTATTATGTAATGCTGCGCCAAAATCCCTTATATAATTCAGTTTTATTTAGCAGAAGCGTCTAGATTATAAATTAGAGCGTTATAGTGATTTGTAACCGTCACTTACAAAGTTTGTAACAGGTGTGAAGCGTAATTTAGTAAATTACATAGTAAATTAGGTTACTTAAGTACATAGTTATTTGTTCCTTTACATAACAGAAAATGATATTAATATCTTTTCACTTTTTTACACACACACACATACAACGGTCATTTTTTTCGAAAAACCGGTCCAAAAACATTTTTTTTAATGTCAGTTACATTGTCTATAAAATAGTTTGATGGTATGAAAGTACGTAAAATGTTTCAGAATAACTTCTATCGGGTAAGATAGTTTTAAAGTAAAGTTATTCATAGCAGATATACAAGGAATGGAAAATTGGCAAGAAATGCTATGTATCGTTCACTTTTATGTTTTTTACCGTTCCTCCACACTCCGTTATCTGAAATAATATATTTCATACGTTAGAAATGTTTTATATGATTCCGAAGTAGGTTGCATCCGTTGAATAACACAAACTAATGTTTTCTTTGAAACTAGATGAAAGCGAGTGGTTACGGGGCTTGAATAACTAAACCTAAAATTCTTTGGGTTTTTAAGTCCAAGACAAATGAATTTGCGAACAAAATCCCCGCCGTATGTGTTCGTGGTAGGTTAAAATATGTATGTTTCTAGGAAAATACTGAAATAGATAAAGTAGAGCCGTTTAATTATTATGATGATTTACAAAATTTTTGATTGACCGTTTGGAAACGGCTTATTTTTCTTGTTGTAGATAGGTGAAGATATTTTTATGTAAAAGATAATATTTTCACGAAAAACAGGAAAACTGAATATCTTCGATATTACGAGTACTTACATGGATGTATTGTATGAAAACCATAATGAAAATTGCATTAAAATTGTCATCATGATAAAAGTTATTCGACATAGACAATAGTACCTAAGGTGTCGATTCAGCTTGTAATAATTAAATTTAAGACATCAAATGTGAAGTTTAATCAATTATAGTAACTGGTATTACCAAATACTGCAATAATTTATTAATGACATGCAGTCACTCCTGTTCCCTTGTTCATAATTAGTAGACAATTCAAATTGGACATTGATAGCCTTGTGGTAGGCCCCCCTTTATGATAATGCACTCAACGGCGGTATAATTCAATAGCGGGAAATAACACAAATAAAACTAATTATACATGCGGTCCGAATTGCGGTAAATGTGGCTTTGCGCATTATTATAGCCCATGTGTACCTGTCGTTACAAAATATTTAAGCTGCTTTAGGTAATGTTGATGGATTCCGGTTAAAAAGGTTATCAAGAGGTATAGAAACCTTCTGGGTTATGGGAATCGTTCTAGCAAGATAGACATTTGAATGGTGACTTTTAATTTCGGCTCTCGTTATAGGGCCATGTGTATTGTGTATCTTAGGGCCTGTTCCACAATCGTTAAGTAAAGTTCTAAGTAAGCTACATTGAACTTATTTGCACGGTAAACCAGTAAATTGCGTTTCACAATTTCACTTTAATTTACGGATGATTGTGAAATGTATAGAGAGTTAATGAAAGGATTTACTCTCTGAGTAGCTTACTTTATAAATAATTTACTTATAGATTGTGAAACAGACCCTTAGTGTAGTTTCCGTGCCCATGAAAAGGAAAAGCAATATTATTATAGTTAAAAAGTAATAAATATTTTATCACTAACAGTTCAAACATCTTCGTATCTCCCAGTACTCGTAGAAGTTCTAGCAGAGGTTATAAATCCTTTCCACAGATAAGCTCGCGACAGACGTTTACACTGGTCCCTCAGGCTAGCACTCGATCTCAGAGCTGAACAAACAGAGATAGCGGTTGGCGCGCCACGTGTGACTTTGCATATATTTGTCGCCTCTGTTTTGTTTTACTCTGTCAAATGTCAGACGAGATTGGGTTTTGAACGTTGACGTGAGAGAGTTATCTTCTTTATTAAAATTCTTCTCTATGTGCATTTGTCACTATAGAAATGCCGTCATAGCAAAAGTTGTTCTTTATAATGAACATTTACTAAAACTACCTATGGATGTACCTAATCATCAATCAATTATTATAATGTACGAGTATGGAGTCAAGACAATTTAAAATTCTGAACTAAATAAGACGACATCTAGACAAGACGGGGAAGGGTAGAGAAATGCACGACCAGACAGACAGTAGTCTTCTGCATATTATATTGAATAGAGTATCCCCATAAAATTCTGTGTAGGAAAAACCTGCATGTTTTAAAATGAAATAAAACTCCACATCGCCACAAGCAATCACTTACGCGGTTCGACCGACGTTAGTTCTAAAACGCTTGATAACCAACCGTGAACAGCATTGCAATCAAAACGAACTTTGAACGAAATTGAAATTGAAAACGATGTTTGTTTTTGGCCACAGAATAGATGACAAATAGAAATGGTGGATTGCGTGCGGTATTATTAATTGATTTCCAATTGTTTGCGTAGCTTGAGGTTATTTTTATTAGCTCTTTATGTTATAGTCAGTGATTTATTGAGGAACATTAAGATTTGGCCTAATTGGGTCAGCCCAGTGGCTTTCGTCGATCCTAATTGATCGTTGAAGATAAACCATGATAAGCAACTGTGGGTGCAGTCGAAATATGGATTGGTGATCGCTAGTGACAAAAATTCTTGAGCGTTTCCATGCACGTTAAGCCGCTGATCCGGTAAGTTGTCGTTGGATAACGGTTTTCAAGCCATGTCGAAGACCTTCAAGTGGTATACAAGCTTCAGACACTTTGCCAACCTAATTCCTTCAACAATCTTCACTGGAGCATCGTGGTGGAGTATTTTCTTCTTGCAATTGAGAAGACATAGAGGAAATACTACGCTGCTCTAAAGCGGATTGGTAGAGAGATAGGTTTAGTTTGCTAAGTTAAGCTTTTTTGAAGTTGTAAGGGAAGGGAGGGGGTAATTACCCAAAAAGTTAAAATGAACTTCTAATGACACTTATTAAAAAAGTTTTTAAAATCCTGACGAAATAATGATCAATCACAAAGCTAGTGGGTATGACGATGATCAATAGCTAATATGTTATATAAGATGACGTATTTCTTGTAGAAAACTACATGAACAATGTTCATAGATACCAAAATGGCATATTCAACATGACCTACAAAGGAACATATTGAGACAAATAGAGTTATGAGATTACCCATGATCCCGGTATCATTCAAGTTTGCAAGCAATCAAAATTTAATTTCCAAAGGTCGGCGCGGATATTGGTATGGATGGTCCGGAAAATGTTTCACAATTTATCACGTCATACGCAGCTCTGTATCGAGCTGATCATCAATCTTCGTCTCCCCTATCGAGAGTGGTAACAGTTTTAGTTTGCGAAACACTATCTTTTTCGTCGTGATAGGAGTTGTGATATAGGTGAGTGTTTGTATGTGGAATATTTCTTTCTTTTTTTTTCTTTAAGTTTTCTTAAGTTTGTGAACGTTCTTTTTCAAAAGTTTGTGAACGAAGTAAGTTAAACTACTGTATTTATATTATTACTAAAGAACGAATTAAGATTGTTTATTGTAATTATAGCATACTGCTATTGCTATGCATTTTGCTACATTGTGCTGTAAAATATTTTTTGAAATCTGATGACTACTTTAATAATTATCTGCCTACAGTCTCTATACAAATTTACAAACATTACCTCTTTAGATATACCATATGTATTTCTTGCTAACTGCTACAATTGAAATCTTAATAATCTCAAATGTTTTATAAAAATAAATAATGAATAGATGGATAATTTATTGACGATATTATTAACCGTGGACATTAGTAGCTCTTAAGATTTGCACTTGTTACAAAGGAAACCAATATAATAAGAAATACACACATAGTTTCCGTTGCAAACTAGCTTTAAACCTTTAAAGGGACTTCCGGATTTCAAAAGCAAACGGAATTTCAGGAACATTTGTGGAAACATTTCCTATTTTCTGGATTGTAATTCGTTTCAAACTGGCATTGCGCTTTAGTAGCAGGCAAGCTTCTTTGAAGGCAGTATCGAGTTATTGCAGGTTTTCCCTTGCAAATATTATGGTTGCATTATTGTCTAGGCTTTTGTGTTTTTCCAGAGCTGAAAAGAGTTAGCTATTGTTGTTTTCTTGTCTGCTCTCCGCCTAGATTAGAAAAAGTGCAATTGCAGTCGCTCTTCTGATTGTCTGGTGTCTGTCTGTCTGTCTGTCCTGTTTGTTTGTGTTAGTAGCTTTTTTAGAACTAGGGATAAATACGAAAAAAAACATAGATTTCGAGAGTCGGGGTCATTTAGATACAGACAGCGTATGATCTAATGGTGTTTTAAACGGAATATACATTGTTTAATACCTCCGTCAAAAATGTTCTTAACAACCTGTATAAAAAATGTTTTCTACTCGTTTTATAAAATAACGAATAATAAATAATTACACAATATTTTATTATATTATTGTCCTATGGTAACTTGCATAACATTTGGACAAATATTGTTTCATTTATTTCAGTCTTCCGAATGCGTTTTGATTAGTTAATCTCTTGCGTATTAATTCGTGTATGAGTATACACATCAAACAAAAATGTTATTAATGACAAACTTTTAATTAGCTACTAATTCACAAATTTCGATGCAGTGCGGTCTCGCTACGACAAACGAAAAAATTTAAGTGAAATGTCATGAAAGCGGTTCAGTTACGGCGAATCAATCGCGAGCGACAAACAATAGTTTAATAAAAGATATCACGATGTGGTGAAGTGTGATGATGATGATGATGTGTTGTGTAATGTGAGAGGTCTCGTTACGACCCCAGATGTGCATATGACGAACAACAACAACTCGTCGAGCAGCGCGGGCGGCTTGCCCGCCTCCGCCGACATGGACTCACTCGAGGAAATGCTGCGAAAGGTAACAATCACTTAATTACACGTAAAACTATTGTTACATTACTTAAACGTTTGAAAGATGCTCATGAATGTACAGTGTATCATAGTTTGTAAGAATTTGTTCGAAAAGCTGAAAGCAAAAGCTTAAGACGCAAAGCTGAAGACGTTTATAATTTGACAGATTATGAACCGATTGTTGCTCTCTGCATCACAGTAATTTGAACTTGACATTTGTCAGACAAATGGACGTAAATAACGGTAAAAAACTAAAAAAAACGTTAGTACCTCATACATTGAAATGCCTGTTTGTACTGCTTAGAGCTCTTTAACCTACAAAGCTTTTATCATAATGCTACTTAAAGCTAAAAACACTGCTGTTACAACAATTTTACGTCGCGAAATAATTAATCAAATTTCCTTACGTCTCTATTCCCATACCTTCACATACGATATTCACATCAAAGCAATACATCATAGCAACAAAGAGGACAGTGGCATCTATCATTTGTCACCGTCCGTACACAAGTGGCGCCCGCTACAACGAATTAATTAAACTAACACGTTTACCGTTAATCAGAGCGTTTGCGAACGTTGTTTGGTGTAGCTAGACCGCACCTAATGTGATGTAAACGGTTATACAAACAATTATTAAAATTGATTGTGAATCGGTTGCCTTTTGATAAAAGTCGCTATTTTTTTAATTACGATTCATTCGAAGTATATCACTCTCAGTTATATTGCTACGAAGATTGCGAATAAAAAAAATATGTTTTTTTTTTATATTACCTACATATACACATGTTTTTTGAACATTAAAGGCGGACTTAATGTCCAGCGAAATATCTAATTGTAATTGATCTAGATCAAAACCCAGGGATTTGCTCTTAGTTTCAAAATAATTGTCGTGAAAATTGTTTTCCTATTATACATTCAGGTGAACTTTTCAGAACAAACAATGGCATTTAGTGTGTGTACCTACATATTAGTTAATTAACCATATTAAATTTCGGCTTTTATGCAAACAAATCACGTAACAACACAGGCTAATATTTTGTTTAGCTAATTATTATTTGTGTTCTTTAGTATCCACATGATTGTTACAATTTTGTAACAGACAAATTTAATGTTACAAATAATATATCCACGTAAAGGAATTGTCATTCACTTTTAAACTCTTTATCTATAGTGGGCAGGTTTAGTGTCATTTAGACATGTAGATACCTGTGTGATGGGTGCCACGGATAAAACAGAAATACAAAATTATACACTTAGAAAGAACATGCTTTAACCTTATTTAAATTTCTGCTTCAGTTGGAATCGAACACAGGACCCATTGAACCGTGGTCCAGCAGATTAACTATTGCGCCGTATGATTCAACATACTACCTATAATGGACTTTC
The DNA here is from genome assembly GCA_001278395.1 of Lerema accius. Taxonomy (NCBI): domain Eukaryota; kingdom Metazoa; phylum Arthropoda; class Insecta; order Lepidoptera; family Hesperiidae; genus Lerema; species Lerema accius. The sequence goes on from LGAG01000020.1 coordinate 834,245, forward strand.
TGAAAAGCCTGTTTGCAATATTTCAAAGCCTATTTCCTTACATGAGATAATGAGATGAGACACAACGGACCTTAGTGGCAGTCCCTTAGAACCCTAAAGAGCCTTTTATTAACAAAACAGCTCACAACAAACACTCATTAAATAAAAATAAACTAGTGACGAGGTCATATTTTATGAGTACCACACTCATAACACTACTTAAACCTATCTTACCGGGCAAAGTGCGAAGTGGCCATTCTACCTCACGGTTAAGTAACTCGGGTTAATTTATATTGTAGCTAAAAACATTAGTTAACTGCTGTAGTGAGTTTAAACTAGTTTAAAGATACCTTTCAACGTTGAACCGTATTGACATATGAGGCAAGAGAACGTTTTACGGAACTTAGTTTGTTAATAGAGTTTATTAAGCAAATGTTAAAGGTAGTTCTTGTTATGAATTTATACTATTTAAGTAGTTGCATAAATATACGTGACTAATAGCCTAGTTTGAAATATTAAGTCACGGCAGAGTTGTTTAAAAAATATTAGATTTATCCCAAGGGAATCTATAATCGGTATAAAATCTATCCTATGTCTATGTATAAGATACTAGATATGAAACAAATGTACAGTTTTATTTTACTATACCCAACGCAACTTAGGTAGAAAAACCACAATATAGCACCAGATATCTTACAATGTCTGAAACACGCGCGCTTCAATCGTTAAAATGAAAAACGTGGCGTGAACAACTGAGAAATATGAAGCCGGTTGCGGTCTGATCGGAAAGATGAAATACGGTGAGGAATTGTACGATGTGTTTGAAATTATAAATTTTATTTTATTCAGTAAATTGTAGTAGTTAAGGTGCCTTTATTATAAGTTAAAATAACATATATCTGTACAACTAAATAAAATTAAAGTGTCTGTTTGTAATATTAAAATAACCGCTTTTTACTTAATGCATACGTATGTATATAAATAACATTTTTTTAAATTTTTGTCTTTCTGTCTGTTTGATCCGGCTAATCTCTGAAACAACTGGACCGATTTTGCCGGGACTTTCACTGGCGGGTGGCTGATGTAATAAGGAGTAACTTTGGCTTTTTTACTTTCGTCTCGGCATAGGTTTCCCGAAGCGAAGCGAAGGCGGATCCACTAGTAAAATATCAAATTAGTCTATTCAGCTCATTCACGTGCGATTTTCAATCGATTTTCAACTATATAAAACGTAGACGTAAAAGTCTGTCGTCGGTATGTCCCCATGACGACCGCCTCGGGCAACTTTCCACACCGCACAATATCATATTTTTTGCATGCACACGCCATGTTTTTCATTTTTAACGATTGAACGTCTGAAGTTAGGCGTACTTCCGATCTCTTGCGTATTATATGTGAGTAACACCTCGTTTGTTTTGAATGCATATGAGGTTTCGGGCTTTCAGAGGGTTATTTGTAAGCAGAGGGGATTTTCAGTACATTTGCTGTCCAATTTCTGTATAAGGATCGTTTAATATGTTAACTGAAAAGATCAAACATTTTGTGGTTAATTTAATAGTGATTCTACCTACTGAATGAAGATACTTAGGTTTGATAGTTTATAATGCCGACAACTGTTTAAAATTTGGCATAGTTAAAATTTGCTAGGAGAAGAAGTGCAGAAAGCTAAATTTTAAATATGAAAAACTTACACTACCATATCGCATTTGATACACGTCTCATATACATCAAAAGAAAGGTCTCATTTATATACAGACATTTGACGTTCAATTTTGACTGTCAAGAATTTTGAACTTTCACAATTTCTTTTATTTACATTATCTATAATTATGTAACAGATAACCAAAACGTTAAACGTAGCGTTAGCGTAGATACAAGTTGGTATTAAGGTCTGTCCACACCGGGGTGATGCAGTGCGCGAAAAAGCTGTGTTTACGTAAATATTGGATGGCACACCGCACAATACTGATCACCCTTTGAATGTAAATTGAGTCCTATTCTGGTGAAGGCAATTTTTATAACAGTCAGTTTTTTGCTATCAAACTTTTTTATACGAGTTCGAAAAATGTATAGAAAATTGCGCATGGGTACTTTTGCGTGGTTTATTTTTACCCCACCGTGCCGGGGGCGGGGATGTTTTTAGATCTTATGTATGGTTAAATGATCTATTCTTCATAGATAATTTATCATTACGATAGTAAAATAACAATCAAGTGTCCTTAGAATCAAAATAAAGAAATTCTCAGTTCACACAGAATCAGTCCCTGCGTTTAAGTTACAAGAAGTTTAGTTTCTGTCACCAAAAAAGTTTGTAAAACTAAAACAATACTTTCCGGAAACCAACACAAGTTTTCTAGAAACTTCGTCGCCATACAACTGGCGCCAGAACCAAATTTACATTTGATATCGAACATTTCTGGTGTAGTGATGTGAATGTAAATGAACCCAGTCCCTTCGTCATAACCTAGGCGTTATGACGTATGAATATGTTATATCGGTCTTTGGTAGTCCTATTTCGTCCTCCCAGGACCAAGATATAACATTAAAGTCTCAGAATTTGCATACAAGATTAACGACTGGGTAACTAAGGGGCTTTTATTTCCGACTTGTGCTAGAACAATGTGATTTTCTAAACAAATTCGTATAGGTAGTATTTGTAGTTTGCAACGCACCTTAAATATGATCAAAGTAATAGATCCACCCAGCTGACGAAATTTGACCTTAACTCGTCATGTCAAACTATAGACTATATCATTATGGCTATAGTATAGACTCTTTCAACCTGGCTGGCAGACGTCAATGTCAAATGTCTGTCACTGTATGAAACGCAATGGGGTCGTGTAGATTTTGTTTTTTTTTTTGTAAAATATATTTGTGACACAAATTACGCATAAGTGCACTTGTCTCTATATAATATTTTACTAGATTTTTGGAAAATACCGAATTAAACCCTTTTAGAATGTAAAATTATGTTATGTTTACTTGATCTTTTAATAATGGTTCAACAATCTACAATCCAGAATATTCCTTTGTCAACGCCATTCGATTTTCAGCTCAAATTCACCAACAGGCTGACGCTTCCCAATTTAATTATTCAATTAATTTATTCGCCTCAACGATTATGTTTTCAATTGCGACAGTTAATTCACCGATCGAACAATAATTTTGCAAACAATATCGTATTAACATAAAGTTATTTATGAACCGAATAATTAATTAACGAGAAACGCGATATAATTTATTATAACTTACATGAAACCTAAAAGAAAAAAAAATTGTTTCAAAATCTTTGTATTGTTTAATTTTAAATCATTATTGAATATATAAAATTTTTGATGAAATTAAAAAATTAAAAAAAAAAAAACAAAAAAAATATAACCAACAAAAGAGCTTAGCTTAGCTTCTTTAGAAGATGGATAAAGACCGAAAAACCTTAAAATTATACCGGGCAATTAATCATATTATTTACTCGTATATTGTGTCGTATTATCCACATCATTCTACCTCTGTAACCCTCCAATTCCAGGGCCAAATTATTCAACCAAATAGTGTTGTCACGGTCTAAAAGACCGCGTTGAAATGGCGGACAAATCCGGACTTACGCTTCAAATGCAAATCGGTTGAGCGACTCACATCAGTTGGCGGTGACATGTCAGATTACTGTCGCTACAGTTAGTTTCATTTAATATAAAAAAGTTTAATTTAAATATATTTCTCGAGAAGAATATAATAGAGAAAAGTCGCTCGCAGAGTATATAAAAATATTGAATGAGCCCACAATGCAGTATCATTCAGTCTTTTTAAGAGAACATTCGCTTGTTTGCTTCAATCAAATCTATGGTTCTCAATATTCCAAAGAATATCAAAGCGCTACGTGCGAATAAAATCTCACAGAAGGAATATAGTATATGAGAGCAGCTCTACCACTTTTCATGCTTAGAGATCACAGAAGGAGGATATCTTAAATTTGGTGGTAGGATTAACTCGTGGAAATGTCCTAGGTGCAAGTGACAATCCACTGTAACAGTCCACAATTTCTTTCAATGCCTATGGATGAACATCGATAATCACCTTTCTATTTCTTAGTTGGTGTTTATTGACGTGCATTAGTGTATCATTGATACCTATATGATTTTGAATTTCGAATTTTGAATTTTAAGCCTATAAGAAATCTTCCATCGTCTAATTTAAGTCGTGTCGTATCAATATCTTAACGGATCAGAAGCAAAGTAATAATAGACTACGTCTCAAATTTCCTCAATTACTAGGATGAAGCCGAGATTGAAGCCAAACTTAAATCAATCTTTCCTTTTCAACCGTTTAATGCAAATCCCCGTGCTTGTTTAATTCAACCCTACAGCGCCGGATCGGTAAGACCGTGCAGTTTAAATGCAAATCTCCGGAATGACCGGCGTGTTGAATTGTCGATGAGGTCTAACGATCAGCGAACGTTCAATTAACGATTCATTACTTGATGTTTCTTACGTTCTAATTAGACGATAACAGTGTTTGAAATCATTCATTAGTGAGGGGTAATCTGCCTGACATTTTGCCCTTATTGGCTAGATCGGCTCATATATTATTTGCTTATATTATTTAGGACCTGGATTAGATTCATTACAGTCTCGGGCATTATGTGACAGAGGATTATTTTCCTAGATTCTACAGTACATTTTTAACTTGTCCTATTAAGCACAAAGTTCTACGAACGCCTTGTAGTACCTAAGGGAAATCATATATTTTCATATTATTTACACTTTTCCTGTAAGATCTCAACTTCTTACTTCAATATCATATATCACATATGCTTAAACATCCACAAAACTGCTTTAAAAATACATGTATTTGTTTTAAAAATAAGACAAGTTTAATAACGGACTATCGATGTTAGAAATGTGACCTTTTATTATTTAGCTTAAGGGAATATAGTTTTAGTAATGGTACCACGCTCACTAGGGGACTCAACAGTAGCGTTTCGAAATGAACTTTTCATTTACCTCTGAACTAGGTAAAGCTTTTAAGCCCGGATTTAGTTATGATTGATCATCAATTTTTAAAGATTTAAAATTTTATTTTTAGTGAGGTTTTCCAAAATTTTAAATTTTGTGGTTGTTTGGTTTTATTTCATACCTGTAAATCCGATTTCATCCTGAAATCCGCTCAAGGATGAGTTGCACCGTCTCGGTAATGCGAATGTCTTGTAGCGAGTCTTCCCTCACTGGAAAACTTTCACAACTTAGTCGGATTTTAGTTTTTACTAAAAAGAGTTTGCGTTTTAATTCAATATTAACATTTAAGATGGTTAAGGAAAGATTTATTAATACTAGTACTGCAGAGAGATTTAATTTTGTTCGCGAAATCTAAATAAATATTTCTCCACACTTAAACTATATCTTAAATCATTTGACCAATTAATGTGTAAGATATAAGGAGTCAATGAAAATTTGTATTAAACCATCGTACACGTAATTAATAAGGAGTCTATGAAAATTTCTATTAAACCATCATACTTGATCATACACGTAGTTTATTTGTCCTACAATCAAACTTCCATTTTAAACTTATAAAGTTTGGCAAGCCGCCTGTTCGTCTGGGTCCATAACACTACCCGAAAATCATCGAAAACAGAGACTGATGATAATAACAACATATTCACAATTAAAATAGAACGAGAAGGCTTAACAAGACGAAGGATTCGCTCACGTACTAGCGATAAAGCCGTGTGGAGGCGCCATCCTAATCCCTCCATCTGACTGATCGCTCGGCCCGCTACACATCCATCTTGCACACCTTAATCGAACCAGTATTCAAGTTAAAAGCTTCACAGACTTCAGCAGTCGCACCGTTTATTAAAACTAATCCTCTTTAATCTCATTTGTAGGCAAGGTTACACTGGTTCTAATATGTAACTTTACTGCTAGGAAGGTTTGCTAGAAGCGCTCGAATCCCGTCAGTTTATATCGATCCCAAGCAATCAATGAAATTTAGAAATTGTGGTATAGCCGTGAAGTGCTTAAGTAACGTACGAAATGCTTCGAGAGAAGAACGGTACGGCCGTGCGGCTTTTTTTGTTCGACTTGGCGGAGGCAATGCCGTGCCCCCACATACTCGTATAGCAACGAAAAGGCTGGTCGCTTGAAGCAGTCAGCATTCGTAATTGTATAAATCTACTGCTTCAAGCTATACTGGCTGCCTTGAGAGTTACAGTTCATTTGGTCTAGAGACGACTTTCTGTCTAAGGGATGGCAATGGTTTTGTTGACCAACTTTTAGTCGAACAAATTATAAGCACTAATTAATTTCTTCGGTCCCGTTATAAACCTATATTTTCATTAACTTAATGGACCTATTAACCAACAACCCTTCCCAAAGTCCCATACATCGGCGGCAGATGATGACGTCACTGCAACCCCGTTTGCTTATCGTTACATAAATGAAATAGCCTCAGTTACAAGGAAAACGTATATTTCTTATATCGCAGCGTGGTTTTATGTGGCACTTCACAGTTTTGTCAGTAACTTACAACTTGGCACAAACGCCAAGGTGTTTCCAGAGGTAACGAGGGATTCTAAACCGACCGATTTATTGTGTTCCGTCGACAAGTGAGAATTGCTCGCAACTACTAACACCGTTTAAACCTTAAACCAAACAGTGGAGTTACGTAATTGATGCCGGCATTAGAAACGAGATAAATCTAGTCTAGGCTAGATTGATGGTTCAGACGATTGTTAGTTTTGAAGAAGAAATTTTGTTGGGTAATTATGGGATTTGTTTTGGGTATTTGAGGTTTCTTAAACTTCTTCTGTCTAGAGGTTTAAAGATGAATAATTTTGCAGCTGTCTGTAGTAATTTCTAATGCCTTCATAGACAGTATGATATCATAGGCTTTATGTACGACAAATGTATATACCTAAGCCGATGCTATCTATAGTCAGTCGAGAGGAAAATAACTCTCGTTACTCTTTTCTAAAATAAGATCATTTTACAGTGCGACCTTAAAGTGCAACTTTTGTATCACTTCGTATGAATATTGATGTTTCGAAGCTATTTTGAGGTCTTTCATCGACAGTACGAACTGTCGCCTGGGCAACAGCATTTGTATTAAAACTTACTCGCTCCCACAGGAATAACTCTACCCCCGCTTTATTATTTATTGCCCGGCATAATAAGTTCCAACCCCCAGTTTCACTCGGCTTTATTTGTTTTCAACTCGTTACGTGAAGATTTGCCCTAAATTCTGAAACTCGATTATTTATTCATTTTAACCGCTGGTTGGCGGGTTTTTGGCGATGGCCGGTGTTTGTTAGTCGCTAACTTGGCTTTGATTTTAAATTTTGGTTCGCGAGTTTGTTTTAATCTCAATTGTCTGTTTTATGTTGACACTTGTGATATACACTTGTGTGTTAGATTTGCTGAGAAATAACGAATTATTTTAATCTTTTAGCTTGTTACGATACACATTTTGCTGAAGGTGTGTGGTAAAACCAAAATTTTTTTTGGTGCTTTTCTGAGCGATGAAATGAAAATTTGTTTTTTTTTTCATTCATTATTGAGGAACTGGACCACACCATACGCACTCACGTGTATTTAGGATTAATGGGCTTACATAAAATCGAATGTCTCCGCTACGCAACGTCCACCCTATTCGCACTTTATTGACCTACCCATAATGCCACAATGGCGCCTGTAATAAAATTTCAAAAATGGAACGTAAATTCTATTGGAACAACCTCCACCAAATTACAAATTACATTTTTTGTGTGAAACGAAACGTTACTTAAACATCATACCTACGAACCTTTATGTATTATAGAAAGTGTTTTAAAAAAAAATGTGTTTCATTAATTCGTAATTGTAAAAAACTTAATTAACAAGTGTGACAAATATAAGAATTCAAGTCAGTTTTTTTTTCTTTATCCCCATTTCTTTCCATTGTTCCCAGACCCCTACAATTCCAGACGTCGAAATTACAAACTGCATTTTGTTTCCGTAAAACGGAACGTAACGTAAAAGTCTCATAAATTGGGCCTTCTATTAACTTTTTACGGGCCCAAGTAACCTTTTAGGAAAGCGTGTAAGACCGGGATTGCGATGATTTGATACTTAATCGATTGTCTCGATAACAAACGTAAGCACTTTAGGAGCCGGCGTGGGGTCGCACCACAGAATGAGATACGAGCGAAAATCGCTTTCCTTTCGAGATTTTCTGCTGATGCCGATGCTTATCAGCTGAAATATTCACTCTGAGCAATCTGATTACCGGTATTTTATACTGTAATAAAATTATTTAGCCTGTTATAGGCTTTGAATTTGTGTCAAGTTAGGTTATTGAGAAATTATTTACAATATTATAAGCATACAGGTATAATAATATAGCACCAGTGTGTGTATTATCTATGCGTGTTTCGATTAGATTTTTTATCTTAAACCACTTACAATGTTGTAAGTCTAACAACCTATAGGCACAATGGTTACCTCGCAGGACTGCCTTTAAAAGGTCTAGTGTTACTTCCCAGAAAATAGATGAAGCTGATCCTTGTGTAGAGCCATGAGTATGTAAGGTTATCATTTATAGGCGTATTAGTATATAGTAGTATCCTAAAGTATGTTTATGTGTGTATGCATGTGTGTGTGTGTGTACAATGGCCATTAGTTGAAACGATCATAACAATACTGGCACAGTAGACCCCTCACAAGACGACTTTGTCCAACAATGACTGTCAGTGGGTGATTCAGTGACCAAACAAAGGAACACGAATACCATTTGCTAATAGTTTAAAAAAAGCAACGTACATTTTATCAATGCATTACGGCCCTATAAAATAAGGCCGGGCTTGGACACAATCCAAATTATCGATTTTTAGATAAAATTTAAATCACTATTATGTTCCTACCACGTTAAGTATCGTGACGTATATTTACATGAAGTTTCTGTTTGCTGATCAATATGGCGCAATGGTTATCACTCCGTAGGTATCGCCTTTTAGTGGGTCCTGGGTTCGATGCCCACCGATATTACTTGTTTCTCTCTTAATTATTCCTAGTTTAGTTGTTAAGTTGGCAGTTGTTTTACTTTATTTTAAAAAACAAACAATATCTTAATAATATAATCAGCAAATGCATGACGGTAAAAGCTATTAAAGATATTTATAGCATGACAACTTAATAATGTTGACATAATAACAATACTTTATTCGTTGACTGTAAATTAATGTTAAAATAGTACTAAGCGTATCTTGACAACTCTTTTTCGAAGTTCTTATCAAGTAAATTACAAAAGAAATTTAAGTTTGTAGGTTTTAATGGCAAAAAGACACGCGTTGTTGAAATTATTTGGAGATTAGGAGAAAAAAGGAACTAGTTGTAAGGTAAATAGCAGTCTTAACGTAATATGCCTAGGAAATTATGCATTTACTTGAACAGTTTAGTCAGATAAGGAATGGGTAATGTGTTACTATTGTATAGTCCTACTTCCTACTAGTATTACAAATGTGAAAGTTTGTGAAGATATTTAGACGTTTATAAGTCCTTCACGCTTTAACCATTGAACGGATTAAGCTAAAACTTGGCACACAAATAGATCGTATCCAGGAATAGGAGATAGGATATATTTTATCCCGATGGTAGGTTCCGTTAGGATGATTAATTTTTTTTAAACTACTTTTCGCGAAGCCTCGGGCGTCGTTTGTCTAATCATACGTGTAGTTTTCTATAAAAATTAGTAGCGTTCATTATGGAAATTACAGTGTAACTTGTACAAGTGTCAAGTATACCGGACTTTACAAGATTTCCAGTGAGATTACAGAGATGACAGTAGCTTAGTAACTATTAACAAAGAAGTTCAGATACTTCACAAACACACTGGTCACGGATGAAACTAGTTTCCCAACTAAACGCTTCAGCCGAGACAGTAGGACTGTAATATTCCTCGCGCGTTACGATGCCTGCAAGATGACCAGAAAACTTTCTTGAAATAGAAAACTTGTTAGCCGCATTTGCTGGTCTGGTTTCACCCTCGGCGATCACCGCTTTGCTTCGTCGTTTGGAGGTGAACAACGCGTTGTTCATCACTTTTTTTATACTACAGATAGGTATGTGATAAACGAGCTCGCTGTGTAAAAATAATTCAATGTGTTGGGCGTGTAAGATTTTAGTTTAAGTCTCTTTTTTCGCAAAAACTATAAGGACGCTTGCAAATGGAGCGCGGAACAATTATTTCGGTTATTTAGTAGTAAATGGTCTAGGGGTCTTTAGTGGCTAGGAATTATACATAGTACAAGCGTAGTATCCAGGTGTCCTAACGATTCTCCCGTCGATATAAAAAGGTAATAAGATGAGTTACTTCACGAAGATGTATAATCAATTTTCATCATTCATCTTAGAACTTTATTGTAAGGGTGTTAAGAGTTGTTTTACAACTTCACAGTAATACAACGACTTGAATACCACGCGAAGCTAATCGCGTGTAGTCGACTATAGACAAAGAGCAAACCATCTTCACAAGTGAACAAATGTCGAAAACAATTGGCTAAGTTTGAAAGTGGTCGGCAAAGTGTAGAAGTGGATGGCTAAGTTCGGCCAAGTACGAAGTGGACACCTCGGAACGTATGCATTCTAAAAGTTCCCTGGAGAGACCTTTCAGCTTTATTCTCGATAAAGATCGCGGTTTATACTACGTGAGTTTAAAGCAAATCGGCCTTTTACGATTCGAGCGCTGAGAAGTCGGGCTTTCGTAAGAGTTTCGTAAAATGTGTTTACTGTGATTTACGAAGTTGTTACTGTAAGTTTAAGTTAATGCCCAACTCTTTTATATGGCTGCTTTCTAGGAGTTTGCTTTAAGTAAACCTTACCCGGTTACCTTTTAAATATTAGGCTATGCGATTCGTAGGCGCTCATGCGATTCGAATGTAAAATTTTATACAATTACTAGAAGACCGGGAAGATGTTCTTCTGCCATATTTTCTCCGGGCTTTCAGTTATGATGTACCTTTAAAGCGTTATATCGATCAGTTTTTGCTATGGCAGCGTTTTATACACTTAAGCCTTATTAAAGCGTTATTAAAGTTTAGTCAATTAAGCAATGTAATGTAATGGTATTGGTTGCGATTATTATAATTTCCCATTTCCTCTTTTGTCTACTATAAAATGAAAACTGTGCCAAAAAAATTCCGTAATGAATACTAAACAACATAATATAAACTATTTCATAGACCACATCGCAGTTAGGGATATTGTGTTGAAATTCCCTGCCAATGAATATTAATAGGCAATTTATAACGTGATGATGTAATCATTAATGAATTCAATAAATCATATCTATTCATTTTAGTAGATCAGCGTTTTGGATTTCTAGTAGTATACTTGCACAGGGTAATGGATGGATAGATGGTGATATAAATAGAATAAATAACGCTACAAATTGATAGCCCAATCAGATTATTTGTGTCGAGGAAGTTAAAAAAGACGTACGTAAACTTACTAGGAATCGAACCTTGAACTCTGAACGATAATCTAGTATGTTGAAAATGTGTCGTTATTTTTTTAATAACCATGTGTAAGAAATATTGCTATTTTATTTGAAATACCGGGAATACGCTTGAAGAGCTAATAAATGAAAATC
>LGAG01000020.1:857111-902763 GCA_001278395.1 Lerema accius
GATAGTAAAAAAAAATGAAGCCTATGTCACTTTCACAATGGAGAAGAATTCAATAATGCCTCTTTATGTTGAACTTCGTCAAGTTGTTTGGGCTTTAGAGAATGGAAAAAAATGGACATACATACATACATACACTATTTCCATGCGCAGTCGCGTAAAACAGTGACTTCTTTATCTACTTTTACTTAAAAAATAAAAAATAAATGAACAAAGATAAAATTGGTGCTTAAATTATACGTGACTAGCGCAATACATTGTTTTATTTTCAGCTCTATACAATCTACATGCCCTCGTCCTTCAATTTCTTTGTAAACGAACATAATACAGCTTGTACGAAGTGCATAATTAATGCAAATTACACAAGACTGCAGTGTAGTATACCTTCTTAGTATAGCAACATTAATTTTACACGTAGTCTGGGCTACGTCATAGAGTAGTTAGTGAGCTTTTTACATATCACGATATTGCTGCGACACGATTACGATTTGTAACTATTTAATGTGCACATTCATAGTTCAAAAAAAATTTGTCATAAGTACCTATAAATGGCCTTCAAAAAATGTAAGAAACCTTTTGACATTAAACAGGTTTAACTTGGATGCAGATTTAATTTAAAAGACATATACTAGAATTTTATATGTAATAATTTTTTCTATTAGCTAGATAAATAAATTAACCGCCCCCCCTGAACAATATTTAAATACTCATGATGTGATTTTTTAAACGTTATTAGGTATGTTACCTATAACAACAATTTTTAATGTCATCGACTTTGAATTTGACCGGATTTAATAAGAACAAAATACATAAAATTAGAACTACATTTAATCTTGACTTCTTTTATATAATTATCGGGTTTATTTTCTAACTGACGTATCGTTACGTTAAAACAAACTTCTAATAAAGGTGGACAAGTGTTATGATTTATTAACAAGGTACTCATTTAGTGCCCTAAGGGCTTAAGGCTCAGGGTTTACACATCAAAGTACTTACTGTAAGTGACAAGAGCATTTCCGAGCCTTTTGCAGTCCCCTTTTTTAATATTTATGAGTATTTACCAAAGCTTACTTGGGAAATACGTCACATCTGTTAATTCTGCTTTTGAAGCTATAATATAAATGTTTTGGACTTCTGACCTGCTGTTTTTCGCTTCAGCGAACTTTTTGTCTGTTATCCCGAGGGAACTAATCGTTTCCCGGGATAAAATGTATCCTGTAAATGTGCTATGTTTTGTCTAAATTGGCCGAGTTGTTTCTAATTGATGCTAGAACAAACAGACAGACAAACCTTTATTATCTACGTAATGAAGTAGGTATAATATCAAGTGTATAGAAAAATAAACACTAATATTACTTTATTTACCGAAATTATGATACCTAAATAACATTTCAAATTCATTCGAGACTTTTATTTTTTATTTTCGCCAAAAAATATTTCATTTGTCAGTCTGTGACATTCACAAAAGCTTTTGTTGAAATATGAGATTCTTTATAAAATATTCATTGAGATTAATAAAATCATAAAAACTCTACTTCAATGTCTTTGCGAGTCGCATAACTCGCCTTCAGGGTAACTGAACCGTCAGATACTGTATTTTAGGGATCTCTAAGAGTATTGTAAAAACCTTTATTACGGAAATATACGCTAATTTATGTAGCTGGAATATACTTTTACATTAAAATTTAAAACTTAACGGGCATAACTGAATGATTTAAGTTCCAGACAAAATTGCGTTTTTCTATTAAGTATTTTTTAACGTTAACTTTTGCACGTATGAGATTAAACGAGTTGCATAACCTAACAAATATGGTCACCATTAAAGACGAATATACATATTATATTTCTTGTTGAAATAATAGGTTACAAATAACTACAAAAAAAATTCGTAAACCTTTTGAAAATTTTGGGAGAGACTGACAAAACAACTACAGAAAATTTATTGCAAACTTAACTGCGCATTACTCGATAGAACAGATAGACAATTACTCAAAGCTATATAAGTGAGGGCTAGCTGGAAGAAAAAAAATGCGTCGGAAATAGCTCCCGTTACTCATTTTACAGATATTTTACAGTATACGGAACCTATCTTACGCTAGATAGATTCAATCTTGATAGATTTTTAACAAACCCTATTTACTCCGAAGGGATGGTACCCTAACTTCTTTGATGTCATTATTGGGTTTATTTTCGTAACGATAACGGATATTAAATGTGTTTCGAATTCGCTCTTCCTTGAAGGATTATTTTGAATCTCAAAGCAATTTTTTAGCGGATTTGGAATTGGTGTTCGAGTGTTTGATGTGACCAATTTACTTGTAAAGGAGAGTAAAATTATAAAGATGGTCCATCTTTTTAATACACTTGAGTTAGTCCTTTTATCCTACTAATATAAATGTGAAAGTATCTTTAAATGTTTGGATATTTTGGGGTCCTACCACTCGTTAACCATTTTACGAAATAAGTTTATATTAAGTGCCTGATTACTTTGTTTTAAAAAGATGTGCAGAGAAGTTCAATAATTCAGTCATTTTTTCGAAAAAACAATAGAGTCAAATATTACCTAATACTTTACGTTCATTAAAAATAAGTAAAATTTAACTTCGAAGCCTAGATTACGGAGCAGTATAGTAAACAATTTCTATATTATTCTACATTTAACACGAAATATATCCATTTCATTAAATATTTGAGTGGAACTATGGCGAGCATTCACAAAGAATTACCCACAGTTTAGATTTATCCCGAGGACGTGCCTGGTCGCGCTGTTCTCTGCATTTTAATAACAGGACATAACCTTACAAATTTATATCCCTCGTATAAAATCATGGGAACATATGATAGTGTGGAAATAGTAATCTTAGTTCTGGGATAGAGTCGCTGCGGATTTTAAGCTACGCGGAATCTCCGACTCGGTAAATTAAACTTTATGATAATATATTGGGAATAGTGATCATGAATATTACATCTAAACACCTGACGGCAAAATCAAGTTTTGAGATGGCTTGTAATATTTAAATAATATTAAATGAAGAATTTAAGAAACCCTCGACACAGTTTATCGTCAAACGAAGCCTAAAACACTCTTGATTAAGTCATCAATATTCTCTTTCAGGCGCTTTTTTATTTTGAGACTCCACTAGAGTATATTTGCTGGCATTCGGTTCTTCTTCCCCACTCTCACGCCTACAGCTTTTAAACAGCTCAACCAATTTTCATCAAACATGTCTAAAACACTCGCAGATAAGTCACCTTTAGTCCAAAAAAGTCTAGATTGAAATTGCTTCATCCGTTCGAGAGCTTCAGTGACACAATCAGACAGACACCCCCATAGACACGTCAAACATAACACCCCTCTTTTTGCGTCGGGGGTTAAAAATTGTATATATGTATATTTTATACTACTTGTTACACTTGACACGACCTATTTTGCAGCTGTATTTTACAACTTCCCCGTCTTATTTACCTCAGGTTTTTCTCCAGTTTCCAGAGACATTTAAACATTGGTTGCAGACATCTGACGTTTGACTTTGACGCGCTGCACAGAATCGAGTCCTTAATCTAATTCGTTGACAGGATTATCTTAAAGCGTGTAGATGACGCGTTCGCTCATCATATGGTCACAGAGCAGCAAATTGGAGAAGATTGCAGGATATCCGATGCTGGAGGCAAGCCAAATAACGTCGGAAAGAATTTTGTTCCAGTTACGTAATTTTATATCGAAATACTTCTGTATTTGCGCCGCCCTTCCTCGCTTTAATTTACTTTCGAACGTCTGTACCGGGTGTGATTTTAAATACATTTCAGTGTCCTCGTTTGCGACTGAGCGTTTTATTTTGGTCAGTTTTGTTCTGTTTTGCTTGTAAAGTCGTTGATTTAGGGACACAAAGTGGAGCGTATTTAATTATCTTATGTCTCTGTAATTCATCAACTTTCATAATGTCTATGATGTTAATAGTTACTATAGGATTAGAACTTGATAATTATCGTGTAATTAATGGATTTTTTTTTAGTTCCAGAACAATGACTGGCCAGTTTTCTACTTAAATTATAAAACAATTTAAATGAGCGCTAACATCTAAAATTATTGCCCCTTTTTAAACGACCAAATATAGCTACGCAATTCTCTGTTAGTCCATATACCCTCAAAGTTTATTGGTTATAACCGGTTTGATCCAGTTTGATCCGGATGGCGGCGGAGGAGGCGGAACCGCAGCCGTGATAAATGGTCAGTGGAATGGCGCTATTGACACTAATAGGCGTTAGAAAGATTTTTTCCTTGAGATTCGGAAGTTTCCTTGTAGGCTTATATTATGTGTATGTAGTATGTCGATAGGATAGTGTGGACCTGCAGAATTGTATAAACTGATACATCTAATGGTTTATAGTTAAAATACTTTCAGCCGAGTACTTAAGCTAAGCTGTAACCGAAATAAAAGTTACTTTGTGTAACTACATAGTTATTGTTAACACAATAACAAAAAATCCCACTGCGAAAAATAGGAGGTATTTTATCACAACTAATAAATAGCCTATGTCATTTTTAAAATGAAGACAAATACAACACCCCATACATTAAAACCGTTCAAGTCATTTAGGCTCTAGAGCGTTCAAAAAAATGGACATACATACATACGCTCGAAAAACATCACCTTCCTGGCACAAGGTAAAAACAGGTATTTTACAAATTAAAGATTAGAAACGAACACTAATTACTCCCTTCATGTATTCGTAGAAGCTTCTCGACACAATAAGTTCCAGATCCAGTATAATCCAGTTTTATCCGGCTCGATCGAGCTAGGCGGGCGTGACATTCGTGACAAATGGGCGACTATTCACATTAATAGGTGATGGAACATTTTTTCTCACAAAGTACTGCAGAATCGCCCCGAAAAGCTTGGAAGTAGATAAAATCACGCCCATTCCTGATGCTTTCAATCCGTTTAGTGCTTTAGCGATCAAAAGAATTAACGCTTAAGTTTGTTCAGATAGGTATTAGTAGTTTATTGTAGATAGTTGAATCATCGTGGGTTTATTTTCACTTACGAGTATCATAATAATAATATCAATACAAGGAAGTTAGCTACCACTTAATGTGAATTAAATTATTGTCCTAGTATTTCTTTATTTTTGTTTTTGTCAGGATAAGTGCAGTTTCCATTAGTGTTAGAGCGTTTTAACTACTAGTTTAGTGTTCTTACTAGTTTAACTGTGATTAAAATATTCTAAGTTCTAGTTATTGTTAACTGCGAAATTGTAAAATTTTATAGGAACTTGTTTAAAGGTTTCTTCATAAAGGGCGACCATGAAATACTATTAGGTACTGTATCATCCATCTCTTAGTCCGTCTAACATAAAAGATAGTGTGTAGTTTTGTAGTTTCGAAAAGTTTGTGAGCAGATCCTCACAGTTGGCGATTTTTTCTGAGCATAACTTGTAAGTAACAAAATCGGAAATATAATTCTGGATAATGTTATAATATAGTAGAATCGTTAAGTAAAATGTTGACACGTCTTTCGCCTCTCAATCACTGAGTACCTCTATTATAAAGGTCCGTCAAAACGATAACTTATAACGGGTAGGAACACATTTTAGCTCAATATCTGAGTAGTTTGAAAATTGATTTCCCATATGATGTTTTGAGTTCGATTCCTGTAACTACTTGTATGGCGTAATTGAGGTATTGTTTAAAAATATTTTAGTAATTTTCACCCGAAACTTTGTAGGGTATATGATATTGAGCGTATGTATCTATGTATGAATGTTGGTTAATCAGTTCCCTCAGAACTTCACCCTGTCATATTACCCCAGCAGGGAATCGAACCAGGGTCGCTCTCTACGACTCCAATTGCATTGTAATGCTTCCATTTTCTTTATTCCTTTTTTGCATTTTAATAATCAAGAATGCATGGGGTAAGTAATTTTGCAAAATATGAACAGTTAAGTTCCTTAGGGGTTGTTTTAATTACTTTTTCAAGCGCGTATTTAAACGTAAATGCCAGTTACATTGCTTTATTATGTATTCGTGACTTAAAAATGTTAATATTGCAAATGAATTAGGTATTTCAAGCAGTTAAGCTTGAAATTTATCGTTTAAGAGAATGTAATCCTCATATATTTTATAATTACTTTTGTTTTAATTAGGTATATACTAGTGGTCTTAATTAGTCTTTAATGAATACATTTTTTAGGCTAAGAAAGTGCTTTGCTTTCGTTAATCTTCTATAGTTTCCACAATTACTTGAGTAACTAAAATCGTAATTTTAAGAAAAATAATCGTAGGTAAGGTTATTATAATTTACACCAACGTTATGAAGAGTTATTGTTTGTGTGTTTATTTCTACGAGGTGATCTTTTAAGATTTTTTGTTGAGGTGAACAATTAACGCATGAATGAAATCCATACTTCCAATATTAATAACCAAAAAATAATAAATTCCATCAAGTAGGATATAATAATAACATTTATTTGTTACATCTATACTTCTATACTAATTATATAAAGCTGAAGAATTTGTTTGTTTGAACGCGCTATTCTCAGAAAAAACTGGACCGATTTGAAAAATTCTTTAAGTGTAGGTAACTATCTTACACTTTTATTCTTCTTTCTTTCATTTATCGAGGAAGGCTTTAGGCTATATAACATCACGCTAAGATGAATAGGGAAAGAGCAAAAAAAATATTGCAAAAAAACGGTAACATTACACGGATGGAGCCGCCAGCAATTGCCACTTTTATATAAAAAAATGTCGCGTAGGAAGATTGGAGGATTCCTTAGTACCTGAAAAATTTCATTGTATCTATCAAGTACAAAGTAAAAGTAACAAATTACCGGAAAACACTGGGAGACCGTGGGAAACGCTGTAAAAGCGAACCACGAGTCAATTTCCGTACAAACCGTCGCCAGATAAATTGTTACACAGTACAGACAGGTCATTTAACGAAGATATTTATATGCAAAGACGGCGCCTCAATTCAATTATCTTCGCTTGCGTTCGTGATAGAATCGGTAAGAAAAATCTTTGTGACGAAAAACGTTTTCAACGCTTCGGCATTGTCCATAAACAATTTGGTTTTAAATGAATTTTTGCGTTGAAATATACAATGGATTGGATCAACGTATGTATTTTTCGGTGAAGGAAAACATCGTGAGGAAACTTGTACACTTGAGAGTTCTTCATATAAGTATTCAAACGTGTGTATATATTTTTTTATCAATGAATGTTGTGATTACTTTAATAATACTCTAGCAATTCGTACTGGAGTCGAGTCCGTTATAAAAGGGTAAAATAATAAATTAAAATAAACCCAGTGGAAAGCTTCTAAAGCCTTTTAAAACTCTTTAAAATTATTTTACTTTCAAAACGAACATCTTTAGCAACTTATTTAGGGTCTGTAGCACCCTTTCAATGAGCGTTAAAATTACTATTGCCCTAATAAAATTATCAAACACAAAAATCCTTTTAAACTGGGTCCTAAAATCACTGCAAACTGAACAATTTTACAATAAACTTCAAGTAAAAAGTTTATAGCGTTATTATACCCTTTTTTATCTCCTACAAGTATAAACTGGTCTTTTTATAGGTTTAGATATGGTAACACAAAATATTTAATTGATTAAATAAAAGGACAGGAATACGTATGCTACAAAATCAGAAAATAAAAACTATCATTAAAATTTTTACTGGGAATCGAACCCCGGACCCTAAGAATAGCAGTCCAACATCGTAACCGATGTGCTATATTGAGCAGTATTATGTAACTTTCACAATGGCTTTTAAGACGATATAGAAAAAGATAAAAATACTTTGTGCTAAAGGACTCTTACAACACCGCCCCTTATACAGTCGTAAATATAAATTCTTTCAAGTATTTCGCATAGCCCAGAGGGCGAAACTCGTTACAAAATTAGCACGTACAGAAATAATTGGGAAAAATACAACACGATAAAGAATGAAAGCGAGCTTTTAAACATTCTTTCAGATAAATCCTTTTTTTTTAATTGTAATATGGCGAAGAATTTTTGTTTATTTATTTTATCGCTGTTTCGCATTACTTGGACCATTGGAAAAGTCAATAAAAGTCTATGAAGGCTGCTGAAGCTATGGCCTCACTAAGCTTGCTTGAAGCTTCGTTGAACCAATGTTTAGCTTTCAAATGAGCTTACTGTACCAACTAACATTTGTACAGTTGCTATTTTAAAAATCTTTTTATGCTATTTTTTCTTAATACCTATAGTAATGTTAAAGTTATTTACATTATTTCTATGAATTTGTGTAAAATATTATTTAACTTTTTTGGCTCTTAGGCATTTATACCATATTTCTCGATTTCTTAAGTTCTCAATGGTTAGAATGCTACTCGTAACAAGGTTAATGTTTCTTTTAATATTGACCAAAATTTTACACATCCATATAATTATTTCCAGCTTAAAATTCTCAAAAAAAAATGAGGATATCTACAGTGTAAATAATACTGCAAAATTCTAATTCAACTTATCAGTTACTTTAACCTTACTCAATCTTACTTAACCTTACTTAATAGTTGATCTGTCAGTCAGTAGGTAGTACTCAACCTTTCATGGAGATTGTTTCTACTCGCTACCGTTTTTCTCACAACAAGTGAATGCTTTAAAATATTTTCTCAAATTACTCGACTTGAGCACTTATTCGTATTTACGGCTCTGTCGTTAGTACTTGTTGAATCGGGAAATTTTCCTTAAACTTCTAGAACTTTCCTCGGTACCAAGTTTTTATAGTTACAGACAAATTAAGTGATACCAATTTTGGGCTCTCCCAGTTTTTATTTGTGTTTCTGAACTCGTAAAAACAGGTCGTTTCGAAACTAAAGATTGTGTGTGGAATACCTGGTGAAAAGTAGATTTTCATGTGTCTTAGTAATATGGAGAATGTTACGATCGTGGACTGGTTTTATTTGAGGAATAATGTGTTTCTTGTTCTTTGGATTCATTAAAAGTTTATATAGAGCAGGTTTTACTGTTAACCAAAGTTTTATATGCAAAAGTGATATATAAAAAGTTATATTCGGCTTAATAACATAATTAAATCAGCTTTGAAAGAAAGCGATGAAAAGGAATGCCTCTTTAAATTTTTAGCACCATTGTCTAGTGTATAAGCATGTCCTTTGTTGACATTATTTATTTCTTTCTAATTTGCTTTTGTAGTCTTAAAGCTCTTAAGGAAGTTATCTATATTGCCGAAATTTTCGTTATTATACTCTGCAATGAGTAGTGTATTTACAATCAGTTTAGAATACTTAAAACGAATGATATTAGCTGTGTTTATACTTTATTGAGACTTGCTACTATTTTCAATGCCAACAATGTTTTTTAAAATGTACTATTATTTTATATTGTTAACAAATACTCCTTATAATGCTCAGTTATTCATTAATTACTGAAATTATGCAGGAGGTTGTTTGTGACCCGACTGTTTCCCACTAAGCCGAACCTGACGGCTGCTCTAAGACTTATTTGGCTCGCAACCGTTCCTCTGGTCTTACAATGATTTAAATTCTGTTGTAAAATATCCTTTAATATCATCTGAGTTGGATACAAGCCAACCTCACCTGCTCTATCCCGCTTATTAACGTATGTGCCAAGCCGACCGTTTCCGTGTGCCTATACAAATTGCTCCCCAGAATTATTTGAATACTTAAACCTTGGGAAAAGCGATAGCTCACGGGACTATAGCTCCTCGGCCGAGTGCCAACATTTCGTGAGAGGGTCTCTCTTCTTTACAGTGATTATATGCATTATCTTTATACAGATAGTGGGCAAACGTTGAGCTAAAAAATATTTTATTATTTATACTTTGGTTAATCGCTTACTTTTCTACATCAAGTACTCCCAATCTTTAATTCGCTTATGCCTCTTACTCATCATCTTGAACTTGCTTTGATGGCATTTCAATAACTTTAATACTTTGACTAGTTTCTAGAAGTATGTCAACAACTGGACCATCTACTCAATACAATTGTGTTCCTAAATCACACTTGCTGTCTGAAAAAAATCGACCCAGTCGTTGAGGCCTTTAAAATATATCACAAAAAGTAAGCTTAACGACAATTTTAAGCGACAGTTAGTTGTATCATCAATGAAAGGTTTTCATCCTGGCAATTTTCTAAACAGGTCGTAAACCGTTAATCCGTTAAGGCATTTATAAAGCGAGCATAAACTCGATCTATCAAGCGTTTGTGACGAGTCGTTCAGGCCTATGATAAATGATCTAGCGACGGAGTTATTTTAATTGCTTTTTGGAGACGATGAAAACTTCGCATGAAAATTGGAATTTGCCGCAATGACATGTTGATGGATTGGCACCACTCGGCTGATTGGCGGTCGCGTGTATTCGTTTTTGTTGTTTTGTTTCGTTGTGTTTTTTTCTGCTGTTTTTTAGCCCCTCCCGCTGGCTACATCTGGTAGAGCTTTCGCATTCGGACGTGCTTTTTCAATCACATTGTTTGTGGTTGGCCTTTTGTTTTGGCTTTCGTTATCAGCTTTTTACTTTGCTTTTTGTGAGACACTTCGTGTACGGGACGGGGTTTATTCACAAGCGCCGTATATTTATTAGGTTCATGACTTGAAAACCTTGCTATGGAGGGTTTGAAATTAAATAACCTTAAGATTACCACGGAGTTTATGTATGATACCTAATTATGCGTAAACCTCGCACATATTTTAATTACGCCATACACTCACAGTCTCACATTAGGATTCCCTTTGCTGTGGGTACCATGGATAACACAAATAGAGAAAAGACACACAATCACACAAATTGTAACTTTACTTCTCAGGGAATCACATACAAGACCCACTGAACAGCACTCCCATCATAACCAAAGCACCACATGGGTCGCAATTTTTACACACATAGGTACGTTATAACTTAAATAACGGTCACAAACCCCTTACCGTCTTACTTTATTAGAATAGCATTGTTATAATCAGAAAAGGCAGTACGTAATAAATGGATACGAATCTGAATTCGTTGAAGCTTTGAAGGCGTACTGAAGGCTGCAAGCGAACGCTACGGAATAATTTATTAAAAGCGCCGGCACTGCTTTGTTCTGTGAACAAACTGGATAAAAGCAGAATGAACTGGTTTCTTTTACTTTGTGACTTTATGAAATGATAATATTGTTTGAAATAAGTTCTTTTTCTGATATGATAGGAACATGACCTTGTTTTTTGGGTATTTTAATTTTGGTTGCGAGTTGGTTACGTGCCTCTAAAGCCTGGGTTCCGAAGCTAACCTAGCCTGGGGTAATTACCCTCGCGGGAGTAAACAGCTATTTTACTGGGGTAACAAAGGACCTAATTATTTGGCATATTTATATTTATTATTATTGAGAAGATGTCCAGACAGATAGATTTAATCTATAAAATTTTGAAAATAAAACAAAACCCACACTACCGTACTGTGTTTGTACCTATATAAAGAAATAAATAAACACATCACATACACTTGTCAGACGGAAGGCTCTGTTAATAGTAAATTGACGTTGACACTGACACATATTAGCAGCCAGGGATATTACACAAGTCTATAGTCTATAGTTTGACATAATTATTTATGGTCGAATTTCAGTACCCCTAGGTCTATAAGTACCATATTCATTAGATACAATATAATAAAGCAGTACAGTTCCTCGCATCGTTTAGATAAGCAATACAAAATAAAGCGTCAAATGTATCATTCCTTCCCATACTTCTTTCTATGTACCCCATTGGGTATAAAATACAAAACGTACGGGCCCCGTGTGTTTTATGACTTCATACAATGAATTGGTACGCCGTGGTACGGTGTGTTTCAGATTTATTGCGTGAATGTCACCATTCTCAGTACTGGGAGTTTGTGGCAATATACCCGTTGGTATCGTCTGTATCAGCGTAAGCTTTGGTTTTACGAACTAGTAGACCCGCCTTCGCTTCGCTTCGGTGCACCTTTTACCTGAAACCGTTATCCGGCGGTAACCAATTTTTCCGTAAACAATACGTATTTTAGATTAGGGCTCTTCATAGTCTTGCACAGCTATGCCGAGTTGGTACCTGAAATTATTAAAACAAACGACTAGTGTTGTATGTTTTTTCAATATGGCTGACTACGTCAGACAGTCACGTCAGTTAGAGGAGTCCCAAAAAACTTAAAATTAAAATATTTTTTGGTAGAGTTATTAACAAATTCTTTCGTTTACACTATATTGGATAACAAGGATTACCTTAATTAAAATTGAAATAAAAATCTAAGTCTAAGTCTAAGATGTTTATAAGGTTCTGTTTTAAAGTAACATGTTACAAAAATAACACTAAAACGACTCCATGATTTCTTGTGCTAATAAAAGGCTTTATGCTCGCTCAGCCCAGTTAGCGTTATAATTACAGATTTTGACGTAATCCGACTTTGATTGGCGCACCCGTAATACAGGCGTTAGTAACGTTAGTCGACTAATTCACCTTTTACAACAATTTATGCTTGGACTTTTTGACATTTTACTTGATATTTTAATTTAGAATTACCTCTTAATGGATTTGTTTGAGGAATTAAATTATGAGAGGTCGGACGCTTGGATTTTGAATTGTAATAAATGTTTAATTGTTATTTTACTCGTAATTATAGGATTTCTAGTGCGCTTGTAAACGTTTAGTTATTTGAGCGATATTTGAGTAAATAATACATTATATTAAGGTAATAAATCTACTCAATAACTATGCCTGGCGTTAAAGTTTGGCGTTTAATCACATGCCTGCATTTAAAAAAATGTACGTAAAGTTGTAACCTTAACGTATAAATTTATACAATTCTAATTTTATTTCTAGATTTCTCCTTTGGAACTGAAAAGATTTTAACATAATACAGTTTTTTAACTTTACAATATATCGTATTTATACGAGTATGTTAGGTTGCATAGGTAAGTAGATAGATGGGGTATATACCCCATATTGAGCCCATTGTACCTGTCAGTCCCTAAATTGCGAGTAGTAAGTCATAAGGGTCATTTTGCGTCAGCCGTATGACCCGTCAACCGCAGGGGTAAAGTAACTGTATTCGACCCAGTTATCTGCACCTGTTACGGTACCCTTTAGATTATCGTTTGACTATTAAATCAGTGAATATCAATGGATTCCGCGGTATATTATCATTATGTGGAATAGGTATTAAAGCGCCCATAACCCGGCGGCTTGCGTCGATCTTAAGTGATTGTCGAAGTTAAGCAACTGCAGGCGCGGTCGGAAAGTGGATGGGTGACCGCTTGTAGCATAATTTTTTGAGCTTTCCAAGCTACGGAGGGCACGTTAAGCCATCGGTCCCGATTGTTATAAATAGATGATTGCTGTTGAGCTATATCGAAGGCCTTTTTGCGGTATTAAAACTTCCGCTGTTTGGCATGGTTACTACCGCAGGAAGACTTCCACAAATTCCCATTGGAGCAGCGTGATATATGCTCTAGGCCTCCTCAGTTGTGAGGAGAGATCAGTTCTTAGTAATGAGCCGTTAATAGGTTCAGGTCAATATATTTTGGCGATGCTTAGATTTTTTTTAATGAGCAGAGGTTTCTGATATTTTTTTTTCATTAATGAAGCACCTTTTCGAAACGGTTAATTGACATAAAATATTTTTCTTTCAGTTTCATTTAAATTTTTGATCTTCACTGTATCTTCGATTTCACTTCAAAGTATCTGTAGGGCAGTAAAAATGCATTTTCCCAATAAGTGAAGGTGCTACATTTTTCAGAGGGAGATATTTATGTGACAGGTTTATTCTCCAAGATGTTATTGTGAGACATGTCTAGACGGGAGTTGATACAAATATTGGTCTGGGATGTCGGTTGAGTGATGGATCTTGACATTATTCGACTTGAATTTTATGAATAGCGGGATAGATACTTTGATGATTGTGTAGATTAATGCGGATTTGGATGGATCTCGAGGATTTTTGGATAAGTGTCTTAAGGTCTTTTTAAGAATTGACCAACCCCATTAAATTATATCTCTTTTAGCGCTTTCAATCGTTTTGTATTTCACATTAAGTATTCCGGACCTTAAAATTTTCCCAGACCTTTAGTAAATGCTTATCATATGAGATAACTTTAGTTACAATAGCATATCATATCTCCAATATTTTAGCGGATATCTCGGAGAAAATCCACAATAGCACCACTTAACGGATTCATTTGTGATGCTAAACCATTAGTTCCTCTTAAATACACCACGATATGTTTATTCAAATTGGTTCTGCATTTAAGGAGTTTAGTGACAAGGCTAGATTTTAATGCTTAACGACTAACCAAGTCTTGAAATATAATATTTTATTGTATCACGTTAATGTTCTCCTCGGAGATTTCATTCGAAACTTGTCCTTCAAAAGGCACCTTCACATTTTTTAGAACCTCGTAACTTTGGATGAATGTGAAGACAACTTGATAGCAGTAAGTTCTGAGCTGTATAAAACGCGAGTATTAGATTAATTTTCCTATAAAATACATCAGGTTGTTACCAGACCCTTAAACGCAGATAATGTCCGAGGTCATTGCGTAAAGCCGTTATGCCCGGTCATAACAGGAGCCGAGTTTGTAAAGTTGCCCCAGTTTCGTGCACCTGTGGAACAGATCCCTTCGAGTTTTGATCGTTACGTGACGTAATTGTGCATTAAGTTACTTCTTTTACATGATTATGTGTCATTTGCGATAAAAAAGAATTTTAAGTCTTCGAGAAGCTTGAGGTAGATGTGGGTAATGTTTATTAAAGGTGAGTTTCATATGCGTTCGTGAAGGCTTAAGTGTATCTTCCAGAACACGTCATTTTAAATTCAAAACAATGAGCTATCGTAGTCGAAGATATAGTTCTCTCCGTTTATCTCCGTAGCAAAATAACAACCTAAACCAATTTTTTTTTTACAAATTTGATTGTCAACCTACTCATACGTGACTTCACGATAAAAGTAGCTTGAAAAACACGTACCTACAGTTTAAAAATTTAGGGGCTGTATTAGATGACACAACTGACCTTTGCTATATATCCTACAACATTAGCAAACTTTGTGACTCTTTCACTTATACGTAGGATGTAAAGTTGGTATAAGTTCCGGTACGTAATGTCAATGAACTATGAGATTGCTGAACCATCCTTAAAACTTTTCTACGAACTTTTCCAGCATAGCTGTTAGTAAGAAAATAACAAAGTAGCTTTACCCTTTGTAATCGTAAATTTTTACAAGGCATGTAAAACTTTGCGCTGGAATCTAAAGGGTTATAACTATTCTTGTTTGCCAGTTAAGTACTGCTTGTTTTAAAAAAGTTAAAGTAATAGATTTGCCATTTACGAAGAAGGTTCACTTCTAATGGGTAAACATGAAAAGTTTTTATATTACATCTGGTAAAGAAGGGGCAATAATTGCTTTGTTTGTTGTTAATTGTTATTTTTGAATGGGGATTGGTGTAACTAGGTTTTTAGGCAGGCATTGTATTTAAAATAAACCTCGGCTAAACGTAAAATAACCTATGAAATGGGTACAAGAACATTTGATGTGTAATTGCTAATTAAACAATTTCATGTAGACGTTATTCTGTATAACAAAATCTCGAAAAACCATAAAACCGCGTCATGTTCACATTACGCAATCTTTCAAGTAATAAAACATCCCAAGAAACAGTTTATTACGAATATAAACTCGCGATTTTGGATCTAAACGTATCACATAAACACTGGAGAAGAGAAGTCATGAGCTCAGCAATAAACCGCTACATTTGAATCGCGATAAGGGAGGGTAGTTTGTTAATATTTGAGTGCGCACGTCGCTTCATAGCGCTCGGGTCATTTATCGTACGACCCGCGCCGCGGCGAGCGGACGTCTTCAGAGAGCTGCCGTAAACGTTTATTACTTTGAAACAAGGCTATAAGGTTAGGAGTAGAAGTGGGCGATCTGATAAAGGTAATTACGATGCTTTATGGATTGCCCTGTTGTGTTGAACTTATATTATTTAAACTGTTTTATGAGACTACTATAATATGAACTCAGTAAATACCACTTTAAACAATTTATCACTATATTTTTTAAAGCCTAAATAGCTTGATAGTTTTTAACGGGCGTGGCTTTATTGTAAGTGTGAAAGGTCATATAAATTATATATTTTTAAACATAAAAAAAATATTTGGCACTTTTTTTTATTGCTCATTTCAAAAGTTTATATGTGAACGACAATTTACGTAATACAACAGAGCGCAATAGAGTAGCTATGAAATAAATCTGAATACCATTAAATTATCTAACCCTCAATTAGTGTAAAATTCATCCACTAAACACACAATGCCTTCGATTATAATTGCTTACAGTATAATTAATAGCTATTGATAATGGTGTACCGATGGGTCGTTAGTGGGCTTTACGTGAACCCATCATTATGGCTGATTTAATTAACACAAAGTATCCAGTATACAATAGTTATGGACGGGGCGGGGATAACTGATTTCGATTAATTTTAGGTATATTGTTTTATATTGTCTACGCTGAAGTTTGGTGGCTTTTAGTGTAATGAAAATGGATGTATGGTGTTTGTATATACAACGTGTGTTTTGTTAAGCATTTGTTATTATAATGCACTATGTAGATATACCTATACTTTAACAAGGAGGGTAGGTAGGTCTGTTATGTTTAAATATGTTATGTAAATAACTGCGACCTCTATAGCTTGAAGGAAATATATCATAAGAACACAAGGACACATTCAGACCGAGAACAAAAATTTCTTCCTCGTTGGGAATCGAACCCAGAACCTATTTAACAGCAATCCGACATGGTAACCATTGCGTCAGTTGACGTTAAGTTGCGGAAGGTGCCAAAATAAACCTAGAAATGAAAAAAATATAAATCCTAAAAAATATAAATATTGAAAAAATGTTATAACTGTTCCCACACACACTTAAGCGTGACTTCAAGTTTTGAAAGTATGTCAACCCTAATGACCGAGACCTAGGTAAAACGTTCTTGAACCTAGAACATAAATAGGTCAGGATCGCGTATATTTAGAAAACATTGAATTTCTGGAATTTTACTACGGTACTCGCCCTGGCTTCGCTTCAGGAAACCTGTGTAAAAAACAACGCGACATATTGCTTGACATTGTTCATCAGACAATGTAATAGAAAATATATAAAACTCTAAGTTGTCCCAGGGAATCATACAGTCAGGATAATATATCCTTTGCCCTACCCCAAGATTATAACTACCTCTTTTACATAATATTTGAAAGCTACCTAACCAAGTTTTGTTGGTAAATAAACATCGCCGCTTCACTGCACCCATAACGCTAAAATGGACTTCAAAGTAACGGTCATGTTTCCAAAACTGAAGTTGAAGCCGTTTATTTATGCTCCACTAAGCAGTATGCTCCTTACTTCCACGCGAAAGAGCTTGCCCTTAAGCGACTTGCTAGATACGTTCCATAGTAATTGAAACGACAATTAAAAAGCAATGTTTTTTTAAAAAAAGAATACAAAAAAACCCGCTGTTACAATTTTTTTTGGTTGGTTGGGTGCCATAGTAAAAGTAATATGTACCCTATGTTACTCCCATTATGGAGATAAATCCAATGACACCTTACAATTTTGGAATCCGTCAAGCCGTTCAGGCTGTAGAGCATACCAAACAAATAGACATACATACATACACGTTATCAGTTTACAAAATACATATTGCACCAGTTTCCTCCCATACCAAAATTATGGTGAAAGTACGACATGATGTTTACACCATTCATAAAGTGTCATAAAATGACATTTCACCACTTATTCGTCATTACAATTTAAAAAATATTTGCGCGATAAAATGTGGAAATATAAAAGTGCTCTTCGCTCTTGTCAGAAGAGCAGATCTATTCAACTTTATAATTTGAACGAATTAAACCAATTTTTTTCTTCACCCGCTGTGAAAGTTTTTACTTTATCGGCTTTATTTCAAATTTAAATTGCAACTGGATTGTAGAATTTGATTTATTACTTTTTTGTGATGAGATAAAAATCAAAAGATATTGATGAACTTTCGTTGACAACCAGATGAGTTTTTATATGGCCCAATGACTTCCGACATAGCTTAACGATTGTCATCTAACGATAACCACAGAGCCTGAAACTTAACGTGCCCTCCAAAGCACAGATGCGCTCAAGAAATTTGCTACCAGCGGTCACCCATCCACTTTCCGACCGCGCCTGCTGTTGCTTAACTTTGTCGATTACCAAATTCGTCCCGCGGGATTATGAGCGCTTTCAATGTTACTTACGATGAGTAATCTAGCTTATTCTAGCGTTAGTAAGCCTATTGGTGTCTATTGACCATCCGTCCCTAACGACTTACATCGTCAACACATGTTTTAGTGGCTATAGGGAGTGTACACGAAGGATCACATGTACTTACTGTGACTAAATCCACTAAATCCTAGGGCTAAGTACCTACGTAACATTTGATCTATTACTTGTAGCATGTGTTATATCTTTATTTATACATCTCCGTTTAATACGTATGTGTGTGTGTCACCGACTCCAAAATTAAATTTCTTTTTTCTCTACTTAATTTTACCCAATTTTCGCGAAAATTTCATTGCATTACTTGTAGTGAATATTAGTTATGCTCGACAAGATTCAGATTTCTTTCTTCATTGCAGCAAGTAAAAGATACTACTAGTAAGTACTACTTATCGCTGCTACTAATAAACATGCTAATTATCATGATTATCTATTAATTACATTATTATTAGTTTGAATACTTAACCTCATGTAATAAGGTCAATAAGTTACCTAACTATGGTATGTAGACACTATGTACGAGTATGCGTCAGCATATACGTCAAATGAGGGTTTTGGGTTGGCGAAATATATTTATGGCCCAATAACACATCTGGGTCGCCTTGACAACTAGTGTTGGGGACACGTCAATTTTATTGGCATTTGTTCCCTAATAGATCTTGTATGGGGCTGTTTATGAGCTCACGAGGAAGTTCTGTCCCATTTTATACGAAGATACCATAGAGTAAGTAATGAGTAGAGGTGATTGTTTGCGCCAGCGACTTGTTTATGCCGCTTTCGTTCCTCTCTTTCATAGTTTTTCTTTCTTTCTTATTTGACATCTTTCGAGTACCTTTCTCTATCTTATACATTTCTAAAATTTCTACGATGCTTTTCGCTTGAAATAGGTTCGCTATAATTTCTTATTTATTATTAGTTAAGGTTAATTAGTTAACAGATCTATCAATCTTCTATTTAAACATGCATTTTATAGGGCCGCCTAAAATCTAATGCATTAAGATATATTACAACTACCCAGACACCAAAATCTTCAATGATATTATTCCGTTATAGTATTCATTTTATTTTAATAATTTAATTGTTTTAACTTATGAGTGTATGTATGTATGTACGTGTATTTACACGCGTATGTATATATGTATTTAAATAAATAACTCACAATATGTCTTGTCTGTTTGTTACATATTCTATGACAGTAAACGTGTGTTTACTTAGGATCTGAGAAGATTTGGAAAGCTGTTTACAAAGCAGCTGTTACTCTTGCTGGCCGAATTACAGTTAATTAGAGATACGGCTCTACTTGAAATGAGTTCCTGTTTTATTTAGCTCTCTTGTATCAGGTTATATAACGTTTGACCTCGAATCAAGGGTGAATAGAGCCTTATATTCTTCACTATATAAGATTATGAGAACAATTTTTGTATAATATAAAACTTATATTAGGCCTCTCATAAATAAATTTTACTCGCTACTTAAAGAGCAAATAATTCTACAACGTGTTTTATCTGTTTTTGTTTGGTTGATCATATAGTTTTCTTCTAATTTTCAACTTTAATGTTTTTGAAGTATATCGCACAGCACCATTGACCAGGTCCAATTATGGTCTTAAACCATAAACAATCCTTCTATATACACTGCAAACATCTACTACATACATTCTATATACACTACACTACAAAATATACATTAAAATCGTGACTAAAGATTGTTCGAAGTCCTTAGTGCTAATGTGTTTATTACATCTTACGTGTGCCCAATCTACTTTAAACACGAGGAAATCTAGTGTAAAAATCTACATTTTTCCCACACACACACACATCTACATGTAGGTGTATACTTTAATGCAAAAGCACTTAGTACACAAACAGACAAAAAGCGACTCAATTTTATAGCAGAAAATAAAACCAAACAACGAACAGTTATTTCCCTTTAAACCGCAAGCGAAAACTAAATCTGTTCCGACAGTGGCTTCCTTTGAATTATTCGATTTATTGCATATTGTGCATATTTGCGGAAATACTGCACTTCTGACATCCGCTGCATTCGAATATCCAATGCGGTTATGTTTTTTGTATTCCGTGGAGCGGTTTATTCGTCAATGCAAATGTTTACGTAAAGGTAGTTTTGTTTTATATAAGGTTACTCAATTTGTAACTATGCCGTTTTTAGGCATGTCGGATGTAGAAAACAATTGAATAGACGGATGAGCCAGGTGACCTATTGCGTTCCACGATATACCTACTTTTAAAATTCAATTATAGTATTAAGTCTGGCTAATAAAAAGGGCATCGGATATTACCATCACTGGCATCAGTAATGACAAAGTTATCACCGCTTTCGATCACAAATGAAGCAACGATCCACATTATTTAAGTTAGGAATCCAAAGCCAGTAACTTAGCACTAATTAGGTAGATCATTTGCTATTCAAATATCAGCAATTCATTATACATTCGCCTTCTATTTCAAAGTACACGTGTATCTCTCCAACCAATCCACACCATCGCGTACAAAATCCCCGTTCCCGATGATATAAACCTTCGAATACAATCTAATGCCTGTCTTAACATACGGTTATATCACTGCTACATTTGCAAGTACTATCCACCCTTTCACGAGCTTTCACCTCCCTACCCTCCTCGCGGCTCAGAAACCGCACGAATACTCTCTTACATAACAATAATATACGTTTTCTACAACTTTATACATAAATACACGCTATATAGCACAACGGAACCACGTGGTTCAATAATCCATGTGACTGTAAACAGCGCCATCTCGCGGGTGGTAGCGGAGTTACGTGCTACGGTGGGAGACTAAACGGGTCGGCGTAGACACGGAACCTATTATATGAAGTTGAAATTTCGCCGGCTGTTTCGATAGATGGCATTGCCTGTATCGTCTTAAACTTTGAAACAAATAATTTTGCTTTCCTCCTTGAGTTTCTTTTTGTATATTGGTTCTAAAAACCTCATTCTTCGTAACTTAGGAATTTTAATTGAGTAAATAATATGACATGGAAAAATAACTGTTCATTTCTTGGATCGGAGATTGAAGCTATATGAAAAATTATTATTTTTAAAATTTAACTAACATTTTGTTTTATTGTTTCAGCTCTCAGAGCTCGAGCAGAGGGTTCTGGAGGCCGAGGGGAGGGCGGAGGAAGCGGAGGACAAGGTAAGCTTACTACAATACAATACAATAAAATACAGAACAATACAATGTAATAAAACCCCGTAGCCTAGTTGGTAGTGACCCTGCCTGCGAAGCGAGGGTCCCGGGTTCGATTCCCGGCCGGGGCAGATATTTATGTAACAGATAAATGTTTCTTCTCGGGTCATGGGTGTTTGTGATGTGTTATTTGTGTTGTCCATGCCACCCGCGACACAGGGAATCCTACTGCGGGGGTATGGTATGAGTGTGTTAGCGTTTATAATTATTATTATAAAACAATACAACATGAGTACCTACGTATGATGCAATGTCAAAAAATTTGCCTTTTTAAAACAGAAGAAATAGATGTTATCGTTGCTTTAAAAGACTTAAATGTCAGGTCCAGAAGATATCTAATTATAAATTCATGAACCTAATTACGAAACGGAACCTTGGATCTCGTATCAAATATTCATCTGAAAAGTATCTAAATCTAAAACAAACTTGAACCCATAAATCTCAACAAGGTAACTTTAATTAACATGAAACCCAATGAATTAATTAATTATGTTGAGTTAAACTCAAGCTCATTTATGCGTTAGACCCTGTTGTAAATCACTTTAACCCTTTAAAAGGGTGTTGAAAACTGATTTTATTACGTGACCCGGTTCCTACTTTGTGTAGGTAAATACTACGGGATCTTTTCTAGGTGGAGAATCTTAAAATTCTCTTTCCCTTTTTTTCTTATTATTAAATAGCCAGCGTGTTTGCTACTCTGTAGGGTCAATTGTAAATTCTACTAGACTATAGAGTCATAATTATATGATTATTACCAGATGACCACATTAGCAGCAAAGTACCTAATTTTGCTTAGTTTGGCGTCAGGACAATTAGTAATAGAAAAACAATTAATATTCGTCTACTAGGCATTTTATAGTTTTTCATATTTAGGCATGCATTACACTATAATTGGTATGATTTATAAGACCCGTAATAATATCCGTTTAGACGTTTAAACGTTAAAAAAAATCAATAAATTTATTAGAATGCTATCTTCGGGTAGGTATCTAATTCCTAATGCCTCCAAATAGGTATTATTTTTAAATCCTATATCGCTTAATCTATAGTAACAATATAAAACTGAAGAGTTTATTTGTGAACGCGCTAATCTCAGTAACTACTGGACCGACTTGAAAAATTCTTTTAGTGTAAGATAGTTCATTTATCGAAGAAACCTCACGCTAGAATAGGAGAGGAGAAGCAATAAAAAATATTGCGAAAACGGCAAAATTACGGAGCTGCCGGCGATTGATAGTATAAAATAAAAACGTTTATAAAACTTAGACGCTACAATAATTCTACTTCGCAACACTACATAAAGCTGTTTACATCGTTCAAACCGATAGACAGAATTGTATCGTTATAGTCGGCACGTCATAAAGGGACCCTCATTGAACGTACTTGTTTAAACACTGTCTACAAGGGGACCAAGTTAGGGTCTGACGTGTACTGATCGACAAAAAGTTCACTAACTTTAGGTGACTTTTTTTGGAAATATTTTTTTTCAACACGATGTGGGTAAGGGCAACTTCAAATATTTGTATGTAATAACGGGAGTGGCGTGGTCGTGGCAGTGACGAAACTCCTTAAAAAAATAAAGGTAAAAAAAATTAAGCTTAAAAAATAAAGGTTAAAAAAAATACTTATTTGTAAACTCGCAGTAACTTTAATTAAAGTAACCAATGAAACAGTAATTTTTGATATTCAATGTTACGACAGTTGACATAGCGTTGTTATTTATGTTTCGGTTAATATTTTCTTTACCAACACAAGTTGTTTCATGGAGTTAAACAATGATTTAAGTAGGTTCAATGTTGATATAAAACATTTATAAAGCGATCTTCAATTGGGGTCAAGCGTAAAAAAAGGTTGGCCTTATTTTTACAAACATAACATTAGTTTATAGACTCCTATTTCGTATCAAACTTAAATTCTTAACATGTTTAGGTACTGCACACTGAATGTATACCTCGTTTTTTTCGTCGTGATTTAAAAAGTAAACAATCTTGGCACTACATTTATTTATTTCATTAATAAAAAAAAAATATTTAGAGGTATACCGAAATTTATTTTAACATTAAATTATTGTTTATTCTATAATTTTTTTAAATTTGTGTCTGTCTTATTTTTAATCGATAATTACAATAAAAAGACACTGCAAGATTGTTTACTTTTGAAATCACGACGAAAAAAAACGATGTATAAGTTGAGTAATCTATCTACGAGCTTCTAGTGAATGTTTTTGCGAACGCTCCTCGGGAGCTTCCAATTGCAGATGGGAATAGCGGTTATTGATTCGCATTGCACAACTGTGACTCACTCTGTTCTAGGTGTTACGTACTTTGAATAAGTATGTATGTATGTATGTACCTGGCTACGTATATTAGGTTGTGTTTGGTTAAATACTGAAAAGGTAATAAAAAAATTGGTGCATAAGTATGTATAATCATTGTTACTTGTATGAATGAATGATTTTGAATTTCGATTTTTTTTTTCTTAAGTACCTATATTGGTAAAATATACTGGGCTAGCACTGTAGACGACTTTAATTAAAGTCTGTAAAAATTAAGGTTTTATCTTTATAAGAAGCAAAATTAGTCTTTATTTACGAGTAATTATTCCACGACAGGTTAAAGCGTGCGCGTTTCTCTATAACAAATGTATGGTAGTGTGAATTTTGTTTTTTTTTTTCAAAAATTAAAGGTAGGTAAACAAACAAATTTCTAATTAAAATTTTAGCTAACATTGTTTCTTCTTATTGCAAAATCTTGACAACGCCAATTCTTAAATTTTAACGTGCGTTAATTCTCAACAGGCGGTTCAAAATTTCACCCTTCATGTGAATACATATAAAGATGTTGCGCATTTGTTAACAAGTAACCTAGTTGTTCAAGAAAGCTATTTATATAAGCAGTGGGGTTGTTTTGTGGAGCACTATAGACTTCCCCACGTGACCCTGACTTACTGAAGACTTCAAGATCACTTTAAATGACTACACACGTGCCAACTCTATACAGACACTTCACATAATAAAAATAACTGTAGGAACTTCTAAAGTCATAAATAAAAAATAAAAAAAGAAACGAAAAATTTTTTTTACGTGTCTTCGTAATAAAATTGTCTATGAGTGTTTAATTAAAGTAGAAGAGAAATGTAGTCCTTAGTATTTTTAGCTAGACCTTTCTTTGAATCGTTGTTTGAGTACCTCTGAGTATTAATTTGAATTACAAATAATTAATTGAAACAGGAAACGCCTCGTTAAAGCATTAAAAAGGCCAAAAAACCTTTACAAACGAAGTTTTAACTTTTACTTTACAAACGCCTAAAAAAACCTGCATTTTCTGTATAAAATGTCATGTGTGTAATGTGTCATAAGGATTCTGGTTCTGCCTTATTACGATTATATTAGTATTATTATTATTACCAGTTATCTTGTAAGTCATTAACGGTTATGATTTCATAAATATAATGGTAATTTTTGACACCATTTTACCAGCAACTTTACTCTTTTACACTCTATACTCTACAGGGTTCTCAGTGTGCTCTAGAACCCTAAAAATGCGAATACTTTAAAACCCTCGTAAAGGCCCTACCCAGTCGTATTGTTGTGGTGCGCTATATAGAACTTTGCTATTGTATTCTCCTTGAATTTTCTGAAGCATACAGCACTCGGTGTAGACGCAACGGAATAGTTCCTTTCTATGACTATTTGAAATTGGACTTTGTTTATTCGTATTAAAAGGTTGGAAATAAAATGTCACAAAATGATAATGTGCTTTTGTGATACTACAAATATTGTATGTGTGTATTCATAGACGCGAGACGCGACGACTTCACGACACTATGTCGCAAATCTATTCAGTCCAACGCAATGTATGAAAATGAATGGTTAGTAATGTGCAGCAAAAAATCACTGCGTCTTGCGACTTTAATAATTTGGTACTACTACTTGTGTCTTAATTTTAGCATCCCAGCTTCCCACATATAGAAAATATTCTTTTCAGATGGTCTCAGATGTTACATAATAACTAAGCTAAGTCTAAGCTCAATCGAATACTCTTAAACTAAGTAATATTATGGTGCAACTGCGAGTTTTACAAACGAATCTCAGCATGCCATGTTACTTAATAATACGACATAATCGATGACATAATAACCCTACTGATATAGCCCCATTCAGAGCGCCCCATGCATTTGATTACAATAAAAAATCAAGCAAGTTTAGCCCCTACTCAAATAGAGCTACGGTTCGATTCAGCTGCAAAAACAAAACCAAATCTCTATTTTTTTATGAAATGTCTGGTTCTGGCAACAAAACAAAGTCACCCTTGGCTGAAGCGCGGCCACCCTTCCGCGCATGCTCAGAACTGTTCCCAACTTCAAACTGATACGACCAAGCCTCCGTCCACATCAACTTCACTCCAAACTGTATATACATAACAAATTTCCCTTGTTATTTTTCCAGTTAAAACAGTCATATAAATCAGATACATCCAAATCATTCCGTCTACGTCAGTATAAATTCGCGTTCGCGCCGGTGAATTACCAACGCCGTATTTTCACGCGTGTAGAACATTAGAAATAATAGTGATCAATAGAATCTCTTTAATTATTTGTGTTTCTATTCGGTTGTATCGCTTCGGTGGACGTGTTTATCAATAAACGGTATTCTTGCTTCGATACAACGAATGTTTAGCGTGTAATCTGTCTAGCCACGTTTTGTCTGGCATTAGTGTTTGTGATTCGAGTCAATTGGTAGGTTTGGTGAGTGATATGTCGAAACCGAATACGTTGAAGGCTCACAGGCTCAGTCAGGAGTTTGCGGAGAAACGAGGGCATGCTCTGAAGAAGGCAGATCCAGCGAATCCATAGCAATCACCAGTAAGTGTTATACATCATGTTGTACGTATACGATCAAACCTGCGTGACAACATGCTATCAATTAAAATTTTCACATAAACGTGTTTATCAGACACCTAGTTTGACAAACTGCTTGATCGTCTACAGACATAAAGAAAAAGTATTTTAGTATCTTCTGTTTTTTTTTTGTGAGACAGTCATGAGTGAAGACTATAGACAGAATAGACACGTATAGGTTTTTCTGGATTTTCTTTTATTTTGTAAAACATAATTATTTAATTAATATTTACTGTAATTACATTACGTAGATAACACATGTGACATACTTAGTACTACAAAGTTGCTAAGTATTTGTTAAGTGTACATTCCCTTAATATCTACGTGATCTAATTATAACGACGTAATCACTGAAAGAATGGCTATTATATGATTCAATCGATCTATATAAAATGTAGATCCGAACGGTTAAAATAACTATCTGAAAATAACTATTTTAGTAACGCTAACTAACGCTAGCTACGAAATGTACCTTAAAAATCGATTACTTTATTACTAATAGGTACTATTTATTTGTTAAAATTAATTTAAACTTTTCTAACAATTCAGTACTTACTGTAAGGATAAAGTTTTTAACCTTGATTCTTTGAGAAGCGCCTTTGTTACAAAGTACCTGCTTAATTTGACAGCTTTACGTTATTTTATCTGTAGCAATGTTTGGTAATGCTTTGTCATTAACCTTGTATGGTCTTCCTTTAACCTAAATCTAAACTACATAGGTATGTGTATATTATGTCAAAAATATTTATGATTTTAGGGCATAAAAAATGCATTTACTTCAGCATGCTATACTAGATTGATAGTAAATTAAAGCCAAAAACGTATTTAATAATTGTACAGTATCCAACATGGCCGCCGTACAGCTGTTTTGTCGTTCTAGTACGCATGCGCGGTAATTTCGCGCTATCTTTGACATTACGCTACGCACGCTACCGTAAAACGGAACACGAATAGTTCGTTGAGTGACATCCGTAGTAAAATTTAACTTTTTAATTGAGATCCTCGTCTTGTGAACGGCTGCAACGTAATTCTTGCCTTGTTATTTGTTTGAGAGTTTATTTCGGGGCTTTCTTACATTCGCTGAATGTTGATTATAATTATTTTTTGTGCACTTGTGTTTTGATAATTAGACCTGTCGTAAAAACTCATATTCTTTTCGTAGTCGAACATGACGATGTTTTTGAATAGGTAATAGGTACACTTGGAAAAGGTACCTTATACAATAGAAACGCCACGTACGCATACATTTTTTTATATCATAATCACGTAAAAATGCGTGTAATGAAACGTCTAGATTCTAATTTCAAAACAAACACGAATATATAGTTTTTAGACAATCTTTTACTACCGATGGAAGACGTTAATGCATCTTTTTAGGATCTCAGAAGATAAAATAGGTGTGTCCATTTATACAGAAGTCTTTTTTAATGTCTAAAAGACAAAGTGTACTATACGCCGTAGTTCAAACCCCCGCCCACGTGCCATACGTCGCTATCGGTGTCAGCTAGAGAAACGTGACACGATTACTTATGCGAATTTAAATACATTCTCTTGGTAATTTAACCTGCATTACTACAATAGATTTCTTTGTTTTTAAATTAGAAAATGAGCTTTGTTATCTTGAAGTTAAGACATTTTCGCAATAGTGGAGTTTATCTTTTTTGATAATGACTGTTAGTTAATAACAACCGGAACCGACCATTTTAAGTGCTCTCTGAAGCACGGAAACGCTTAAGAAATTTTGTTACTAGCGATCACCTAGATCCACTTTTTAACTGCGAAATAGTTGCTCTGTTTTATGATTATAAGTTTCTTGATAATAAAGGTCAGTACGATATACTCGTAAGAACTCTCGTGGCTCGAAACAATTTTCTACTTACTTTTAAGCACGTTAGAAAACAAAATTTATATTGGTCCACGTTACGTCATCGTCAATCAATCACATAGTTAATTGTCAATTAAAGAGTTATACGATTTTAAATTTAATCATCGTAGCAGTAAGATTGGGATTAACTTGCACGTATCTCACTATTCTTAGAATATTACCGATCATAACTTTCGTAAATAATAGATGTTTTGGGGATATTTTAGCGCAACAATAGATCGATGGGTGGAATGAGTCAGGGGGCAACAACCTCGCCTAGACAGATGGCTTAGCCGACCTATCGTTAGATTAGTCGCTAGATCGGTCGTCCTACTAAACGTTATTTTATTTTGGGTCATTCAAGTTAGCTATTACGTAATCACCAAGGGTTTATCTGTGTATTTTGTGTTTGTGTCTTTATGCTTAAGGGTTACTTGTGCTTTATGCTTTTTATTGTGGGTCAAGTAGAAGTAGGTAAGGTGAGGTTAGAGAGGGGGGGAGGGGGGTTATTTACTCTGCAGTCGGACTTTGTCTATAATTAATTATGTAATTTAATTATGTAATATAATAGACTAGAGATACACCTAACGTCAACGGTAATTTTATAATTATTGTTTTAAAAGGTGTGCGGGGAAGTTTCTTTCCCTTTCTTCTCTTCTATATTAAAGCGTCTTTCTGAAAAAGGGTGAATTAAAAAACATTACGTGCTTAAGTTTGTCATTGATACCTACTTGAATAGATGATTTTGAATTTTGAATGTAAAAGTAATTAAACATCTTCAACAATACACTCTACTAAAGTACCTACCTACTCGTATATATATAACACATGCTTATACATATAACTTAGTAGGTTTATAACAAATCCCAAAACGATTTAGTTTAGAAGTCTGTAGTTCTTCGATAAAGCTTCAACTCTCGCAAGAACAATGGCCTTTCATGAAAGCTTAAAATCTAATTTAATTTTCATTACTGAATTTATTTTCCCAGTTCCTTTAATCACACTTTACTGAGAAGGATTTTGATTCAAACTTTCTTAAAATAAAATGTTAGAAATTTATATTAAACGTCTTTTAGTTTGAGATTCCTGTTTTTAAGACTAGATTCTAGGGTTATTACACAGACATATAAATAAGAAGTTATTACCATTCATAAATTTAACCCTTATTCGATTAAAATAGTATCGTAGTCACAACTCAAAGAAAAATCCATGTAAAGTTTTCAACACTTAATTTATAACCTCAGATTGAGATAATGATAACGCGCCCAATTTGAGTAGGTAATGAACTTTAACAAAGCAAACTTGTTAGTAATCTATCAATGACAGTTCCACGCGACCTTATACACGCCAACTACTAACTTCCTACTTCGGTAGTATAATCAGTAAGCATATTTTTTAATTGTAGGAATAACCAAAATAGTATGGTTTTTGCATAAATTAATTATAGTGGGTACTGCGTTTCGACGAATCGGAACGAAAGCTCAATATTTTTATATAAATCCACCATAAACTAGATTTTACTTTTTCACGAAAACTAGAACTTATTTCACCCACTGCTAAACAAAGGCTGATTATGAACACACATTATGATTTTTAATCTCATACCTAATTAACATTCTATACACATTTAGATTCATATGAAATTCGGGTATTGGCAATATAAATAACGCGTTCCATTACAATAAATCGTTTGAACGGTAACCCTAACGGGTAGCAAACGCTCCATAATTCATGAGTGCGTATTATATGGCGTTGTGGATTTGCATACGATTGGCGAACTCACCCCGGAGGCCCCAACCGAGGCCCTAGGCCCGGAGCCATCCTCTGCAGCTGTCGAGGATATAAATCTATTGGTAAAAAAATGCCGTAAAACTCTCGTTGTGTTGCTATGTGAAGGTGAGGTTATCTCAGTTGTCTGTAATGTCTTGCAATGTAAAAACTACTAGTATGGCCACGCAGTAGGATTCCCTGTATCGAGGATGCTATGAATAATAGAAGTAGACAAAAGACTTAAAAACAGACCGAGAACCGAAAGTTAAATTCATAATTAAAACTTCAACTTCGCCGGGAAACGAACCCAGGGCCCATTGAACGACAATCTGGTAAACCATTGCGCTATACGGGTCATTAAAATGTATTATTCTGAATATTTTTTTTTGTTGTTTTTTTTAATCTAAGCGAATCCAAGTAAATAATCATTTCTGCGTCAGATTTAAATATGGTTTTGTTATCAACATAATCTAGAATTTAATTTTTATAAAGCTGAGGTCGTATCGCTATCGTAGCTTACTTAGAGAATCACCTGGGTGCTCAATTCTAATAGTGTCATTATATTCCCAACTTTACATCTACCAGAATAGACTCATACCTAAGTTTGGCGTTCTATGAGCACTGAATAATGCCATTAGGTCTGACAATCACTATATTAATAAATTAACATGACACATCATTAAGCATATAGACATATTGCAGTGTCGGAATCGGGCGGAGGAAATCACGTTCGAAAGTGTCCCAGGAAACAACACCACGCTTCAACCATAACATTAACTCAACAACTTATCTATATTCGTCCAATGTCCCGTCTGTTCGTACGTCCGTTCTTATAATTGAGCGTCGAGAATTCCAATTCCTTTTACAGTAGTATTTAAAGATAAGGAAACAAAGCTCTTCGTTTTTGCTGGATTTATTTTGATTCACATTTCTTGTTTCAAGTGTAAAAAGTGAAAATAAAGAAATGGTTAAACAGTCATAGTAACTTATACTAGGATTAGTCATTAGTTTTGAAGGAATGGATGGAAGCTTGACAAATATTAAGAAGGTTCTAGAGACAAATAGTAAGTAGTACCAGTAAAGTTTTATACGACGGCTCCGTAGCCTAGTTGGTAGTTACCCTGCCTGCGAAGCGAGGGGTCCCGGGTTCGATTCCCGGCCGGGGCAGATATTTATGTGACAGATAAAT
Organism: Lerema accius; assembly: GCA_001278395.1. Lineage (NCBI taxonomy): Eukaryota > Metazoa > Arthropoda > Insecta > Lepidoptera > Hesperiidae > Lerema > Lerema accius. The sequence continues at coordinate 888,376 of LGAG01000020.1, forward strand.
GTTTGTTCTCGGGTCATGGGTGTTAGTGATGTGTTATTTGTGTTGTCCAAGGCGCCCGCGACACAGGGCATCCTACTGCGGGGGTTTGAGTGTGTTAGCGTTTATTTTTGAAAGAAAGAGGCTGAATGCTCAGATCAAAAAATATGTACAGACTCCGCCTTCGAAACAAGCAAACTTAGTCGAAAAGGATAACGTTAATAATTAATTATTTAATGTTAGAAAAAACGCTTTGTATTTTTTAATTATTCAGTCATTATATTGTAGACTAACGTGAAGTTATAAGTATTGTGGAAGTCGTTGTGTTCTTCCTCGTTGAGACCACAATATAGTTTACGTGCGTAGATTATGTGGTTTGTCCAATGTTCCTATCTTTCCGCAGTGCTAGAGATGTTATTAAAAATTTGTATTCTATAGGTTGACATAATGATCTGTTTACTTAAAATTCTCAATTACATCGCTTTCGTGGACACAAAGGGCATTCTAGTTTAGACAATGCCAAAAAGAACTATTGTGGTTTCTTCCGACACGGCAGAGTTTATTTAAAACCTTTGGTACACTCTTGTTTCTACAGCAAGATACTAGAATTAAACTGATTATTATGGAATTAGTCTTTTTTTCGGAAGACTCTTGAAGAAATTCGGTATTTAGGTGACGTTTTCTGCCTTTAGCAGACAAAGTGCCTGTGATGACGTAATTAGATTGAAAGCAGTAACCACTTATTAGCTTGGTGGTTTGCCGTGTGACTATAAACATTAAAGAAACAGTCGACGCTTTGGTTTACACGCTTTGCCACCCACGAGGGTAGATAAAAGAAATAACATATCCATTTATGATACCCAATGTTCATCCTACACGCCGCATTTCCGTTTCTGGCCACGCGCCAGGAGTGGCGCTGGCGTCGTGAGAGAATAAAATAAAGAAATAAAAAGAAGTATACTCTTTTAAGCTGAACAATTCAGTGCGTTGCTTACATACATCATTCGGGTAGCTTGTTGATAGTATAGAAATATTATTTCGTATGTGTTATAAGTGAAGATTGTGGATGTTAGCCAATAACTGTGGTCTTCACTATAGTCTTTTGTTTTCTTTTAAGAACTTTTTATCTTTATGTCATTAGGGTCTCTGTCCTTTAGTTAAAGTAATGAGTCAAGGATTCAAATAAAATCATGAATAATTCTAGAATAAGTGTGGTTGAGAGATATAGAGGTAGAGAACTTTGTGACCCGGAAAGGCGTAAGGACTTAAAGGTCGGGACAAACCCTTTGAATTTCGCATAAGAGGAGAGGTACCGTTGTGATCTACGGAGATCCTAGAGCAGTCCTGTTTGCGCCAAATTTCCCCTTGGAGTAAAGTTAGAGAAACTTGGCATAAAAGGAGTCATTTGAGGATTAATCAAACAAAGATTACTTCGGAAGGTCGGACTCAAATCGGTCTCGGACTGATCTCGGTTATTGATTACATAATTTGTTGTTTGACGTTATTAATTATGGACGAATTTCTGCCACAGGGAGTCCTTTAGATTAAGTATGGATAGTATAGTTTCGATTAAAATTGGCGCAGCATCAAGCCTTTACGTTGAACACGGAGCACGTATTGTTAGCAAGGTAATGTTGCGCAGTGTTGTACAACCGGCGGCGCATTTTGACAACTTATGGCTGTCCACCTCCGACCTGGCTGACAGCCAATCGTGTTTGTTATAGCGATTACATGGTAACTAATGTTGTAGAAACTTGGTGGGAAGTACGTATATGTTGAGGCCGTATATATAGCAGATTTTCTCCCATCATGTGATTGAGTATTTCAAGAAATGGTCATATTTTGTTAATTCTTTGATCCTTTAGCTCTCCAGTGTTATAATTTAATTTTGGATGTAGAAGATAGATTGGAAACTACAACTTCAAACTAAATCATCCTATTTTGTTATCATTAAGGCTTTTAGGATTGTCCCCGTATGGTAGCAAATTTAAAGACGTATTCACGTCAAAGGAATGTATAAAATTGTTCTTCGGATTAGATCACTTAGTACCTACTCAATAGTGGTAGGTACTCACTCAAATGGATCAGCCAACTACACCTTATGTATTACATAGCAACTCTAGTTAACCGCAAAGCCGCGGCTATCATATCGGCTTTGATATTCAAAGGATTTCAGCCACTGTAATATTCAGACCATGTTAATTGCTATTGGCGTACACTGGAATCCGCAGTGATTTCAATAATTAATATTGTAACCCTGTGTTAGTGTAGAGTTAACTAAACACCGTAAGTAATAACGGAGGTCATTTACCTTTCATGATTTGATGTTGGTAGACAAGCAAATTGTTCTTAAATAATGGAACCTTGGACCAAAAGTTAGCCCTGGAAATTCTACAAGTGGTCCGCGAAGCTATCTTATTAATACTAATTAGCATCCTCCTTAATTTGGCTTTATACCCCCCTGTAACCTACCATGTTTAAAAGAGGTAGGTATGTAAATAAGTATCTAAAGTTTCTTATCACTTCTGAACGAAATTGTGACCGTAAGAAAGTTTAACAAGTCTACGGTTTTGAATAACGAAAAATACAGGCTCAGTATGCTCATACTCTCCTTGGTCCTTACACTAACGAATTAACGACAACTAATATTCTCATTAACATCTATTACTAACAGGACCTAATAACCAACTAACAGTCCTCCTTAGTCCTACTCGAAGTTTGTTACGATGTCCATAGGCGGCAAGGGTTGGTGGCACTGTCTGCTCGTTTGCTAACTTAAAACCATAAAAAAAACTTTATCGGTCTATACCTATCAATCCACTGTTTAATATAGTCACCCCTCCCCACCTTTTAACGACAATGTTTTAGTCCATGGCTGGCGTATAAGCTCTCAATTCTCAATGCCCAATTTGTAACCGCACCTCTACGCTCACACATCAACAGGAGCAAAACTAACCTAGCCCAGTGTTTCTAATAATTCCATCAATGAATCACTCCGCCCTACCGTTTATTAATACCTGACGAGTTACCGGAGGGCTGGCGAACGATGAGTAACCAGCCATTAGCGCCGCTTGTTTAATGAGCACTCGGTTTAACTTGTGACGAAATAATTTGAAGTGGCGCGTTGAAAACTTACATGTGTGGACCGATGGTAAGGCTGCCTTTTCTGTGGTAAGGCAGGTTTGAGTCGTGATAATTTAATTTGATATTGACAAAGTTTTCTTGTTTTCTGATGTATATTTTATGGTCTTTCTTACGTTAAACAACATCTACATTAATAACTTTTCCACAATAATATACAAAATATTGTCAAACATTCATAATATAATATGTTCATGGCATAATTTGAAAAAAAAAATCAGCCTTAATTACGTACTCGTATATCATATCAAAGTCTAGTATCTCGTTTAATTCCCTGAATGACAGATTATGTATTTATGAATAGTATTGAATAATTAATACTATGATATTAAAATTTATACATAGTCTTGTGGCTGCTTCTTGAAATTCTATTCACCATAGACGATGAATATTGCATTGAAGTTATTAGATTCTCCATTCTCCCACCGTCGCAATACTTTAATTAATTTAGAAAATTTTATTGGCAACAAAAAATTTAACACAGATTCTTATTCCTTTGTTCCCTGTACTCATTATTTACTTGAGCGTATAACATAGGCATCTAAGTGTAAAGTTTTTAAGTGCTTGGTTAGACAGGAACTTTACAATCTACAATCCCTGAATGTTTCTCCGACTGCACTTAGATACTTGAGAAAATCTCGAGATCTTTGCGGTACAGGGGAAACCTTCCAAGGCTTTATGAACTAGACAGAACTGAGAATTCAGCTGTAATGGACTAGATTTAGGAAAATGGTTTTGCATTTTGCTACTATACTGGGGCTATTTTAAACCTAATGATAACAATATCGGGGGATACAGTTTGGCGTTGTAGTTTCGAATCTATCGTCTACATCCAAAATTAAATTATACCACTTGATAACTAAAGGATCAAAGAATTAATTACAATAAATGAGAACAGTGAGAAATTGCGCGTGGTGGACGGGAAAGCGCCGGCATTTTCAGGTTTATTTTACATCAATGCAAATATTTTATTAAAAAAATTACCTGTAACATAAACGTGTTCACGTAGAACGTAGCGTTGTTCATGATATTTCATTTTTTGTAACGTTATATCGCTATTACGTCAGTCCTACAATTGTCTTAGCTGCTATTGTACTTTAATGCAATCTGTGTCTTCTAGAAATAAAAAGACAATACCAACGACGCGCTCATAGCCCGCCGGCTTGCGTAGATCCTAAATCATCCACGAAGTTCAGCAACTGTGGGCGCGGTCAGAAAGTTGATGGGAAACCGCTATTGGCAAAGAAATTTCTTAAGCGTGTTTCAGAGAGCACGTTAAGCCGTCGATGACGACGTCGACGTGAAAGTTGTTAAGTCATGTCGGAAGGCCTTGACGTTTTAGTCATGATGGTCATCACAAGGATGATTAAGGATGGTGAAGAAAGGATTCAATAACTTTATTAAAATAATGAAGTAGTAACAGTAGGTATATGCAGTAGCTATGATTTGAACAATTCACACAGTATCAAAGAATTAGTACATGACACGCAGATCAATTGACGCATCGAGTTCGATAAATCGATTCAGTAAAACAAATGTTTTTATCGATTTCTTGCATACAATCCTTTTTACATTCATCTTAATTTCAAACATGAGCATGTGCATTGAATCACATTATTTTTCATTTCGTTATGTAGCCTTCAAATAAGTATTAAAATTCATCGCTTGACTTGGCGACGCATTTGTAAAACATTCAAATAATTAATTACATTTTCTAGATGATATTTTTAGATAACACCGAAGGCTGATTTTGTTTGTACACACATTAATCAAAGCAAATAAAATATTCCAAATTACTGGTATTTTATACCCCCTTTCAAAACAAATCTTCATTAATACGTCAAGCCGTCACACCCTCACTGGAAAGCTTTAATTAAATATAGGATCAAAGTTATAAAATTCATTAACTTAATAACGTTTCACTACAAATACTACTATTCAACGTTGTATATAACGATCTCAACATATCCTATGGTCTAAATGAGCCAAGCCTATTAAAGAAACTTTGTATGTTTCAATGATTACTTGAGACTGCCGTAAATGGCAAACCCGAAGGCAAGTAGCCCACGCAGTACCATTTGCAGAACAAATTGTCAATTCACTTTAATCAATGATGCAAATGCAATCTCTTTATGGGCTCCTGATATTGCTTTAGGCCTTTTTAGGGCACCAATTCTGTGTATCTAACGATATTATTGTCGTTTATAATTTTTGAATGCAAGACTTCTGAGATTAGCCTCTGTTTATCCAGTTTAATGACCCCCGCTCATATCCAGCAGGATAAGAAGTTACTTCTCTTTCTGAGAAACGCAACCACTGTGAGGCAATGGCGGATTTTGATGACGATGTATCGGTTATAAATGAACTGCCCTTAATTCTGGGTATAAATCTGAGTGTAGGAAATCAAACAGTGTCTCATGCAGTGGACTCTAAAGCCGACACTACGGCGCCTGGAGTGGGCGATGCGTGGGTGAAGGAACGCGTTATCGTCTTCGCAGCCTGTGAGCCGTAACAAAATGCCTTTAGCTGGCTTGTTACGCATCCAGGGTTGAGCGAATTAGTCATAAGATTACTTAAGACTACCGAAGTTATTTGAGCAATGTATGCCTGGGAGATGAGAAAGATTGTGAAGACAAGTTGGTAAATAATTGTCACTGCTTGGGATTTCGGATAGAGCGTTGGTTGAGACTATAGCAGTTTCTTCTAAAGGCCTCTAAGCATTCCTGATACCTTAACTGATAAAGGAAATGGTGTATGACTTACCAATAAGAAGTTAAGACGTCCGGCTTGGAACCAAAAAGGTCAAAGCTACGACTGATGGTTTTAGGAGTTGATCATGATTGTTAATTAGAAAGCTTGTTAAGAGTTAGTTTGTCATTAAATTACAACCACACCTCTTAAAGATTTTCTAAAAAGATCGTCTGTAAAATTACAATGGCTATGCTTGAAGTTATTCCAAACTTCGTCGATCACCGATTGATCATAAAACGCCCTCATTCCGAATCCGAACTACTCTGAATACTGCATTACCATAAAGACTCAAATCTGAAACTAAATGCTACAGAAATATTCAAAGTAACATTTAAAAGCCCTGACGTCCACAAATACACTCAACTTATAAAGATAACTTCCTGAATTTGAAATAGAAGAACCTCCAGCGTATTCCAACCGAGACGGCAGCCGGTAAAAATGACTCCAACTCGTTGCGAGAGAAAAATAGGTACAAGTTAATCTAGATTTGCTAGCTCGGCTACACTGCAAGATGATGTTGCCGGTAAATTAAGTCTTATTGTGTTTACGAAGTGGGTTCCCAACTTATCAAATATACTTGAATAAAAAGCAAGGTATTCTTAATGTTTCCATTTCCTACCTTTTATCGTAAGTCCTATTTTAAAAGAAAAAGTAATAGCGAAGTTTGTTGTACTCATTGTAATTATGTTAAGCCCCGGAACAAATATATGTGAAGAAGTTTGCTTATTTTGCACATAGAGATTTACTCGTAGTTATAGTAGAAGATTTATTAAAGTTCAGTCAATCGTTATGTGTTGGTGTAATAGGTTCATACAATCCTAATCAAAACCTAGTCCTAGTTTTAATTTAAATTTAATCTCAAAACTGAACGAACTATGCTTGATTATAATTGAATAATCACTCGTTATGTTTTAATTACTAACAAATTGTATGTACCTCATTTAGATACCTAAAACCCATATTAAAATCAAAATATCTATAGTTATCTACCTAACATCTTATTATTAAAAATCTTTGTTAAACCTTTCAAGTAATAGAAAAGGAATTCTCGGGATAAATGAGTTTCCGAGTAAGGTTTCCGCAATAACCTTTACTTAAATAAATAGTGTTGAGGCGAACGGAAAATTTAATTAAAACAATGTACACCGCGCTCGCATACCTTCGTGCCTCTTAGAGGCGTCGATAAACCCACGGACGTGACGATTCGTTTGTATATACGTATATATTTACGAGAGTTAATTACATTATTTACGAATGGATGGATTGATTCGTGGCTATCTACTAGACAGATTTTCGAATCGCTTAGTTTTCTCGGTATGGCTAATGATCATAATCATCTTAATCTAATACGTTAAAGTAAATTTTAACTAATATATCTTTACAGGTTTTAAACTCAATTTAGTTCCCATATTTTAATTAAATTTTAATGACCGTAACATAATTTTAAGGCGCCAATATATAGCAGTTTTAATAAGATACCGATACCGATATCGATATCAGCAAGTAACGGTTACGCGAAAAACGGCAACGAACGACGATGATTTTGCAAGATCAAGAAAAAAAGAACAGTCGGGATACCTTCCCAAAATTGAGAAGGTTAATTGAGTTCCTGGAATAATCTCATTGGTACTTATATTGGGTCAGCGTTACGCGATACGGGTTTTAGTTCGTATTTCTGCCCGAATAGTTTGATACATTTAGAATTAGGACGTAAGATTTTCTCTATTCTGCAGGATAAGTCTGGATATACCAATGAGAAATAATAAATAAATAATGAGCTCATATCTCGAAGAGTATTTACTTGAATATTGGACCCACTGAACTTGAGTTAGTAATGCTTCAGGACTCGAGATGTTAAGGGGATATTGGTGGTCTATAACTTATTATGCTAAACTGCAGGTTAAAGATTTATTTGGTAATCCTGGCAGACAGATGTCAACGTCCACGTTAATGTAAGGTGATTGACGTGTTTATTTTATTTTTTTTATTTATAATAAAATTAATTTTTCTATACTTCTTCAGTACCCACTACTAAACTTTAACTGTGCCAATTCTCAAACTTGTATGTATCTTTATATTCACGAATTTTATTTTAGTACAAATAAGTTAATCATGCGCAGACATATTATGAGGTTAGAATAAACGTGATATCCGTAGTTTGTTATTATTAACCATATTCTGCAATCTGAGCGATGAAGCAAACGACTCATTGAGTTAATGGTCAAATATTTGGTCGTTTAATGTCCTTGCTATAATAATAAAACTGAGTGCAGTGCTGACTTCCCCCATCTCGTATACAACTCTCTTATTACCAGGTAATAAGGTCCATTTTAATTCTACCTCCCCTAAGACATACGAGTATGACCCCCAGTTGAGGGGCTGTTTTGAGTCACTGATCGATATTTTTGCCCCAAATATTGTAATCTGATAAGAAAAGCGTAGAAATAGGTCGTGACCTAGTAGTATTTATTTAGATGGACCCTTTCTTAATGTGTTAGGGTGCATTTTAGAATACATTTAATTTAATACGACTGTGAACTATAATTCGATAAAATTTAACGGCGTTGACAGTTTTGAAGATCATGGGTGACTTGCGGATTTGATCAAACTTTTTGGAGCTTAATTAGATTAAGCCAGGTATCCCAATCATTCTAACTTGGGTTTCTAACCTGGGGGGTAATTACCCCCGCAGGGGTAAATCAGCTATTTTACGGTGGTAACAAATAACCTAAATTATTGGGATCGTAAAATAAATAATACAGAAAAATGATCATAATTGATGATCAGACTATACAGGACTGTTTCAAGCTTTCAAAAGTAAATGCTATGTAAGTCAAATTACAGTTTCATTGAGAGCAGTCAGCGGTAAAAATGGGTAAAAAAGATAAGTGCGATCCTCAAACGAAGTGCTGTCGACTCGTTAACTGTTAACTACAAAGGGTGCAATAGAGTGGAGCGAAACGAATCGAGTGTATTGAGCGGTTCACGCTTTGCCTGATTGTAACCGCGAGGCTGCAGCATTCGTTCACACTCGATTTTTACCATTTTTTTTTAGGTCTTTTTCGGTTATCTTTTTTAACAATTATATCTATATATACCTATATTAATCGTGGTTCTACTTTCGGTAGGTAAAGTTTTAAAAATAATGCAGGCATGTTGGAGTGTTAGATTTGACTTGGCGACGAAAGATGAGTTTGTGTTAAATATTTAGTGTAGATTGTGCCTGAGAACAGACAGAAGGTACACCGAGGCGAAGCGAGAACGTGCTAATCTGCGAAATACATACAACCTCTTGACAGTAGCATAGTAACAAAGATATACATATATGAGATGTGCTTATGGGCAGCAATAAGCGATTGCTTATGATATATGATTTCTGTAGACACTACTTAAAAGGTGTTTCTCAGTGCCAAATTTCTTGTTACGAAACAATTTAAATGTAAGGTTTTCCGCATGCTGTCAAGGTCGATAACAGTCCTGGACTTCTCCCAAATATCTTACATAATGCAATAGTCCATAGCATATTCATAACTACTGCAAGATGTATCGATTTACATGAAACCCTTTTGATCGTCCACTAAGGCAAGTTGGTGTAAAAATCCTCAACATATTTTTTAGTGCAGAAATGAACACAGGTCTTTCCTCGTACCTGAGGAGGCCTAGGGCATGCTGCACCACTTCTCCAGTGCGGATTGGTGGAGGGGTTAATGAACCTGGTGTCATTAAAACATTTCATCTAAGGATATAGGTCACTTAAGGAACTTCCAAATTTGCAATATGGGTAATATAAAATAGAATTAAAAAAACTTTACATCGTCCCAATAAAACTTTCTAAAGTCTCGATAGATAATTAATACCTGTTATATTATCGGCTTTATGAAAGAAAAATACATACTTAAGCTTATGTAAGCTAGTGTCGGGAGGAAATAAAATCCGAAGGAAACATCTCCCGGTACTTTAAAAAAAACGATACGAAAAAAGATTACGATATAGCTTGACGACTTCATCTAACGATAACAAACGGCACTGACAGCTTAACGTGCAAAGAAGTTCTTACACTAGATTCAAATCATTTTATATTTATGTACTTACCACGTTTTGGTAAATCGTTGTGGGAACGAACATTCGTCCGATCCTCCTCTAGGTATAGATTTGTCCGTAGTTCCTTCGTCTGGGGATGTTTTGAATAGTCCCGCCTCTAGACTAAGTTGAACGAAACGCAGAGAGCGATGTTGAACAAGAAGTTTTGTAAAAGCCTACTGCAGTTAAATCTGTCCGGTGTTTGCTTTTGTAGCCATTCTACATATTTTGTCTTTATTTAAGTTACTAGACGTCACCCGCAGAAGAGTAGTTTTAAAAAATATGGGATTTAACCCATGGTACGTATAATCGGGGTAAAATGTATCTTATATCCTATTCCTGGACGCAACCTATCTGTGTACCAAGTTTCAGCTTAATCCGTCCAACGGTTAAAGCGTGAAGGAGGGACAAACATCCAAACATCTTTACAAACTTTCACATTTGGGATCGTTCCAGTATTACGTAACGCAATTTTTGAATCCCCTTCTCCCTAAGTTACGCGCCGTAAAATTTTCTATTGTAGTCTTCCTAATAGTTTTGCTTTTCATAATCATTCCAGTCATTATCAACATTGTCTATTTTTTTTAAACTAATAACACTTAAATACTGTCCTTAAAATATCTACCTATATACTAACATCCCTTTCATCTCCGTTTGCTAACAAAATCGTTTATCCACGTTAAGTAATTCAGTTAAACCATATTTCCACACCAATTGCTTTCCCATCCATCTCCGACGAACAAATTTTTATTCATTTACTTTTCGTAAGTATAAGTAAAGTGCAAAATTTAAATTCAATGAAAAATTTACTTTACAAATCTTCAACGTTTGCAGTGCTATTTTTTCTAAAAATACCGGTACTTTGTTCAACAATAAGAAGAGTATTCCGTTGTTTTTTATCAAGTCTCGCATTCAATACATTCACTCCACCTCCTATCCAATACACGTGATTAAATTGGCTTTCTACCGAGGTGGTTTCTTTTACACTTTATTAGGTATCTGTTTCTGCCACAGAGTAGTGTGATGTTAAGGCTTTCATTCTTTACAGCTTTGTGTTGTGAAAATTTATTTTTCTGGTTTTAGTTTTTGATTTTTTTTTGTGATGCGTTGGTCTTCAAATTTATGATTCAAATATAATAACATTTAATGCATAATGAATAGCTAATGTAAAGATATTATGTTGAAAACATTTTTTTTAATTCGTCTATGTCTTACGTAACAGGTGTATAAAGCTCCGTTCATACTTGAGTGTTAACTGACTTGTGCCTGTGGTTCTTTCTATTATTATTAACGAACAACAAAATAATGTTAATGAAATTCATGACCTTTCACTTTGTGAATTCCCTCTTCACCATAGGGGCACACGGGACTCAACTTCAACCTCGTAGGGCCTCAAATCACACAAGAGTAAATTTTAAATCTATGGAAAGTGAAGGCTAAAACATGCCCTTAAACGTAGTGGCGTGCCTAATTAGGAAATCATCAATTTTAAAACATCGTATTTGTATAAGTATTAAAAAAGATTAAAGAATTAACTCAAGTCTACCGCATTGATAGCATTTTACAGAACATCAATTCTGGACTCATTCCAACTGTATTGATCCTTTGAGAGTAATCTGTCTTGCTTCGCGTCCGCTTTTGAGTTAAATAAAATAAATAGAACGGAAACTAAATATCTAAAGTCTTAAAGACGATTTTCCAATAGCCAGTTAAATCATTTAGTTACAATTGTAACGTTTAATTTCCATAGCTTTCTTTTTATGCTTTTACTGCAGGTTATTATTTTAAACGGTATCTTTGTACGAGTATGTGTGAATGTTTTATCTATTCCCCCTTAGCTTCTAATTTCGGTAACATAATCTGTCTTATTTGTCAAAAAATAATGATGCAATTTTAGCTATCCTATGAAAGGGAGTATAATGCAAATTGATCAACATTTCACATATTAGGCGGTGTCGCTTAATGATAGGGTAAAGCAATATTATAAGCTCAACTTGATATATTGAATAAATGTTAACCGATTTGAGATCTAGATGTAGATATATTTGATAGATTACTAGTCTACAAATTGGCACATATTCAAAGGCTAACGGAAACAAAACATCACTTCAAGAGAACCTAAGGTCACGGACTTTATTAGCCTCTTTCTTTTATACCTACGTGATTTATGCGTTTAAAGCGCTGCTTTTTTTACTTAGGAAAGTTAATAACATTACAATGACTCATGATAGTGAGTATAATATATATGATGGGATAAGAAACCTTAATTGAATCGTCTGGCAGAGACACAATTTATTTTCCTTACATATACATCTTAATAAAAAAACATAAGATCAACTAAATTTTAAGAGGAATATATGTGGCACGGCAACATCTGCCAGGTCTTTTTGTAAAGGTATAAAAAATACTTATTAGTTACTTAATGCGCGAATTTCCCTGAAAAGAAAATTATCTAATAGAATATACAAAATACAAAAAACCTCTAATTGAGTTAACGGAAGTTCAAAAATAAACTGATTCTTTATGTAATAAACACTAAATGAAAGAAAACTTGGGTAACAAAATTAAATTTATCGGTAAATGTTTCAACGTAATAACCGAGATTTATAAAACTTGCCGGACTAACTTTGAATCTAATAAAAAATATGTTGTATAAAAACCTGTGTTCGTAATATTGTGGGATGAAAAGCTGCAAGATTCTAAAATACTAAAATGAATTTCCTGTTCAGTAATAACTTCAGGAACTTGACTGAAATTTTTAAAACTTAATTCAGTTCACGTCATGACGCAAGTTGCAGCGAGGTAAGGACGCTCATTAGAGCAAGAACATCCAGTGCAATAAGTTTTGCATTTACTGCACAATGAGCGTGCTCTAGTTTCCTAGAAATGTAGGTCTTACGTCGTTCGTAGTTTTTATTGCATTTTACAAGATGTTTTTCTAGTAGTTTTCGATTAGATTGAAATATTTTCTAAGTTTGTTTTGATTTTTATTTATTTTTCCATGGTTGAGACTTCATTCTTCCTCGAGATTTCTTCGAGAAAACCCATTCTTATTAGTATGCAATATCACAATTATACGTATTACCATCAACAGTTCATGTCTGTCTAATACATATCGCCTACCATTTACCATCAATGACTCGTTTATATCAATGTAGACGGTAACAAAATCAAATCAACAGCAAAAAAGTTCTCTGACTACCACGGTTTACCCGAATATGTTCGCGAGCTTTATCTGGATCACGTCCAAGATTCGTCACTGCCCTAAACCTATAAATGGATGCAGAAGATCCGGCGAGACGTAGCGCAATAAAACTGTAAAATTCTCTTTTAAAAGTCTTATGATTTGTGTGTCTAAATTTTCAGATTGTCGCCATCTTATTTAACGTTGATTTGCTATCTCTCTTTTCCGCTTGTGTTTAATTTGCTTTTCCGCTACGTTAATTCTTGTATTGAGGGATATTTAAATATATAAAAGCAGTTCTTAAGTAGGGAATCTTAAATCTGTGTAATTTAATGTAAAGTAAGTATAGACTTTAGTTGTTTTACTGATATGGTCTTTTTGGTTTTAGTAGTACCTACTCAACTACGGTTATATTTGAATCTTACAGTAAAAGACCTCATTTCATGCGCTTCCTGAATTTTAGCAAATATTTTTTATTTTATTTGATGAGTTACATAGGTCATGGTCACGATAATTCTCATCAAAACAGCGGTGTAAGAGTGTAACATACATAAATCGTGATTACCTACTTGTAATGGTTAAATTGTTTAATATCGATAATAAAAGTTTAAAAGCGTATATGTTTCTGGACTAGCTCTGTCTCCGGTTTCCGTAAAAGCTGTTTTGTTATCTTTTGTTGTGTTGCTGTCTTAGCTTGTTATAAATTGTGATTCATAGAATATGACTCCACGACTAATACGGGCTTCAGGGATTTGTGTTCTCCGTAAGATTAATGGACGAAACAAAGCAAATAAATCAAGTGCTACTAAACTACACATGTCTAACCTTCCTGTAGTTATGCTTTAGTTTTTAAATTTTACATTTTATTGGTCTTTCCGGGCCTCCTGTTCGATAGAAGAGATCGGTTATTGTTTTTTGATTAATCATAATAAATTTTAAGTAATGCAAATAAAATTATTATGTTTTTTAATTGTTAAAAATCATAATTTAATAGTTGCCTACACTATTTACATCATTTAAAATTATTCAAGTGATCACGCAGATTGAAATAAATTTTACCTATAACAGAAACAATTGTCAATTTCAGCTGATGAATTTAATGATAAGTAAGTATATCTTTTGAATAATCTTAATGACATTTCTTGGTCGTTTTTATACGCAATCCTTTATTTATATACATCCATATCTTCCGATCTCCAGCTATTTTAATGTTATCCTCGGTACGATATTAAAAATCTATGTGTCATACGCTTCGT